>CAXKWD010000006.1:119515835-120115835 GCA_964059195.1 Ectobius pallidus
TTCAGTGTGCTACGAAAACCATGTAGCTATCTTAAAAAATAATAACTGTACACTATTTTAACAAGAAATTGTCTCTCTTTAACTACCAGTATAATAATTAACTTCTGGACCACATGTTACTTATAATCTATGACAATACTGACCAAGACATTGTATAACACATATTCAAACACCATTAAATCAATTATTCCGGTACCTATATTGTTAATATCAATCATATTAAAGACAATGCTGCATTCAGCTTAGTTAAATGTTTAACTTAACATTTTTTATCACCTTAATTTTGTCAGAAAATCCACATCCATTCTCCGTGTTTTCCTTCATTCATTCAACTTTGAGGGTATAAGACATAGCAATTCAACTTTATAATAAAAACTCTTTGGTTTTGCCATTTTGGTGCAGGTGCCAGTAACTGGATCTAGAAATTCCCTGGAATGAAGTGTGTGCAGCCAAAGTTATGTAGTTCACTGTAAGTTTCCTACTCGTCAGTAAACATAACAATGCAAAACATAATTCTGGATGAAGAGGACAATGGGGCATTCTAATAAGGCAGGAACACTACTCCCACTCTTCGGAGTACCGGTAATGCAGATGTCATCAAGCCGAGCTTTGCACAGAATTTAATTGCTTTTGTTGGTTCTTAACTACATAAATGACGTAAACATTCATTTTTGGCAGCTTAAAACAATTATTATATGAATATGAACTGTATTATTAACCTTTGCACCTGCAAATACAACTAAGTGCATTTTTTTTTTTTGATTGTCAAGCTTATGCAAGCAAAGAAAAAACAATCGGTGGCTATGTGCTATACATGAAAGTTGTTCCTGCAAAAGTGGCCATGTGCATTAGAGCTCACACTGCCGTTCTTGACTACCAACATGGCATGCATGTTTGTACACATAGGTGGCCTTGACAATATACAATGCACACAGAAAATAAGCTGCCCCGCAGCAATTATTGTGTTATCTTAAGAGATCACAACATGTGTTATCTTTAGCCATTGATGCAGACTGCTGATATTTTAATTTCGTTAGTATCTATTCCTAAAAATAAGAGCAGAAGAATAAGTTGAGTAATGTTAGTGCTCAAACCTCGAGAAAATGCACTGGTGATTAACCTAATCATAGCATAGCAATTTTAAAGTAGTATGACTGAGGTCATTTTATTTTGCAGATAATAATTCAGTGTTCTAACAGAAGATAGAAACATCTCTATATATATAAAAGGCTTTGTCCTGACTGACTGAATGACAGGAATCAACGTAGAGCCTAAACTATAATAGGTAGATACTTGGAATTTTGACAGTACCTTCGTTTCATAATGTAGGTGCTCACTAAGAAAGGATTTTGAAAAATTATGATTCTAAATGCCAAAAATTAAATGTTTTTGAAAATACTTAATCCCTTTTTACATAGAATTATCAATTCCAAATCACAGAATATATTGTTGCCAAATGGTATCAGATGGGCTTGGAAAAAACAAATGAAATGCACTTTTGACAAATAAGAGAAGTTATCAAAATAATTCATGTTATAAATAAATATTGCAGAATGAAATCCACTAAAATAATGGAATCACATAACTTTCTCTACCCTGGACATAGAGAAAACAAAACGAGGTATGGTAATGTGTATATTATTATATTATATCGCAGGTTTTTGGAGAGAAAAGTATGAAAGTGATAATGCTTTCTGTTTAATTTCATCCCCAAAACGGCTTTATGATAACATAAGAGTGGGAAATTTCCCGCCTCGATATTACAATTTTATGTTACAGGAATTTCTGTTTCTCCTTATTTAAACCTCTACCAGGCTTGCTGTGCACTGTACAAGCGATGGGATGCAAAATTCTAGATCCTCTATGAGCCATAAAAACTATATCAAGCGTTTTCTGAGGGAATAGTTTGAGTGTAATAAGTCGTTCTTCCTATTTAAAATTATAAATGCCTATATAAGGACCTAGAATTTAAAATTGAAAATCCTTCATAAGTTAATTTCCAATTACAAAATACAAAACCCGGGCGACGCCGGGTCTTTTAAGCTAGTAGCATATAAGCAATTTATTGCGATAAATATGATATCTATTATTTATTTCTTGTTAACTTTAAATTTCCAGTACTGCAAATATTTAACAAACATTTTAATTGAAGTTTTGTGATAACAATTTGACACCTTTACAAAACATATTTAGTGCTATACTGCCCTGATAAGAAAAAAGGCCCTAACTCCAACATTTTTATAAATGCTCTCTTTTGAGTTTCCGAATCAGTACAATAAAATACACATGTTTTGACATTAGAAAGTCCTAAATCCAGTACAGTGATGTGTTATGTTGAAATTTATATTGGCCAGAACTTCAGTTTGAGGTCTTTTCGATAAAAGAAGGCCCTATTTAACAAATGGAGATAGGGCCTTCTATGTTATGGGGGCAGTATAGGCCTAATCATATAAAACATTACCTATTTAGTTCAAAGATGACAATTCTATCACAGTAACATAGGAAATGGCATAACGTTATCAATGTATCAGCAACAGATTACAATACGGATAACATTATTTCTATTAGTACGCCTACAGACAATGAAGATGCTGTCTTCGATGGTCGTACAAATGAGAGTATAAATGTGTTGGCTTGAGCATTGTGATAAAGATATTATAATGTTAAAAATTATATAGCCATTTCTCTTTAGTGGAAAACAGAGATTCTCTTCTAGAAGAGTGTAATCAAAGAACAATTTATGAGACAATTAATGAAACCTTGGAGGAAGGCAAAGAACACAATGACTATACCATCCTTCCATGGAATGTGGAAAAAAAGCAGTCACAGGCACATGAGTAGTGTAATGCACAGAAAAGTGTTCTACAGAATAAACAAAAAATATGAACATGCAGCCACAGTTTCAAGATGATCCTAACTTCGATCCTGTGAATATAAACAGAACGCCATTTCTTAGACTGCAGGCTCAGAGAATGTTTATAGGCAATGTGCTAAATTCCTTGAGGGACTACAGTATTTTTCAAATGAGAAGCCAATTCCTTCACCGCCAATCATGTGTACGAGCTAATGAGGTGCCGCTATCAGTAAGGGTCTTCCCTCCGTCTCGCCGTCTCTGATTGGACCGCGTATCTAAGCAGGAGAAGGAAGAAACGGCTTGTCATCTGCAAAACACTGTAGGCCTACCATTCCACCGCTTCATCAGCTACTATAAGCAGATGACAGGAATTGGTTCATGTGGTTAGCATGCCAACTAGCATGGCAGTTATTTATGACTTACTGAACCTGAGCCGCTACTTCTTTATCAAGTAGCTCCTCAGTTGGTGTCACGAGGCTGATTGCACCCCATACCACACCACACTACTAGGGATGGTAGATTTTAGCAACTAAAAAATAAAGATTTAGCATTTTAAAAATAAAATTTAGCATTTTATAGCAAATTTAACGTTAAAATTTAGCATTCTGTAACGATTTGGGATGAAACAATTTAATTATTGTAAAATTAGGTTTTACAAATTAGTGCGTTACAACAATTTCAAGCGTATAAGTAGGCATAAAGCAAAACAAACTTGCAGTGAAGTTGTGAACACTAAAACACACAACAAAATATATATGCACTGGTAACTTGTATTTGCTTAAATGCATTTAAAATCAGCATTCAACATCTACATTAAAAATTTAATACTGAAGCAATTTCAATAATACTCTCCTTCAACCTGTTTCGCCTATCTGTAACAATTGAATTGTATTTTCTGAAAGTGTATTTTACGGCAGGATGCATGAAAACATATAACTGTCTTAAAATATTTGAGATACTTTATAAATAGGGTTCGGATGTTTATGACCTAAAAAAGTGAAAAATATGACTGCAAATATTCCCTTAAAAATGGCTAAATATGACCCAAACATCCTAAATATGACCTGATAAAATAATGTGTTTTCGAAAAATAAATGTTTCAATTTTAAAAAGTTTAAAGACACTGGATTCGTATATCAAATGAATTCAATCGGTTCATCACTATACACTGACACACTTGGAATCTCTCTCATTGAAAATATATTTAGTCTAATGTCATGCAAAATGGTGCATCCGATATATGCATCAATAGCATGGTCAGCAGTGATGCACGCTGATGCATATATGCCCAATTGGCTGTAACAGTGGAAGGGTTAAATCCCAACATGTATTGATGTAGAAGATATACGGGACATTTCAATGTTGAAATACAGCAGTTAATAAATTTAAGTACTTTTTGCCCTAGATGTAAGTGGCAGGACAATATCAGAATAGATTTAAGGAAAGTAGGATTTGCAAGGAATGGTTGGATGGAGTTAGCACAGAATAGGGTTGAATGGCAGGCTCATGTAAACATAGCAATGAACCTCTGGATTCCATAAAATAGATAATATTCCTTTGACTTGCTTAGGAATTGTCTATTGCCATTGAGTAAGAAAGTATTATTGTTATTTGGACCAGGATACTAAACTGAAAACTGATTTGAAGATTTAAGAGCACCACATGTAATTGTGTTGTGAATTTGATTTCAAACTGATTATTTTAAGCTTACAAAATTGGTTTTCTGAACTAGGTGGCCAAGGTCCCAGGTTCAAGTCCCATCGCAGGCTAATTTGGCTTGTTCATTTATGGTTCCTCAGTCAAAAAAGCCGTTTAGATATCTACTTACTGTGACTCATTGTTGCTATTTTTCTTTACATCATAATCATCAAAATTCAGTCAATTGAAACATGTAAAGTGTAAACTAGTTTGTACAAATTCGAAACTATTTTGAAACACTGAATTCTTGAAATGCCTGCATATGTCCTCTCTCTTTTTATTTTTTTGGTACTAAAACATTTCTGTTATCTTATAGAAACCATGCTCACTTGGGAAAGTTAAACTTTGCATGCTTCCAAAGAATGGGGTGCAAGACAAGGCCAGGTTTGTTGCATTCCTATCTTAAGCAACCACTGGTCATTTCGGAATTTATAAGCTAATAAAATCACCAAACAAAACACTGTCTTCTTTAACTTGAGATCCAATGAAAAGAAACTTCCCTTTGCTTGAAAAAAGGCACGAAAATAAATAATACATTCATATCACTCGAGTATAATAGCTAGCACAAATTCAACACTTTAAAAGGGAATGAAAGCTTTACATTTTAAGGTTGCCTTTGAATTTAAAAGGTTAAAAGGAAAGAAAACTTTCTTCCCTACCCTTTACATGCCCTTTAGCTTACAAAAGAAATCAGAAAAAAAGTTACGGTATTTAAAGAAGAGAATTGAAACATATTACATGAACAATTTTAAACCCATTAAGGCAGCGTTTCTCAACCTTTTTGAACTCGAGGACCTCTAAAATGTCTAAATTTTGTTATGGACTCCTAATTTTACATCCCACTTTTAAAAGTAGGCTACATGTAGGCCTATATTCTTAATATTTGGGGTATTAATTATAAGTTAGGTCATTATAATGAAATAATTCTAAATACATTTTTTTTTATTCGACGGAAACACAGTTATTGAATTGGAAGTAAACTATTGACAGTAAAATTATATTTTGAACAGACTTTAATATTTATTACCAATTTCATAATATAATTAGGAATTATAACACAGGTTTACCGGTATCAGACACTCGGGCAACTCCAACAGTAAAACCCTTGTTAAGAGAGCGCCTTTAATAACAAATTCCGACAGGGTTTTGAATGAAAGAGGGAACCATAGAAGTCAGTGCATCAGAGGTTTCAAACTGTGGTTCGTAACTGCAAAAGTAAGGAAACTTGCAATAGGACCTGTATTTTCGAAGATTTTAAAAACTTTGACATCTAATGTCCATTTTATGAGAAAAACTTTTACTTCTTTACTTGCTTTATGATATTTTTAAATTAAGTCTGCAGACCATCTGCACCATCTTCGCGGACCATAGGTTGAGAAACGCTGCCTTAAGGTATAGTTACTCTTGCAACTCAATACATTACTGTTTTAAGCATTTTAACTAATATAATGTAAATAAAAGCACATCGAGTAACAAGGGATGGCCTGTTGACCTCACACCTTTCTCTACCAACATTCCCATCTAAGTCGAGTGCACCGTGGGAGGACTCTTTTTCTGGACAACATAAGAATAACTCCATGGCTTTGATTTGTATCATCAATACATAGCACCCCACAGCATCCACCTTTCCTGAATATAACTCTGTATTTTCTTCTTGAAATTTCTTTTCTTCTATTTGCACAGCCCTCCCTGGTTTACTATCTGTGTCCTAGATTAGCTTCCATGAGCATACATCTCTCAAATAGCTTAAGTGGAGTACTGAATAACACTTTTCTTAGGAAAGTTTGTAAGGAAGAGGAACCACTCATGGAAATATAAGCTGACCATAAAAATATCAACGGAAGAATAACTTATTTTTAAATTTAAAAAATTGGTTTTCAAAGAAAGTGTCAAATGTTACACACTGCTTCCTTCTAAACCTGCAAAAAGCTACAAAAACCACCTTTAAAACGTGATTCATGCGATAAAAGAGTTTGTCATCTATACCTCTTATTATGAAACAACCCACACTGCTTTCGATCGGTTTGTTTGTCTGTCACAGTCCTAATCATGTCCAAACTGCGACATACAAACCATCAAAAGTCTGTATTTAAAAGGATTTAGGCTATTATCGATAATTAATCTGTATAGGCTACCACAAATCATGATTTTATAAGGTCATGGAAAATACAGAAATGAGTATAATATACATACACCGTATTTCATCACATAATCGTCGCACCTTAATTTTTCACTCCAAAAATGGTTCACAAAAATTTAATCACATAATTGTCGCAGGGATATTTTGACATATTTCTCTCTTTCACGATTCGGAAATTTACAACTGACACGACACCACTGCAATCTAGAGCACCGTTATTTTCCACCCAATGCATTCCAGGTTAAGGAATGTGCTGACCGCACAGGGGGTAGGAGGTAGGGGTGGCAACCCACGTGGAACTGCGGTCGCAGTAATGCCATTCAGGTCAGTTTCATTCATTACAGTTGCTTGCTTCAGTAGTATAATGTAGAAAATGGGAAGATGTAAGAATTATACTGAGAGTTTTAAGTTGCAAGTAATAGCATTTGTGGAAGAAAATGGAAACAGAACTGCGGAGGGGTTTTCAGTGAATGAAAAACTTGTATGAGACTGGCACAAAATAAAAGAGCATTCACAATCAGCAGCGCACATCATTGGGTCTCATTAATCAATGTGTAATTCAAAGTTGGAATCACATCTGTCATTAAAAAATAATTGTAAAGAACTAAAGAGCTTCAAGACGGGGATTTCCAACATATGGCACTAGGTGCGGATGGCGGGGTTCTGATCTGAAGATAGTGATGCAAATTGAGCGGAAGACAGTGCATTAAAGACGCGCAATACAGGATCTGCCATGAATCATTGGACGAAGAAGAATTAAAAAAAAAAAATTGTTGTGGAAATACGTAGTTCGTATTTCAAGACATCAAGTCCAATAAAATTTCACAACCATAATATTTACAGGTAAACATAGTAACACAAAGTAATTCTAACCTTTTTCAGATTGATCATCTTTATTTGAATTGATGAGATGATTGACATAATTTAATTGCACATGCAGTTTAATAATTCTGTAACTGTAAATAATAAAGTGCTCTGGTACCGGTAGTTTAATAATACTTTTTTCTTTCATTGTAAGGTACTGTACTGCAGACCTATACATGTTAAGTTTCAGCCTTTCCTCACATAATGGTCGCACTGTGTTTTCACACGAGAAAAATAGCCTAAAAAATGTGATGATTATGTGGTGAAATAGGGCATATTGCTTAGGAAAATATTGCTGATAAATGTTACTTGGGATATTTCGATAGAATGAATAAGTAACGAGATACCTAGGCAATAATAATAATGATCAGCAGGTTTGCTTTCATAACATTAAAATAATGTTCCGAGTTGGGTTAAAACACAATTCTTATAAAAAGTGGCAATTTACAAATTTGTCATATTTTATACACTCATTACAAAACTACCTTTTCTATTGGAATGTCATCTCGCAAACCATCCCCCTGAGGTTCACGCTGTGCACGACTCTTGTTGGCGGCAGCATACATCTTCTTGATGACAGACTGTGCACTCATAGAACCACGGTAGAGGTCATAACTGGTGTCAAGCTTATTCAGACAGCCAAGACAAATTTTTTTTGGTAACAAATCATCATCTGTAACCTAAAACAGACAATGTACATCAAATTAATTATAATTTATAAATTGAGCCGTATAAATTATAAAAAATTAATAAAGTTGGGTAATCTTTCAGTATGTCCTACTGAAAGATTGATAATGATGATGAGTGTTCTGCCCGAAGGCAGGTCCAGACCCTGGACGAAGCCATGGGGTGATGACCACGACTCGTCTGAGGTGATTCAGGCAAGGATGATACCGCGGAGATTTGCCATTGCCTCTCGCGGGATGGGAATGATACTAGATTCGGTCATAAAATCACCAAGCTGACCAGCGCTTTAAGTAATTAATTTAGTTCGTCATGCTGAGCATGACTACTAACAGCTGCACCACGTGAAGACTGAAAGATTACCCAACTTTATTAATTTTTTATAATTTATACTGCTCAATTTATATACAAGACCACAATGTGGGACCCTCGTACTGGAAGAAGATCCCCCGGAAGACCAAGACAGAGATGGGCTGATCTCTTCAAGGAACTTGTAGGACGACAGTGGTCAACCAGAGCAAGAAATAGGAATGACTGGAAAGTGTTAAGAAGACAAGTGAACAGTGACTGAAACCAGTGCATATGCGACCGAAGTCTTACGAAGACAAGTGTACAGGACTGTAACAAGTGTAATGACGTAAACTACCATGAAGTGCACAATGACTCAGACTAGTTAAAGTGGACAAAGACCAGGAATTGCATAAAAGCCCAAGAGCACAAATATCCCTCATGTGGAATAGCTCACCACATGTAGGTGTATTCGAGCTTACCCTCTTTGAGGAGGCCATTGCCCTTAACAGGACATTTAGGCTAATCATTTCATTTCATTTCATTTCAATCTTTCAGTAGGCCTAAGTTTAATTTTGAATAGAAAAAATATAGAAAACGTTTGCTGCAGAGTTCACTGTGGTGAGTTCACAAATAAACAACAATAAAGAATACAAACTTGACAAAATATGAAGCATTTCGCTTACATTTCACATTTTAAAGTAGATTTCGCTCACATTTCACGTTTTAAAGTAGATTTTGTAAAATAAAAACATTCCGCTGCTTCAATTTGCAAATATAAAGTCTCTCTGATACATACAAATGTTTTTTGATAATGTTAAATACGTCAATTGAAAATTTCATGGTTATGGTTCATTCTGGGCCTCTAATAATGATTTTCACTTGTTAGTTTGGGAGTACAGTAGACTTCTGCGTCTTCAACCATCTCTTCATTACTCCAGGTGAACATCCGGTCATCACTAGTATCCTTGGGTACCGTCAACTGGGGTGCCTTAAGAAATTATTACAAACTAAAGGATTGAACTAGCCTACTCAGTGTAACAATGCAATCATAAATAAAAGTCGACAATCTTGCATCTCATTAATATTTCCTGCTCAGGCTTATCCATTGCTGCTAATTGTTATACAGTGAGTCCATTTTATGAGGAAACCTCGCATCACTGCCGCATTGCCGCGCTAGCATTGTACAAAGCATAGACCCTACAAGCGGTTAGTTGCTTCGGTGTCTTGTAGTGTCTTGTAGTGAGACGCTTGTCTATTGTTGTGTGTTACGGAAGACAATAATCGAAAATGTATACGGTTGAACAGCGAATTTATTTGGTGGAATGTTACTTATTGAGAAATAACCATAGAAGGCGCGTTCGGAGATTTTCTCGTAAATATCCTGACTGTACCATCCGTACAAAATGGTGAGTAATAAGCCTCTACATGTAGGCCTATTTTGATAATAAATTGGTTGAGTTATTCTATTTTGTATTGTTTCTAAAGTCTTGATTTGCCGGTAGTAACGGAACACGGTCCCGGCCGGTGCAAGCGCAACAGCGGGGAAAGTGTGAGCAGGAGCAACGCTGTTAAAAAGTTTCCGCATAAAATGGATTCCCTGTATATTCTCATGCTCTAAACAAGTTGTATGGGACTGCAGCATCTGTATGGTTAGGTTCTCCCCCCCCCTTTTAATATTCTTATTAATTACTGCACTTGAAACTTGAAATATCGTGAGGCCAAGCCTCCATCCAAGAAAAAAAGGAAGAAACTATGTGGCCAATACTGAGTTATTGTGGTGAAGGGGGTAGGTGGCAAGCCCCAATACAGAAAAAAATAGAAACATTAACTTCCTGTGTCCGGTAGAAATCTTCAATTAGCGACTGAGCCACCGAGGCCACATTTTCACTATTAGGTTTCCAGTATTCAATATTGTAACAATTATACTGCTTATACTCCAAACATGATTATAAATAGTTCTGTGTTTGATTGTAATCCTAATTTTTATAAAATTGTTTAAATGTATTCATTCACCATGGTATATATGTTTTGCTCATACTTTGCCAATTACTCTATTCTATGTATTCCGTGTACGATTGTAGTTTTACCAATTCATTTGCATTGTAACATTTGCTTTTGACTTGTCCTGTAGGCCTATCATTTGCATTTTCTCCAACAAATGATTAATAGGATCATTAAATATATTTGGGTCTGGTCGGCAACTCTTTCTTCCACACAAGGAGTTTCTGCCTGGTATGTGGGCCCTGGCTTGGGTGCCAATGCTCCCATTGGACCTACCCGCATAGTGCTGCCAGCATTTTATTCAGTGTGCTTTTCGAATGGATCCACGACACCATTTCCGACTGGTTTATGTATATGAGAGAAGTGTGTAGAGGTAAATGTAATCACTACATTGGAGTAGAAATAAGAAAGTCAGGTCAAGTAAGTTTTAAATTTAAATGAAATGGAAGGGGGTCCCTAAGAATTATTTAAGTTTTAATAAGAGGGTCGTCTGGGGGCAGAGCCCACAAGAAAAAGGAATAAAATTTACATGAGAAGGTGGTTTCGAGGCGGAATCCCCAAGAAAAACAATTAGGTTTAAATGAGAGCCCCCAAGAAATAGAATTAAGTTTAAATGAGAAGAGGGTTTGGGGGCAGAGCCCCCAAGAAGAAGAATTAAGTTTAAATAAAAGGGGGGTTTGGGGGCAGAGCCCCCAAGAAAAAGAGTTAGGTTTAAATCCAAGTTAGGGGTTTGGGGACTCAGAAAAAGAATTAGGTTTAAATGGTAAGCTTAAATAAGAATTGGGTTTGTTGACCCCCAACACTGGAGCATGTACCATTGAGGGTGCATGGCATCCATTGAGGCGGCATCTACCTCGAGGTGGTGTTCCCTCCAGACATGATTTATTTGCGGACTATCTTTGTGAAGGAGGACGTCAAACGCCTTAACAGTGACTCATTTATTCGCCTTGTTGAAGATGTAGGCTACCCCGGTGGTTATCCAGACGACAGCGACTGATCACCGATGTTGGCAGCCTTACTTTCGCACCACGTGACCCATTGACTCCATCTACCGCCACAGCTGAACACTCACACAAGCAGGTGACATATCAGTATGGAGCATTTTAGTGCGCCATTTTAGGTTGGTGTTCACTGAACTTTATAGCAATTTTGCTTATTTAGAACACTGTTATAAGAAAAATGTGCTTGTATATGGATTCTGCAAGCTCAGAAGAATAAAATAACATGAATTTTGCCCAGTTTTAGAGTTGGAAAAAAATTACCAAACAAAGCAGCCTGACTATATCCCAACAATTTTAATTCTAATTCAATCGCGGCAAAAGATAGATTTAGGTCGCACACCAGCCAAGCTCTGCCCGCCAGCTGCATCCCTTCTTTTCCGAGGCTACCATGGCTTCCTTGTACCTTTCATCATATACACATAAAAATATACAAAATTACAGTGTTACGAAAATGACCCTTGCACCAAAATGGTTATTTCTCATGTACTAAGGCTACTGGTTACGGTGCTAGTGATCAGGAGTTCAAATCCCGGTTGATCCAAAATTTATCATTAGGAATAGGTCCCAAACAGGTAGGTAGGGAGAGGAGAAGATGAGAGAAAGGGAGGAAGAGAGAGGTAAAGGAAGACAAAAAAGGGAATAAAGGAAAAATAATTTTTTCCCAGTTTCACCATGTGCATTACTAGCAACGCCATCTAAGAGGAGACATTCGAAACCCTAAACCCCTCCTTCCGAGGCGGGTCCTACTAGAGAGTTGGTGGGAGGAGCCTAGTGCGCAACCTAAACTATTTTTTCCCTCAATCGCTGATTAATGATTGGCAGAGCAGGTAATTTTGAGACTCGTAAAATATATCACAGTTGGTGCACTGGCACTGAATTCATGATTTCTAGACATGCTATCGAGGTTTAAGATCAATATAATAAAGTTGTGTAACATTTTAACCACACAATTATTAGTATTTCAACTTACAATTATAGGTAAACATAATCGTATTTTCTTCGATATGTTGTTTTGGAGTCCATCTTCTCCAAAAACGTCTATGAGAGAATAGTTATCTTCCTTAGCACAAAGTCTACAAACTAAATCAAGATTAAAAGGCTGATCCATTTTCTATGCAAAGTATAAAATTTATAAAAATTACGGAGAGCTTTATAACAAAACTTATGAATTAAAATTCATATAACATTGAACCATCCATTCCAAGCCGCAAAGTCCACCATTAATATCAACGAGAAGCAATATCAGAGCTGCCAATATCGCTCTCAGCATAGAATAATGTACCTACATTTAACAGTACAGTATCATAAAAATCAAATAATAACGAAGAAAATAAATATTTCCAGCATATTTTCTACCCCTGTGTCATAATCTCAAAACATAATGAAAAGTGTCATAAGAACAATAAATAGTACTGTTTTCTGGAAGTCTTTCTAACTAATTTATTTATATAACATTGGTCACTCTGCAGTAGTAGGGAATATTACATTACTCGGAAAATAATCTTAGTTTACCTCATAATTTTGCTATTATTGTGAATTTATGAAGGTTCATCTTATTTTATAATGACAGTGATAAATATATCTCAAATTAGAACAAGAACAGTAACACAGTAATTATATTTTATTTTACAAGTTTATATTTATGCTAATTTTGTTGGCGAACATGGATAACAATTGTGAAATGGTGCCATCTACCGAGTGATGCGTTTCACCACGAAGGGTGTCATTGGTTAGAAGCGCGAATTTAAAAAGTCATGTATATTATCATCGCCGTGTCCTGCTTAGCAAACGGCGTTGGTGTTATTAATATGACTCGAAATTTTTAATCTGATAAAACATGAAGCATATAGACTGCTCACTCTTACTCAGGCCCCGATTTATAAAAGGACAGATTGGGCTCTTGCCCAGGGTGGCAAACTTACAAACGGCGACAATTTTGTGGGGAGGAATTCTTTATAACATTAAAAAAAAGTTGCATTATATAACAAAATATTGTAACTCAAGTCATTTAAGGCGCTGTGATTTTACAAGGATCGCGAAACAGCCCTCCGAAGAAAATGGACACAACAAAGAATTAAACTTGAAACAACGAAAAAAATGTTAGATTGAGTTTTATATTCTCATTTTAAACAGAAATAAGGCAATACTTCTCGTTTTAAAATGTAATAATAATAATAATATAATAATAAAAATAATATTTATTTATCTGTCATTTAACCTGTGCAAAGTAATAGACATCATCAGTATAAAGATTCTAAAACTATTAAAACACCAGATCATCCAGATTTGTCTCATCGAACTCTTGTATAGTGTAAAATGTCTTGCTTTTTAGCCATTCCTTAGTTACTATTTTAAATCTTTTCGAAATAATATGTCTGGTATTTGGTGGGAGTTTGTTAAAAAGATTAATTCCAACATGCTTAAAACTATTCTGACTTTTATTCAACCTTGTAAAATCAGCGACTAAATTATTTTTATTTCCAGTTTCGTACTTACGTAGCCTATATATGAACTAATATTAAAATTATCATAATTATTTTTAACACACTGTAGCACAGTCAAGTTCATAATGTTCAATTGTATAAAATGGGGTTTGCAAGATTCAGTATTTTTGATGCCCTTTATTACTCTTATGATCTTTTTTTGCCAGAGAAAAACTTTTCTGGTACCAGCAGAATTTCCCCACAACATTATACCATATTGTAAGTGAGTATGAAAGATATATCTGTAATATATATATTTATGAATATAATTATATATTATTTAGCATATGTTTTTAAATTACCAAATATATTAAATATCTGTGTGAAATTTCACTCGCAATAATAAAAATGTTATCGGAATGCTATTGGCTGATACTTGGGTGAAACTAAAATATAACACTAAAACAATAACTTTAGGGTGGGGGTGGGTGGATTGGGGGAAAAGTAAAAAAGTGAAAGGGGCTTTGCCCAGGGTGCAAAGTACCCGAAATCGGAGCCCGCTCGTACTACTGTTTTATATAAGGAAAGGAAGAGTTTGTATTTCGCGATTTTCTCGAGAACGTCTCCTTTTTTATCGTGTACATTAACTGCTTATACAAGAAACTAAAATTGTTGTTTGAAAAATTTATTCTTAACAATTCTACGAAGGGTAGTTATAAATTAGACACCTCTTTCATTAAAGTCTCATGTCATGTCTCGTAAACAATACATTATGATTGAAACAACAAAATTCCCACTCTCACAATGTGGCCGATTACTCCATGTGGGAATGTTAAGCGAGAAAAAGCATTGTTTTTGCTTAGGGTAGAGAAACTTATGTGAGTGTATCACATAAGAACTTTAAAATTTTTAAATACTTTTACAAAAACAAATAGGCCTATGAGATCAATCTGAACATGGCAAACTGAATATGCCGAAAGACGTAGCCTAGTTTACAATAAAAAAATGAAGTTGAGCTATGAGAACTATTTTAATTTAAAAAAATCCAAGATATTGAAAATTAACATGTATTAGCCTATATTAATATAAGATAGCCGCGAACTGGTAAAATGGTAATGTGATCTGTCCACTTTAAGAATGTCCTGGATTCTTCTTGAAAATGGACGAAGGAAAATTCTGGTCGACAATTTCTTTATTAAGACTGTTTTTCCATGAAGTTTGGCCCTGGGGTCGACTAAGCCTCTAACAGAAATGAGTACCAGGAGTAATCCTGGGGGTAAAGGCGGTCGGTGCGTAAGGGTGACAACCTTATTACCTTCACGTGCCGAATGTCTAAAATCTGGGTGTCTCAACCTCCTGAAACACTCTGGGCCTCCATGGTCTGTAATAGGGAACATTTTTTTTTCACTTCCATGAAGTTAATACAAATATGATACTATATGGAAGTTAAAACTGTTTGCGGCTAAGAACCTCATATATCCATCTGTAATAAAAATGCTAGAAGGGTAAATTTATAGCTTGGTTTAAATTGGGGGTTTGGAAACTGAAGAATTTAAGGGATGGAATTGAAAAGGGCAAATCTTCACTATGTGGAGAAAATGAAGATCCCAAACACATACCCTTAGTATGTAGCCAAACAAATTCGAGCGATAGGAGTTTTGCAAAGAAAGAATGGATACATTTTAGTAACGAAAACCTTAGGATCATAACCATACTGTAAATATTATTTACTCACACTCTTCTATGCTATGAATCATTTTTTTATATTACTGTACATAATAAGAGTATTTCTATGTATTGAACTGAATAGTTCCAGAGCTTTGCTTTTTCGGGTGGTGTCCAAATTCACACTTGTAAAAATTTAATATTATAATTTGTAGTAACAAATTATTTGTTTTTATTTATCATATCTATGGACAGTAAAAGAAAAGAGGACAAAAATATTGTCATAGAGATGTAGGCCTAATACAATTTTTATGAATAACTTTCCAATATTTCTTTGTAAACTAGGTAATGCATAAATTATATACATTCAAAAAAGGGAATACAAGTGCACATTTTGTTTGTAAGCAAATGATTGATGATTAAAGACCAGCAGTCAGTGTCTTCATTCAATGACGCGATGCACCGCAACTTATAAATAAATAATTACAATTTTGGTTATTAAAAACGCTGGTACAGAATGCGAGAGGATGTGGTTCGAGATTCATGGTTTTAGTTTAGACCCTACTATTTTGAGAGCAAGTTATTCACGCGTTATTAAACTAACACTAGTTGAGGCGAACTTGCCACCTTGGTTGGCTTATCTCCAATGGTGTGGATGGCAGAACCAATTCTCAAGTCTCACAGTTTGGATCAAATCCAACGAGATGTTCTATTCTACATAAATACTAATACAAAAATGAA
This sequence comes from Ectobius pallidus, assembly GCA_964059195.1. NCBI lineage: Eukaryota > Metazoa > Arthropoda > Insecta > Blattodea > Ectobiidae > Ectobius > Ectobius pallidus. The sequence goes on from CAXKWD010000006.1 coordinate 119,532,198, forward strand.
ATAAACCTTCCAATATTATTTTTGGTGGACTGGGAGGAAGTAAATCGTGTCCCGCTGAGATATAAGACCCTGACAAGCAAACATAAAAAAACAAGACACTTTCATAGAATATTTGTATACTGGTTGCTATGTGTGTACGCTGCCAAACTGTTATCTTTATCTAGACGTCGCATCAACATACAAATAATGGATGAAAATACCAGATAGTATTTCTTTCTTCCCACAGTTTCTATTTTGAAAAGAAAACACAGAAAATATTTAATTTTTCATTTTTCATTTTTTCTACAATTTTAATAATAAAGAACGTATATATATAGACTGAAGGTCCACGGATCAAATCCCGGAGCCGGCCGATTTGACATGGATTTTTTTATTTGTATGTGAGTGCGCGATTGTCAAGGATTAATCTGTAGTTCTGCTGAAACTGGTCGATTTTAATCTGGTTAGAAAAACATATTTTCTGCATGTCATAATTGCAATTATAATTGATTCAACAAAAACATACTGGCACTTTGTTATATCAGTTTACCTGATTTTATTTAATGTTGTATTTTATCCCATTTCTATAGCGATGGCTACAACAACAATACCACAGCTATTTCTTTTATTACACTGTTTCCAAAATTTTGAGGTTGTCTTGCTTATGTATCAACAAAATGAAAAGACTTTGACGTTTATCTGAGTCAAATTATAAATAAATTTAGGCCCGCATGGATTGAATTTGTGGTTGATAACTCACATAAATTTGAAATAAAATCAACGATATTTACAAATATTTAAATACAAATTCAATATTGATATTTGTAAATTCCAATATTCTGAGTTCATCTGCAACTGTTAGCCGAAAAATTTACATTCCGAAGCAATTTATAATTTGAATACAAGTTGTATTAACGTTCCTAGGCTATTGCTTATACCAAATCCTGATTGACCGATAAAACAAGAAATAGGTACAAATCTTAACCCTTGGTTTTTTAATATTAATTAAAAACAAATAATCCGGAATATAGTCACCTGTCCATGCTGAAATCTGATTTTATCAATTTTCATTTAATACATCATAATTACTCATTTGATGGTGTACAAACAGACAATATTGTTAATTTGTTTAGGTTAGCATACATCATTATTCACTGACGGTAATTTCACGGAGATTACTAGCGGACAATTCAATTCAATTCTTTTATTCATCCATTATATCAATATATGATATGGGATATGTCATACAATTCTAATAATTCTAATGAATATAATAAATACAAATACAATTTACCCATCTAACAACACAAATATTCATCTACAGAATAGTACGATTCATTACATAAGAAAGCAAATAATTGAGTCTTGAATTTGGTAAAATTTTCAATTTCTTTAATTTTGGTAGGTAATTTATTGAAGAGTTGTACTCTATTATGTGTGAGAGAATTTTCAAATAATTTTGTATTGTGACTGATTAAGGCTAAATTCGATTTTCCTCTTGTATTATGAGAATGTGTCCGCTGCGGTGGTCTAGAGGCCTCTAGATCCGAAGGTCGCGGGATCAAACCCGGCCGCAGTCGATGGACGTAAGACTCCTGGGCACGGAGTCCTCCGGGAGGGACTTTAAGCTGAGGGGCCCGTGTCGTAGATTTACGGCACGTTAAAGACCTCCAAGAGTCCAAGCCTAAATTAGAGCCTCTGGACAAAATTTCTCGGCCCTTTCACGTCCAAGTAATAACTTAGTTTCCGGAGGGGTGTTAAGGGGCGATGGGCTTACCACCTGTCCCTCTGTCCCTCTGCCCTAGGAAAATAAGCGTAACAAAATTCACATCGGTAAACAGAAACCTCCAATTGCAGGCCCGTCGCCCCAACATGGTGGGGGCATAGGTTGAGAGAGAGAGAGAGAGAGAGAGAGGGAGAGAGAGAGAGAGAGAGAGAGAGAGAGAGAGAGAGAGATTATGAGAATGTATTACTGAATTTGTTTTGAATTTACTAATGAACGATTTTACGGGCAAAAAACATAGAATATGTGCATAGATGGTAGCGTCATAATGCTTAACTTTTTGAAATATTGTTTACAGCTTTCGAGCTGTGATACGTTCAAGAGAGAGATGATAGATTGATTAGAATGCATTTATTGCGGCAGTTGTACTGGTTGAAAGACATTTGTTGTGTACGAGACATACAATACATATAAAGAAGGGATGAATGAAAACAGTTGAAGATATTGACCACTGGAGGAATGCAGTCCACCGAGTAACCCCGATGCCAGCTCTTCGCGAAGCAATTTCAATACAAAAACTGTTGTGACAACCTGGTCGGATAATGAGGAGGAATGCCGTTCCGAGTGTGGTGGTATTCTACGCATGCTTTTGTTAGGAATCCCATGGCTCAATCATGTTTCTACATATGAGTGAGAGGCATAGCTAAATGCAGCTCCAGTAGGCTTCTGACAAGACTTCTTTAACCTGTTTCTTCACTCTCTTAGGGCCAGGGGTAGATCCGGAACTTATTGAAAGGGGGGCGACATAAAGGAAAGTTTTCGGGGGTGTGGGGAGTTTGGAAAATAAAATAAAGAAGAAGGAAAAAAGAGGTAGGCCTAACCGGGGGTTCTCCGAAAAAATAAAGTGCAAAATGATGAGTTTTTAGATCCTCTGGATGATTCCTCCAAATTTCTCTTGCCCATAGTTTTATTTCTGTTGAGAAATTTGTGGGTTTTGTATATTACATAAAAATTAAAATCATTAATCAAATATCTAACTTTTTTAGGAGGGTAGCCCAGAAAGTAATGCACCACATTTTTTTCTTCAGCAATTATTTATTGAACACAATGAAACCTATACACAAGAAAGAATGATGTTTCTTCTACACTCCCTATTTTTCCACGTAATCTCCGTCCCGTTCTATGGCCTTCCTCCAGCGAGACACAAAGGCGTGTATGCCCTGTCGGTATTGTTCTGGTTATGTAGTCATTTCTGCACTGTGCGAATAATCTCTTCGTCATCCTCAAAATGTCTTCCGCGAATGGCATCCTTTAACGGCCCAATCAAGTGGAAGTCTGAGGGAGCTAGGTCAGGGCTGTAGGGTGGATGGGGTAACACTGTCCAACCCTGTTTAGTGATGTGTTCCGATAATTCAGCACCTTTGTGTTTGATTTTTTTTACATAATTGTGTTATAAAGTACTGTATTTGCGTGTAAATTATTATCATTTTTTAATGTTTATGTTGTATATTATAAAGAAATTTTCACATTGTACATATTGCTTATAACTGTAAATTCATATTCTTATTTGTAATTATATTGACGTGCCCCATAACATGTAAAATGTTCCGATGTACTGAATAAAATAAAATAAAATTAAACTGAATGCTTACTAACCCAATGGGACTTAGGCCTATTCCATATCAGAATGAGAACGAAAAAATTGCAAACTCAATCTTAGGACTAGAAAAAAAAGCAATGTCTCATGTAAGAATTTTACAGTTTTTGTGCCCTCAGATATGTGTTCTAATAATAATTTTACTGGCTTTAACTAGAACTATAAAAACAAACGAAGAACTAAATCCTATGAATTTCTACAGGAAGGTAACACTTTAATGAGTCAGATTTCTGTACTTGCCACTGAAAAATTACTCTACACATTCGTTTTAATTGGACCCGACGAATATGAATAAACCCTGATCACACCAGTGTGTGGAGGCGCTTTTAAATTTATAACACCATCCGGATTCACGAGTAAAGCGATCCTCTCTTCTAAAATTTCAACTCGGTTGATCAGATCCTTTGAATGTAAATTCATCTCCCACTACCAACACACGAATGCGGAGAAGATAAAATAAATTAAACAAGAAAGGAAAGGGGAAAAAACAACAAAAGCTGTAATTCGGCATTCCTTGGTGTTTGAGCGGTTTCACGTTTCACGACTATTCCGCAGTCTGGTGGCGAGACGTGGCAACGCCGTTAAGAAGAAGTGTCATATGAGAACTTGTGGTGGACATTCAAGAGGGTGAAGATTTATTTTACACGAAGACCACGTGACTTCCTGCTGAGTGACAATAAATAGAAAAGCAACGCCTTGGCCCCTTTGTTATGCAACGCCCCATATCCTACCCCCCAACACTGCCTTATTATTCCGATCTCGACAGGCTTCCACATCCAGGTGCTAAAGCCAGATTCACGTCATAAATCATTACCTTATATTCTTCATGTGGCTATACTTCTCAATTGTTCATCTGTCTTGTTTGTTTCTAAAGTCTGACTCAAGGGAATGTTTCCATACAAGGCAAGAAAGAAGAGTGTATAGCAGTAGTGATTATGTACGAACAAAAATCGCTTTTAATATGTCTAGAGTGATAGGGAAAAGCGAATAAATCAAAATACCATAATTTTAGGAGAGCCAGAAAAAATTATTTTCACAGCATTGTTACAATATTTAGTTCAGTCCACGACATATTTTCACACAGTATTTTACATTAGGTAAAAATATCTGGGTGGGCTGATCTAAATAGTGTAAAAAATGCTGTGAAAATAATTTGTTTTTGTCTTTCCTGAAACTCTGGTATTTTGACTTATTCGCTTTTTCCCTATAACTCTAAATTTTGTTTCCGGCATCTTAGGGGGAAAAAAATACTGACACTATACTTTTTTTGTTTTCGAGCTACGCTATTCTTCACCAGACTACATAGACATTTTTCTTAAAATGCCCTTTTTGTACTAAGAGACTTGTATTCAGGCCCGTAGCCAGAGGGGGGCTAGCCCACCCCGACATTTTTCTGTAATGCTTATAATAAAGTCATCCTTTACAGTTTAGTTAATTTATTCACTCATTAGCATTCCGAATGTAGAAGATATGAAAGTTGTTAATAACTTCTTACATTATGAAAACATAGAAAAAACAAGTGACAAGAATTGGACGCCTTTGTGGATTGTTATGTTGTTAGTAGCAGTAAGAGCTTTTGCATGTAGCATAGCAGTTTGTGAATTTAATTTCTCTGTCCTAACAAAAATCAATAGGCCTCAAAGACTTACCATAACTCACTCAAGAGTGGCTAATTTAGTGTACGATATTTAACATTTGACAAGAGCTCAAAAAAGGACACGAAAACGGAAAAAGTTCTGAGAAAATTCAAATGGAAGGACCTAAAACCAGTACTACAATTTTTTTTTTCGATGTAGGCCTATTTTTTTTCAGAAAAATACTGGAGATTTTTTGTGCTTCTAACACTTTCGTGCTTTTAATTTAAGTATTCTCCAGTACCTACATGAGTGCCACAGGACAAACATCTTCCAGTTAATATTAATTGTGTTTAATATTTCGAATGAAGTTCATGGTTTTTATTCCACATCAGGCTCGAATTCATTATTGTTCCATAACATAACCCTAGCCCAACCTGAGAAATATTTTGCTCACCCTGATCATGAATTCTGTCTACGTGCCTGCTTGTATTTTATTTCAGGATTGTTAACAATATTTCCTCTACCTATATTATCGGCGATGTGGGCAGATAACATAAAATCTATCGTTATCCTTTAGAGTAATTTATATTATTTAATTTCCCATGAAAGAGAATTTATATATTTTAATATTTAAAACGAGTTAGTAAAATTAATCATAATCGACGTTTTCAGTTTCATTCTTTGTTTTCTATACCATTCCTTCCTTGGTCAGCCGGATCCTTTTTGCAGCTTACCTAAAATGCATCAACTGTTACTCATGTGGGGATTAACTTATATTTTTCATGAAAGCTCTTTATTTTTAACATTTCCTCTTGTAATATAATTATATGTTTGTTTGGGTATAACGTGTGAAAAAATATCCAAATAAGTGGAATTTATATAACATGTATGAATAAATAAACACATATTAAAAAACAAACAAACAAAAGGCCTACATGCTATCGAAGGGCAAGTCACTTAGTTAAAAAGAAAGTAGATTTTTTTGTTCGTGAGCTTTTTCTTAGGCCTATATTTTGTTAATAAAATCAAGGCAGGTCCGGGTTTGAAGGGCTGTGACACTTTCTGTCTCAATAAAGCTGAAGTATTTCTAAATTGATGCTGAATTATTACTAGGTTTTTTAAATAAAATATTAGGACTGTAGCTATATAAAACACGATTTTCATATTTGTAAGGCATTAAAGGCTATCGGTCGGGCACGGTGGTGTAGAGGTAGAATGGCGGCCCCTAGATCCGAAGGTCGTGGATCAAACGCGGCCAGATTTTTCAGGACGTCAAAATCCAGGGCACAGAGTACTCCGGGAGGGACTTTAAGCTGGGTGGCTCATGTCGTAGATTTATGGCACGTAAAAGGACTTCAAGCCTATATTACAGTCTCTGGACAAAATTTCCCGGTCCTTTCACGTCCAAGTAATATCTTAGTTTCCTGAGAGGGTTCGTGAGGCAATGTCCTCTCATGAAAAATAACGCAACAAAAATTAGTCTAGGTACTGAAACCTTCACTTGGATGCCCTATGCCCCACCACAAGAGTTACAGAAAGGCTATCGCCTCTGATTAATTAGACAATATAATAAGAGACTAATTAACGTGTCCTGGAATCAATATTAGTAGACGGTTTACAATAGTGGTCTTCAACATTTTTTAAACTAAAAGGCCATTTTATTTTGGTAAAATACTAGCACACAGCATTGATTTATGAATAACATGCTACTTATGTAACACAAATCATAATTATATTACAATAACTGTAGGAATACTGAACGTTACTGAACATGTGTGTGAGTGTTCTAGATTTTGTCTTCCATTTTGCAATATTAATGAATAACACAAGCACATTAACATTCTTGAATTTAACTTTCTTGAATTTAATGTGAGACCTGACACTTTCTTTGTCACTGAATTGTCAATATTGGCTTTAATGTTGAGAGCAATCCTCTAAATCGTCGGAAAATATGTTCCTCAGTTTTGACTTCGATATTCATCCCGGAGAAAAGCTGCTCACATGAATGCAATATTAATGAATAACAAAAGCAGATTAACATTCTTGAATTTAATGTGAGACCTGACACTTTCTTTGTAACTGAATTGTCAATATTGGCTTTAATGTTGGGAGCAATTCTCTAAATCGTCGGAAAATATGTTCCTCAGTTTTGACTTCGATATTCATCATGGAGAAAAGCTGCTCACGTGAATGTATGTGCTACCAAAAATTGATGCTATGAACAGACCACGTAAGCGGATTGCTGGAAATTTGTCTTTTAACGCCAACCCTAACGTATTAAAGAGTGATTCCAAAATAGTCGCCAAAGAATAAAATTTTTACGTTTAGTAAAAACTAGTCTGTTTTCAGGCCGTCAAAACTTAAGCTATGGACCGGGCTGAAAAAAAATTAAGTCACGGGCCGCATTCGGCCTCCGGGCCAAGGGTTGAAGATCACTGGTTTACAAGTTTTAGTAATAAGGAAATAGAAAGCAGTAATTCGAATAAGAAACTGACGGAACAAGCAGAAACTTTACAGAAGTTGTTGGCAGTATTAAACCTTGGTGTACCGCGGGGTACAGAAGAACGTTATGTAAACGTTGGTTTCGAAGCTATTTGAACATCTAGGCCAGCTAAAATGGTAAACAAAGAATACAAAACCCCTTTAGTGATACCGTAGAACAGAAAGCGTTCGCTAAATGCTCTACTGTTTGTAAAGCTAAAAACAATAGTGTTGTACAAATATTTACGCGCGTATTTTTAACATGAAAGACACGACTAGTCTGCTAGAAGCTTCTGCGTTGAAAGCAAAGCTTTGACTCATTGCCATTTCGAACTTCAATTACACCCATGAACAGAATTTTCAGTTATTATCAGTGGTGTACCCTTTTTGCAGCTGGGTCCCCCAGTAAAAAAAAGAAATATATAGGTTATAGGCCTATATAATCTCTGCTTGTACCATAGGTAGGCTAGTATAGGTAGAGGAAGTATTGTTTTCGACTCCCAAATTCAAAGTTGAGTTTTTAACATAAATACACCAATCAGTTCCAGTCAGACCGCCGCAGAGTGCAGACGTGCAAAGGAATCAAATATACTATTTTCGGAAATATGTTTGTGTGTCTGTGAGCCTAGCTCCAGAAACTGAAAATCGTATGAAAACAAAATTTTGTATTTAAGTCAGGTAGCTTTTGAGGATGTAGCAAGAAGATTGGCGACAACTTTCTCTTATTTTTAAGGAGACTTGACGCGAAGAAATTTTCGTTTTTCACGATTTCTTAGAAAACGACTCTAACGTTTTTCTTTAAATTTTGTACATGGGATGCTAATACCAACAGCTAAAACTTTTGAATGAAACTTTTTTCTAAAAAAAAATGCCCACTCTGAATATGCGCTCTTTGCAATACGGCCTCTTGTAACGGAAAGTCGTATGTTTAAAACAACATGTTTTATGTCGTATGTTTTTATCAACATTTTAAGTACCTCATGACCTGTAAATATTTAATCAATTAACCAATTCAAATCAGGCAAACGTTTCTTAACTGCATAACGACGAGCTTCACGGGATATAGTAGGCCTATGAGTAATTAAATCACGGATGAAATGGGCTGGACATGTTGTGTTGTGCGCATATCTCAAAAGTATTTACTGGGAGACCAGAAGGGAAAAGACCACTTGGAAGACCTAGACGTAGGTGGGAGGACAATATTAAAATAAATTTAAGGGAAGTAGGATTTGTGAGAGATGGTTGGAGTTAGCACAGAATAGGGTTGAATGGTGAGCTCAGGTAAGCGCGGCATTGAACCTTCGGGTTCCATAAAATAAATAGTATTCCTTTAGCTTGCTAAGGAATTGTCTATTGCCATTTAGTAAGTAAGTAAGTAACAAATTCAAAATCATGATAGCCATCAATAACAGTCAAGGAAATCGGCTTGCTGACCATATGCCCCCAAGCCTGACACTTACCTATGGTATAAGGCGCATCTTTCGGTTGATACACCTAGTCCCACAAGGGATATAGTAGTACGAATAATATTAATAATATATTTTATTGCAAATCATTAATAATTATTAAACGCAGACCTACTACCATTTTCTATAAGTTACCCGAATTATTGATCACTGTGTTAAATGAAACTGAGGTGATCAATGAACACACCGCTCAAGTTTTGAAGTTGTACGATCATAATTTTATTATAGGCCTGTATGGCCTACAGTAATCTTATTTTGACGTATCTCAGTTTAAATCCAAGCACGCAAACTTTTAAAGCAATTTCTACTCTTTTATTTTTAGGATATTTTCAAATATTCAAAATGGATAGGCTTCTACTATTTTGTGTTATATGTATGAGTTTTTAATAAATGTATTACTATAAATTAATACGGTTAACAAAATATAATTTTTAAATAAAGAAACTTTAATTAAAGGGACTTATAAATAAAGATAATTATTTAAAAATTATAAATTAATTTATATTTAAGGTGACCATATTTCTGTTAGTGAAATTCGGGACAGTTTTTTTTTAATAAGCTGGAACCCAAATATTTTCACATAGCAGTAGTATAGCAGCATGCAACTTATAGGAACTGCACAAACAAGGAAGTTTTTCCTATTATTCAACAATACGAAAGTTGCATAACTAATGGTTCGAGTTAAAAAGAAAGAAAAGCTTTTGATTGCTTCATAAGTCATGTTCACTCCCATTACTCTTTTTCAGTATTCGAAAAAAAATTGTTTAGGTTCTTTCGAGTCTGCTTCTGTGATGAAGCCACAGCTTTAAAAACGCTGTTTTTCTTTATGTTCCCGTACAAGTTATAATGTTCAAATCTTTCTTTCTTTTTGTTTTTTTATAAGGTCACTTTAATTTGCTGATTGGTGACTTCTGTTTTCCCATAACAATCGGGACAAAATCCCTAAAGTAGGAACTGTCCTTTATTTTCGGGACGTACGGTCACCGTATTTATACTGTGTGTGCTCTATGAACTTAGTGTAAGTAAACAAAAACTGTTTTTATTAATTTGTTTGGGTTCGATTTCCGACCGGATGTCTCTTCCTGGATTCAGGACTGGTTGTTGCGTCCTGTCGTCCCAGGATGAGGGCCTGCATCCAGCTGGTTCCTCACCAAGGAGACCCTCCAAGTCCTGTGTAGTGTTGACCAAAGTACTTCGACAGAGAAAAGAAAGAAGAAAGAAAGAAAGAAAAGAAAAACAGAAAGAAAAGTTTGGTACAGTAAAAACTTATAATTCATGATATAAGAGTGATAAATGCATCATTGGAGAATCGAGGAAGGGTTTGAAAGACAAACCGAATGCACTTAATGATGGGACGTGATAAAAATATCACTTATGTGACAATAATTAACTTTTAACAGCTGTTCAATAAGACCTTCAATATTTTAATCTTAGTGGCGATAGATAGGCTATATCGATTACTTGGCTAAACTAGTCGCATCATACTAAGCTACTTAAGGAAGTAATAAAAAAGTATCATTATATGTGATAAACAGGGCCCGGATTCTAATGACATGTCATCTTTTTATTGATGCTGCTTAGACATTGCCAACTTGTGGATAAATCCTAATCATGGCCTCTAGATTATAGAAATGCATTTTTATTAGGTCATTTGTTGTCATTTTATGCAATTTTATATTTTTAGGGCATTTATTTCAATTTTAGGTCATTATTTTGTCATTTGCTTCTTTATTTAGTCATTTTCATATATTTACATTGAGTGTATTAACTTTTTGTCGCTAGCGGTGCTGTCTTTGAAATGTTGTTTGTTTAATGTAAGGAGGAAAAATTCGGAGTTAAAGTGTTGACATGTCTCAGTCGAAAGTGAGAATCAAAGAAACGCCAAAATGTTGTATTATATTACTATTGTTATTTGATTGACTTGGCACCAGTCTGCCACCTGCTTGGAGTTGAGAGTGCAAACTACTGTTTACCCTCAATAAACAACAATATAATCCGGCAGACCACAAAAGGATATGCCGAATTTTGACTCACCAGTGCCAGTATAAATTTCCGTGAGAAAAGAACATTCACAACATTACATTTATTTACAGTTTTTACAATCATGTACAAACTAGTCTATAACTTTGTGTGTACAATAATAATTTTCTATAAATAAAATATCAGTTTTTAGGTCATTTTTTATAATTACTAAGTCATTTTCTTTAAAATTTAGAGTCATTTTATAGGTCATTTTTCAAACAATTTTAGGTCATCAGAATCCGGGCCCTGGTGATAAATACAATAGACTGATTTTAATATTTTAGTGGTAGATTTAAACTAATCTCGTACACTTTGTCCAAGTGTTACTTGTAAATAAATTTTAATATATGTAAAATGTAAAAAACTTTTTAATTTCATTGGTTGTTATCTGGATATATTTTAACTTAGCTAATGTACATATTTTACAATTCTAGCTTAAGTAAGTTACAAAATAAAAAAGTGTGCAAATAAATACTGTAATTTGAAATTTTTTTTCGAAGCAATCCCAAAAATATTAGTTGGTGTAGGTTACATAAGTTTTTGAGGGTATAAGGTGGACAACAATCCTTTAAATTTTACTCTATAAGGAAGTAAAGACTCAGGTCAGATAGAAATGGTAAAATTCTAAGCCCTACTAGGAAATATGATTACAGTATATTCCATGTATGCAAAAATAAATATATTAAAAGTTAGAGGCATTGATTTAATGATGCACGTGGGCTGTAAAAAAGGTGAATACGCAGGTAGATTAGGTTACCACAAATGGGTGTATGGAATTCAAGTTTCCACCTCGAAAGTATGAATGGAAAATGGATGAAAAAACACTATATTAAAAAACTATACTATTTCCCCTCTCCACCAAAAACTTCAGTAAACATAATGCAATTTATATGTCAAAGGGTTGGCACATACAACATAGTAATTTTGTACCTTAAAAATTTGTAAAATAGTAATGTTGTGTATAAAAGATTAGAACTAGTCCCTCGTTAGTCCAGCCCAATTGTAACTACAATATTTTAAAGTTTTTACAATTTTAATGTCATCACGTTTGTTCAATGTAGGCCTATAGTTTTATTATGTTGACAACTGTAATGTTTAAGTAAATACGATGCTATTAAGGACTGATGTATAACCAAATAAGTTTTATAAAATAAAAAAGATAGCTACTAGGTGGAATCTTTTATACACATTATCCCTCGTAGGCGAAAATTCATCAACACAGGAAAATAGTAATTTATCCCATATCTCCCTCAAAACTGATAAGTCATTCAATTCTACCTTTTCATTGACTATGTATTTTATATTGAGTAAAGACGTATAGAGAAAGGTCTATACAGAATGATGGAAGTGGAAGGATTAATTCGATAGTAGATGAACAACAAATAAACCCAGGTTTAATATATTTTAAAAACATATATTCTAAGAAAAATATATACATTCAGTACTATGGAATAGTAACTAAAATATCACCATTAAAAAGATCTGTACAAAGTCGACGTTTAAAAAGGAATTACAAGCTTCATAACACTTAACAGCAAGCATGCGCTATAACACTTATACAGGCATTCAAGACATGGAGCAGACTGCATAATGTAATTTATAGCCCAAGAGCAGTACGAGACTAATGCAGGGTTGACCAACTGGCCCAGTGTTCAGAATGGGTATCACTGAACCGAGAAAATGGTTTATGACGAAACGGGCGTTTAAAAAAAGACCTTAACGAATCGATTACATATTTTTTAACGTGTGCTGGTGAACAGATACATAAACACTACAACACGCAATTTATATAACCAGTTGCAGCGAACTGTAGCATTATTTGATTGCAAATAAAGGATGAATAATTGATGATCGCGAAGTAAAGTATAGCCTATTGACTATACTTGGAGTGCTTCTGTCTCACAGCTTACAATGGTGCTCTCATCCTGAGCCCTATTTCATAAAAGTTGAATTTTACAAGGGAGAGGTGTCAAGAAATTGTCTAACACAGCGTTTCTTAACCTTTCTGTACCCGAGGACCTCTAAAATGTCTAAAAATGTTTACGGACCCCTAAATTTACATCCCATTTTTAAAAGAAGGCCTATATTTTTAATATTTGGGGTATTAATTATAGGTCATTATAACGAAATATGTGAAAAAAAATTACTTCTTTACTTTCCACTTGCATTACGATATTTTTTAATTATGTCTGCGGGCCATCTTCGCGGACTACCAGTTGTCCGCGGATCATAGGTTGAGAAACGCTGGTCTAACAGGATTAAATTTTGACAAGTGTTTCATAAATGCTGACAACTTCACAAAAATATCATGATAATTTCTAGATTTGTATGACAATTTTACGAATTGTCTCTCACAAAACTTGGGCATTGACAGGTAAATATCTGAAAAAGAAATGTCAAATCTTAGGATACCTACCGTTTATATAACATTATTTATTGTTGACACATTTACAAAAAAATGTAGAATTGTCATTATAGAGGCGACAGCCAATATTTCATGTGTAGGCCTAGTCAGTAGGGTATGTAAATATGGTGTATATAACTTAGCAAATTGTTTTTGTGAATGTGATTTAAATTTTGTTGTTTATAATGTGAACTTGTAAACTTTATTGGTAGTCATAAACTTCAAGCAAGATGTTACTGGACATTGTCAAAATAATGTTTTTACAATAACCATTACAATACAGTTTACTCAAATTACAATAAAGCATTACTTGGAATATTAAAAAATATCAGAACAGCATTCAACGTATTCATGTAGATTTTAAAAGTTTTTTTTAACCAACCATTTGAACAATTCATCCTTAAAATAATTGAATAATAATATAATGAACACTATATGAGAGACATCATCTACAGTGCAGTAACATAAAAAGTCGCGTTTTCTTTTCAGTCTGACAATTTACATTAACATGCCTACAACATTGCAATAATTATGAAACATACAACTATATGACATAGTGACGAAGTTGCCAGACTTGACATAATTGCCGCATTTGTCATGTCTGTCGAGTTATACTCTATGAAATAGGGTCCGATCTTATAGTTAGCTGCAACGGTTAATAACTGAACGATATATTGGCAGGATACCTATCTATTGTTCAAAGGGTTTTGAAAAACTTATTAATATTTTTGAAAGTTTCTTTGACTACTTTAGCAATACAAAGAACATTTAAAATACGTAATACTTGAGGCCTTCTCAGCGTTGATTACCGATGATGGTGTCAAGGGCTATAATTCCGGTCGCTGACATCTCTGCGGGCTTCCTCAGGGAAATTTCCCTGATAGAGCAGTGGCACGGATAGCCAAAGTTCGTGGGTTCAATTCCCATTGTCAGATGAATTTTTCTCCTATAATATTCTCATGTAATGACCAACAGAAACAATAATCTGTGGTTCATGAATGCCCATACATCTATATTGCACTGTCTAGTGTCTACAGATCTGGGGTTGCCAGATCTCCGGTCGCCGCCCGGAGTACCCGGTTTTATGAATCCATCTGCGGCAAACAGGAAACTTTGCTCGGGAGGAATTTAAATTAGTAATATAGTGAAGGTTGACTCTTCTCATTAGTTGTAATAACAAAGATGCCTATCCATAAATTACTTTAATCATTAGAAATTAGAACCGATCATTCGCTAACAAGAACATTAAATAATAATAATAATAATAATAATAGGCATAAATATAAATCTGCGGTTTTGCTGAAAAAAATAAATAAATAATAAAAAAAAAGTTCCCATCTGGCAACCCTACACACATCTTTTATCGATACAGCACACTGAACATGAACTAATACCAGATATTAAGACTTGATAAGCAAATTTTATTGTGTTTTGTTCGGCTTGTCTTCCTCAATTCAGTTTCTATATTCGAAAATGCATAATGAAAATGAGAACCATACGTCCAGATACTTAAGCTACTGCATCTTATCTAAACCATTAAAGGGATGTGAAGGGATTTGGACAAAATAAAACCACTTGCTGGACTTTTCCCATGTACATAATTAGAATAACCTGTACTTATCAGTTGTTCACATACATACTTACAAACCTTCGGGCATTCCAGCTCCAATGCTACTCCTTTCAAATCAATTAGCATCTACATAATGAGGCAAGTCCCTTAATGGTGGCTTGAGAATGTCTTGGAAATTGCGTATTGTTAGAATGAAAGGGGGTTCTTCTGCTAATTTAAAAAGTCATAACCTCCACAGATAAAACAAAAGATCAAGAACTTTAGGAAAGTTATTAACAAAGCAATTTGAAGGACTCTGAAGTGCAATGGCATGTTCTCAGTATAGGTTAACGAGATGACTCAGAAGATTGAAAACCTCAATACTAAAATTGATTGAATGCTTGGACTTTTTACGACAAGTAAAATGCGAATGAGTTCTGACAGAAATATGTCTGGATTCCTTTCAAAGTTCTTTACTGGATGGCCTATTTCAATCATCTACTAACTACCAATCAATAGGCGCCTGAAATTTCTGATTTCGGTGTTAGTTTTCTTCTATTTCGATGTATTTTTCGCGAAATAAGTTATATTTGACAGATTTGACTTTGAAACATTTACTCCTTTATTTACAAAAATATTAAAAAGTAGCAGTGAGAAATATGCTACAGCCAAAATTATTATAAAACATAATTTGGCAATGAAAATAGATTTTAGTTTCAATGTTGGAAATGAAAAAAAAATTAAATACAGTACCGGTATGCCTTATATAGGGATATTTTTTAGGATAATTAAATTCGTTAATTTTCAAATTTCATTTTAAAGAAAGTTATATTGGTTATAGGCTATTATTGTTGGTTGGTTACATTACCTGTACATTGGTTGGGTACATTGTTTTATCACTTTATCCAGCTGATAATCCACTAATAAGAAACGTTTTGTTGATAAAAAAATAGCCATTTGCACATAGAATGACACTAAGAGAATGAAAATTAATTACTCGTAAAAAATCTAGTAACTATGATTTTAAATAATATTTTCGTACATATTTCTCAATATTCGTCCTAGAAGGGCGTATTACGCGAGATTAAAAAAATCGTGTTTTTTGTGAGTATACTTTGCTTAATAGTTATATTTTAAGCAACTATAAAGCTAAATATAGCAAGAAAAGCTGTTTTGTAAAATTTCGTGCTTATCACTCTTACCAAAAAAATCTTTTTATAATTACCGGTAAGTAAAATAATTTGTTTCAACCAATCCCGGATATCTGTCACCGTAAGCTTGCTGGGGAAATTGTGTATAATAGGGGAAATATTTAGATGGAAGAATACGTTCAGTACAGAGCTCTTACCCGATAATAGGCTATAGGGCTTCAAGGCGGCAAACCCCGCAAAAATTGACATAGAGAGAGACTAAAAAATCTTCTTAATCAGTTTATTTTAAAAAAGTTTGTAGAGTTCGAAACCATACTAGAATATCTCAAACTTGATTTAGAATTGAAATAGCTTAAATAACAACTTTTCTTGTATTTAGATTACATTCAGTTTAACACACTAATTTCGTTCTTGGCTTTTTCACTTGTAGTCTTGATTCCTTGAATACCGGATGGCAATATTGAGTGTGAAAACTTTCAGCACTTGTACTCTTTTTGTTATTATTGTATATTGTTGATTGAATATTGCATTCTCGAAACTAATTACTTATGAAAATACCTATTGATATGTGATTTTACTGGTAACAGAAAATTTAAAAAGTGAGTTGATAAACGGGCATAAAAATTATTTCGGTAAATTCGACTGATACAAAATTACAAGATAAAACGGCTTATGAAGACGTATTTGATGGCATTTTCATACGCACAGAGGGATTAGGTTGTGAGTCAGCTGCCGTGCAGAAGGGATTTGACAATATTTGAACACCGTTCATACGTCAGAATAGATTTTTCTTAGAAGAGAATACGCCACAGAATGCCACATGCAATGGCGGAAGCTTTGGGAATAAGGACTTTCCGTTCCGAGCTTCGAGGGTTTTATAGGTTGGGCTATACATGCTTTCATGCTTCCAACTACTGCAATACAGTAGAGTGGCACGTTGCCATCATGTACGCATGTTTAAGGGTGTCTGCTTCCTACTCTATTCTACCTCCGGTACCCATAACCTGTTCATACATACATTCCATTCTTTTTCATTTGTATATTTCAAAGCGATCCCACATTGTCAAAAAGTGGAAAAGATTTCCATGATATATGCCCCATCCCTCGTAGTTCAATAATAAAGGTCTAAAGCAGTGGTTCACAAACTATGGGTCGCGGGAGTAATTTCGGTGGGTCGCGAAAAGGGCGGGAAAAACTAAACTTTTTCAATATAAGGAATATAAGGCATTTGAACACAATAAAACTATTGAAAGACATATGAAAAATATGTGCTGTATTTTATATAGCCTATATTGGTTATCGTTATGTAGTAGTGTGTCGCGAAAAAATGTTCTAGGTGAAGGTGGGTCCCAGGACAAAAAAGTTTCCGCTGGTCTAAAGAAAAGGATCGCCTCTATCTCCAGTGAAATAAATGAACCACGATATGAACATGCTTGCAGGCAAAAGAGAGTAAAATCTGTAAGAATCCTTGCCAGAATTAAGAAGTAAGAATTTCCTGGAGCACGCATTGCGTGGGTTGGGACAGAGTCCTTCATGAGTTACGCCATGATGAATGTGACATATGAGTGTGCTCAATAAAACTCACACTTAATTCAAGTCCAGTCATGCACATCCTGTGATTCTCACCTTCACACCGAGTGTGGAAGGGAGGCAGTAACTATATCCTCAAACTCTATACGGCTCACACTTGCGAATAAGGACACTTCAAGTCATGTTAAAACGGATATAGCCTACACTTCCCGGAATTGAATTCATACAACATAATTTAGGGTTCTTAAACCTAACGCAGTGATAAAACACAATTAGATTTTTCTTTCTGGGTGATGTTTGTTTTGAAATTCATCACCGATAAGAGAATCCTGTTAGCTTATCTTCTGATTAAAGAGGCGGGAAATCAA
The DNA here is from genome assembly GCA_964059195.1 of Ectobius pallidus. Classification (NCBI taxonomy): domain Eukaryota; kingdom Metazoa; phylum Arthropoda; class Insecta; order Blattodea; family Ectobiidae; genus Ectobius; species Ectobius pallidus. The sequence goes on from CAXKWD010000006.1 coordinate 119,550,105, forward strand.
TCAGGAAATAATAGTAGGAAAGACAAGAAGGGATAGAATACGGAATGAGAGGATCAGAGATGAGTTGAAGCAGAAATCAGTGGAGGAGAGACTAAGGGAAAAGCAGATGAAATGGTTCGGACATGTCACAAGAATGGGAGAGGAGAGAAAGCCAAAACAGGTGATGGAAGCAAGAAAGGAGGGAAGAGGAAGGCCCAGAACGACGTATCTAGACAATATCGAGGCGATGGCAAGAAGAAGGGGGAAAGGAATGGGAGAATTGAGAAGAATGGCGAGGGACAGAGGAGAATGGAGGAAATGGATCGAGGCAGACCCGACGCCGTGGGGCACAAGGGGAAGAAGAAGAAGAAATCAATCAGGAAATAATAATAATAATAATAATAATAATAATAATAATAATAATAATAATGTTTATGGATACAAACATGGTTAATTAATCATGTAGTATCAGAGAAACGAAGCTATGGCGATCAACCAATTAGCTGTATTTATATTTAGTGTGTGCATGTGTATGTAATGTTAATTCCTTTAATCCCACCTAAGCTCATTTATTGAAACTTTAGTTACTGTGTATTGGTGAAAATTTTAGCTGCTTAATCACCATAACATGACTGCGTTGTTAGTCCTAATAGATTTAAAAAAAAATATATATAAAGTAAAATAACAGATAGTATATGTCCACAATATAAGTGAATTTAAATATGTAACATATTATAATTTTACAAAAATGTGCTGTTAACTGCAAAGTTGGTAGTAGGCCTAATTCTTTACTAAAACCTTGGTTTCGCCAAGCGTTTCTGCGCTAATTAGCCATCCTACGGAATTCTTTCCCTTTATCAGTTATGCTATGTCAAGTCGTAGGCTACCTTGCGTGTTCTTTATCACATTGCAGATTTTCGGAAGGAACCACTAGGAATTTTTAAAGTTAACAGTATTTTTTACAAACATATGATAAATATTTAAATTTACGTAGACTTGACAAATAAAATATAAGTACATTATGATGATTTGACAGATAAAGTTTTAATCAAAAGATTTAATAAATAAACTTAAATATTGAGCACATGTGGAATTAAAGTAATTATCATTACATATATATTAGCTCAATCAGACAAATGAAAATGATCGAAATAATTAATTCACTGTAAGTTAAAGTTTTTGTGCAATTACAATGATAGCCTATGTTTGAAGAACAGTAGGCCTACATTTTGTACAACCACGGATTTTTATTTTCGGCATTTACCTAGATACAACTTAGCCAATTTAGTCTACATAAAACTTTCTGGTTTTACATTATTTGACATTCAAATTCAAATAAAATTATGTTGGCCATTTCTTTAAAAAACGTAATTAAAAATAGTACCATAGTTCAGCTTGTATCAACCCACTTATTTTCGCCATTTTACACTTTTTGTACTTGGTAGGCCTATGTAGTTTGTAACTAATTTATCTTAAAACTGTTTGTTATCGTAGTGCCTTAAATGTTTAAGCAAGTAAGATGATCAAATGTAAAATATCATTCACTTACAATCTAAAAATAATTTAAATATTTTTTCTTACCATGTCTTTTAATTCGAAAGTCACACAATATGTTTAAAAAATACCAAGTTCACAAAACTGCAGTGAATAATAAAAAAACTATTTACTTTATAGGGGGACATGGGCTACATCTTTCGGTGAAATTTATAGGTGAGAAATAGGTGAATTTCATTATTTTTTTCCTCAGCAATGAATTGCTCTACAATCTTCCAATCTGACATACTCTTCATTGAATACTTCTACAATTGCATACTATTTTAAAAATTAATAGAACTGTTACAGTTAAGGGTAATTATTGTTTTAAAATGGCAGCCACGTTTCATGCACTGAAATGCCGTTTCCTTGATAAAGTCCACAAATATCGATATTTCTGAGTGATTTTTTTTCTGTGTATTTGTTAATAAATATGAACATCACTATCTACAATAATTTATTTGACATTAATTATATATATATTAATGAAAAAGAAAAAGAAAAAATGATTTTTTCAAAATACTTATAAGTTACTGTAGATATTCCAAGGATTGTAGCTGATGATGTTCATATGATGTTTGCAAGTTGATAGAACAAATAATCACTAAAAAATATTACCACTTGTGGAAATTATCACGGAAAGGGCGTTCTGGGCACGAAACATGGCTGCAATTTTGTAACGATATTTACCCTTAGCTGTAACAGTTTGATTCATTTTGAAAATAGTATGCAATTGTAGAAGTATTCAGTAAGGAACAAGCTAGATTATGAAATTCCCCTATTTCTCACCTACGAATTTCACCGAAAGCTGCATGTCCCCCTTAAGTTAATTTTACGTTTGAACAAAGCATTGAAAAAATAACACATAAAAACAGCCAACCTTAAAGTGCATTCCAACTGGGCCAGTTTTCTCTGCAACGTTTTCCGACGACAATAATGGCACTTGAAGCTGTGAGATCAAGAAGTACTAACAAAAGAAAGTTCGAGCAAGCACACTAATATTTTGGACTTCAGTCTCATGTAGAAGTTGCTGGGATTGCCTAATTCATCTATGAAACCAATTCTGCTCAAAGAGATGGGCTATGAACAAATATTAGTCCACTTTTATTAGGTATCAAATTATGATCAAGTATTTATAATATTTACATAAAAATCTACAATTTACATGAAGATACTGTCTTATAAATGTAACTGTACAGATCAAGACTTTAATAAGACTAAACAAGTTAAAGAATAAGATGTTCAGTTTTTTAAAGCTAAGTATACGAAATAAGGTTGCCAAAAACATAAATGTCGCAAGGAAAGAAGACTAATTCAGTGCTGACATAAGTAAACCTAAGATTTCCAGACTGAAGAATTCATCATATTACTCAACAGAGCACTTCAGATTATGATAGAGAGTAGTGTACTTTCAATGGCACTAATTTACGAGGACAATAATTGTTCCTCCCTAGTCAACAGGCTCATACAAAATATCCCTGAAACGAGAACAACGATATCTTTCAGGCATTAGGAACAAAATTTTTCTAATGTAACCTTATGGTATTAAACTTAATTCAGGGATACTCTGTAGGCCTATAGTGACGGTGTGAATTGTTCATCTTTTGAAGGCACCGTTCTAAGACAAAAAGTAATAAAAAAAGGACAGCATGACACTTGTTCTTGACAGAAGACGAGGTGATATTATGGCCATGATAAAGACATTTACCTGAGGGATCAACCGTGGAACTCATGTTCCTAAGTTAAATGTGGCTTGCGAAATGTTCGTTACAAGTTAATAAAATACCGGTATTATGAAACAATATAACTACACATAATTTATACAGATACACTCAATATCATACTTAACATTACATATATACAACTCTGCTTCTCATCTCAGACACAAAACGTTCAAGAATGAAATATCTATCGCACTGGAAGAAACATTTGTGTCTAAACGTTCCTACAGGTTTCAACATGTGATTTTCACTTAACACACAGCCTAAATTTTTTATTCTACGGTGACTTATACAGGGTGTTAATAACAACACAGAAATATTTTACCTGTGTATAGAGGGGACATAGACAAGCAACTTTTATTCGGAGATTTTTGCTGTATGGATTCAATTTTTCCTGTTATAGCATAAAATCTACCAGGGCATGGCCACCACTGACTTCTAACATTTGGAAAAAAATGCAAAACAAAGGAACTTCGTTGTTAACACTGTAGTGATGAATAAAAAAACTAATGCAGTGGCGGCAAGTCATGTGATTAGTCCGTAAATTTTGGAATTTATGAAAACTCTAAATTATGATATAGCTGTTGATGAATGATTAAGAGTCAGGCTTTTATCGATCACTAAGAAGGCATGAAGTCAATTCAATGAAAATTTAACACTATTTGTCTTAATTGTTGACTTATGAGCACCAAATTGTAATGACTTTAATGCTTTGTACTATACACATTTTACGTCATACAGTAAAAAATCTCTTAATAAAAGTTGCTTGTCTATGTCCCCTCTATACACAGGTAAAATATTTCGGTTTTATTCATTAACACCCTGAATAATTCACAAATAACTGTTCTCAGCACGAAATCCAACGAAATATATACTTTAGAAGCAGCTATAATTCCATCTAGGCTACCGGTTGTTACTTAAGCTAAGAAAACGTTCCTGCAGGTACCTTAGAGCTGTATCTTGGCTCTTAACAATTTTTCTGCGTTGTGAATTGTGAGCTAATGTTGCAAATGATCGGTTAATTTTGATTTTAAAGAAGTAAACATTAAATTACTGTTACTGCGAGACTGCGGGTTACTGTAGAATTAAGGCGTTAAAAAAATGTTTTACATCTTAAGCATTGTTGAATCTGAGTGTACCGGATAGAAACAAACTCTGATGGCTGAGAATAAGCTGTCGAATTCCTATACGATAGGGGACTTTGTCTAATTTACAACATATTAGATAATTCATTCTTGAATTTTTTAACAGCAGCTACTTTCAGACTGTATTCTCTGTAGCTGCATGATCAAATCGCTAGCAATGCACCAATGCAGCGAGAATATCCCTTGGCAAGGAGTACACAAAACGTTCAGATCATTATGGAGTACGTCTTTACGAGCACAACGAAATAATATTAATGTTTCGCACAGCGATGTGCAGGAACTGTAGTCACAGACAGTCAGACAGTAGTTTCACTACCATGTTTTCTATGTTTCCTGTGTGGTTTGTGTCCATGATGGGGCCTCTGTTGTTGTGGAGGTGGATATGGCTTTGGTGGGGGTGCATAGTAATGTATGGGGTGACACTTCACTGGGGCTTGTTTATAGGGGCCGAAACGCTGGAATATTTTCTTCCAGGCCTTCAAAGTCTTGGGCGACCAAACCCAAAGAACCGAGGTGATTCCGATCACCAGCGACATGAAGAGCCTGAGCAAGAATATCCAGAGAGTAGGGCGAGGTTGGAATCGGGGGTCATGTGAAGCGAACATCCACTCCTCCCAGAACCAGTGTTCGTAGCTTAGGCAGGCCACTGAGCAGATTGCAGGTAATATGTACAAAAAGCCAAAGACACCTAGGCGGATCGTAGATATCTCCAGGGTATCTCGTCGGATTGATGCTGCGACTGGTGGTCGAGGCCGGCGGCGGAAGACGGCCAAGAACCCAATCAACAGCAGAGAGGAACCTAGCACGAGGTACAGGAACTGAGGAACCAGAACGAACACTAACAGCGCCTTCTTGTTCTGGTTTCCCACGAAGCAAGCTCCTGCAAAGAAAAAATGACACCTCTATTAGAACCGCCTACTGAGGAAGGAGACGAACTGAATCGAGGAATTCGGAAACCTGGATGTGGAAATGCAGGAAATTTGGTATAAAACCACACCTAAGGAACAATAAGTGGAAACCTGACAGGAAAATGCCGGAATTTTGAATAAAACAACATACAGGGAAGACCTAATGAAAATAAGAACTGTAGGATGTTTTGGATAAAACAATGTTGAAGGAACACCTGATGGGAAACTGAAAGGACAAACTGCAGGCTGTTTTAGATAAATCATCTAAAGGAATATGGAAGTCAAGAATCGCGGGATATTTGGATAAGGAGCACCCAACGGAAATCTGAAAAGAACAATTGCACATATTTTACATAAAACAACGATTGAAGATTTTCAAAGGCAGGACGGGTTGAAAATAAAGATGGATGTTATCAAACAAGAAGACGCAATATATAAGGGACGTATTGCTGAACTGTACAATAAAGGACACTCCAAAGCAGGATTACAAAAAGAAAGGATGCTGGGAATAATGATTAGTAAATAGTTAACTGGTAAATAGTACAATAGCCTACGCTTTTCGGAATCCATGGGATACAAAAAGGGCAAAGATTAATACCAATTTAAAGACAATTATATTTACACTCAAATAGCTGAAAATAACGAATAGTAGAACTATTATATCTTAACTTACAAAATTATGTATAGTTAGAAAAGAGTATGGGAATGCAGAATGGTAGGGAATACGCGAAACGGATATCAAAAGGATAAATAATAAATTGATTTAAGAAGGAAACAGCAACACTGTGAGAATAAACACAGCAAAGAGTTCATACAACTTCTGATCAACTGTATTGCTTTCAATAACAGCACTCGAGAGGAAGGATTTAAAAGAAATAAATATCCGTAAAAGAAAGATTTTTTTTTTTTTTTTTTTAAACATTTTGTAGCAATAAGCTTTGCTCGCCTTGATGCAATATAAAGAACAATCATTCAACCATGATTTTTCGTCTTTTCTTTATAATCTTGAGATATCTGTCGATTTCAGGGCACTTCCAAACAAATTTTATCTTTTGTTTTATTAACATATGTTCCGTCCAGCATTCGTGTCTGGCCGGATTTGAGGCATTAGCTGGTTTCGCGAGGTCATTCGCCGTGTTGCTATGGCAACAGGCTTGTGTCTTCGTTTGTTTTATTTTTCTTGTTGTGTCTTCAATATAATTTTAAATATGAACTTACTTATCTGTTTGTTCTTTCTCCCATCAATTCGCATCAGAAATAACATTTGACTGTCGCATCTTTCATTTTTTGGATAGTCATGTTATAATCTCCAACCCAAAGTTTCAGTCTGATTATTTTTTAGTATATTTTATTCATAATTTTGTGTTTTTAAAGAAACAATTCAGTTTTAAAGTAATGCTATTAATTCTCTTATTTATGTTTTAGTATTTTAATGTAACTTAATTGATTTATTTCCAAGATTGATTATTTATTGTTTTTCTTGGCCAATGGGATTCTTGCTTTACGTCACATGTCGTGACGTCTGTCATTCTTGCTATTCATTCTTATTCTCTCGTTCGAAGCTTTCGCCAGGCTAGTTTTCAGTTCAGAATTCTGAATCTAGTTATTATTGTCGAGCTGGGAATTTGAAGTTTCCCAGCCCTAGTTATTGCAGAGACGCAATTTAGTACATTCATCAAAGTAATTTATTTGTGATTTAATTACAAATGTGTGAAGCCAAGTTTTTTACTTCCCTGATCAAACCGTATGGACTTGAATGCGTAACTCATTAAGTAAAAGGATTTACTGTAAGTACTGCTGTGAAGTGAATATTTCAGAGTGCTTAATTTTAGTTGCAGTGTCGAAGCAACATCTAAAGGTTCTTCTTTTCGGTCGAAGCAGCAAGTCGACCTTAAAATAATTTGCTGTTAGTGCGCATTCACTTCAAGAATAGTGAAATTCTTTCTCAGTCGTCCGAGCAAGCGCGACTATAAAAATTGCTCTGCTCTGGTCCTCCGAGCTATTCATCAGTCTTATAAGGCAAGCATGCCTTATTTTCCAGAAGGAGCTTACTAAGTCGTCTCCCCTTGACTTCATCAACATTTCATCTTCTTCGGCACCGCTAGGAAGAGGAATTTATTTGTAAAGCAAGATACAAAATTCCATCTTGTATTTTAAAGGGTCTATTTATCATTTTGTCCATTGTGCTCTTTGTATCTTTCAAGGGGCTCAATAAATGTATTTAAACTTGACTTAGTGTAGCATCCTTCAAACCGGAGAGGTTTCCCCGTGTCCCTATTTCGCCTGCGAGCTACCGTGGGAGCGGGAACATCTCTTTGTGGTTCCTCCGGGCCTAGATATGACCCAGAGGCCTATGGTTGAAGATGCATTGATAGTTAGTGACCTATAATTAACGTAAAGTAACTATTCAATTAACAGTTTGAATTTGTCTTGGTCACTTATTACAGAGACCTCAGTGATTAGCCACAATTCTAGTCATTCTTATATATCAATCTTGTTCTCCCGGTATAGTTTGCCGCCGGTGTGAGACGCTACCATCAGTAGCCATCAGTAATAAGTAGTTTAAAGTCAGTTGCTATAAGTATCTGTGGTTCTCCTCCGCATTGCGTTTGAGGGAGGTCTCTGACAGATTTCAATTAAGTTTTTTGTACTTTCTTGTAAAGTGTAAACATTTACATCTGTGTACTTACACCTGTACAGCTACACACTATTTCTTTGTCTACTCGTATGCTCCTATGCGGGCAACTCACTCCATTCTTATAAACAAACCTTAATTTGTCATTGTTGCACCGGCTCTAGGCGGGCAACCTATTTAATTCAGACATTGTATAAGCAAGTCACTATGTCGAGTCCAGACGGTTTGACGGCTCTTAAAGCCAAGCGAGTTCCCATTAAGGCCCAGATTACGCGGCAGGTTAATGTCATTAGTAATTTAGCTATTGAGGATGTCACATATCCTGAACTCAAAAAGTATGAGTCTAAGTTAGACGAACTTGCAGCTAAGTTCGACCTTGTGCAGACTGAAATCGACGGTGTGGATTATTCTGATGCTGAAGAAGCCTATAGGGCAGAAGTCGACGCCGTCATTTCCAGAGGCAACTCTCAGTTGTGTAAATTTCTTCAGGCCTTATCTGACAAGGAGGTCCTGGCCCAGCAGGCCCTTGCAGAAAGGCAGGCTCAGGCCCAGCTGGCTTTAGCCCGTGAGGAAGCCGAAGCTAAGAGAGCGGAGGCCCTGGCCCAGCAAGCCCTTGCAGAGAGGCAGGCTCAGGCCCAGCTGGCTTTAGCCGAAAAGGAAGCTGAGGCTAAGAGAGCCGAAGCCCACGCCCAGGCCGAAGCTGCCCAAAAGGCTAAAATAAGACGCTTCGAGTACTTGCAATCGCAACTTCTGCGTCAAATGCAGATTATGCGAGAGTACGAAATCGAAGATCTCACTACGCTTCATGAAGCGCGCATTCGCCGCTCTGAATTCGTAGAGGTCTTCAAGGCCTACAAGTCAGATTATGCTCAGGTGGCCATTGACGAGGCCTACCAGGATCATGAATTCGACTTTCACGCAGTGGAATCTGATTATTATAAAGTCATCAGTTTCTTTGACTCCATGATAGCTGAAAAGAAACAGCTATATGAACCCGAGCAGGCGCAGACTGCCAGTCAGCGCTCCTCGCTCGACCCTGTCACGCCGTTGTTACCGAAACTCCCCGAAATCCGTCTTCCTCAGTTCAATGGGAACCCCTCTGAGTGGATCGAGTTTCGTGACACTTTCTCGTCGTTGGTAATTCAACACAGGCACATTTCGGACATGGACAAGTATCAGTACTTGAAGTCCTGCCTGTCATCAGAGGTTAGTACGGTCATTCAGAATATTCCTGTCTCTGCTGCGACCTTCCAGGTGGCGTGGCAGACCTTGATTGATAGGTTTGATAACGACCGGCTAATCGCCAACACCCATCTGGACAATCTCTTCTCTTCCCCTCAGATTGAGAGGTATTCTGCAGAATCCCTGCAGAAATATCTGGATCATTTTATAAGCACAGTGCATGCACTCAATTCCCTTAATACAGAAGTGGAGTTGTCAGATCTGATTATTACCAGAATTATCATCGACAAGCTTCCGATGAACCTCATCAGAGAATGGGAGTCATCTGTCAAAATAGGGAAGCTCCCTACTCTCAAGGAGTTATTTGTCTTCTTGGAAAGCCGAGTTCGCATACTGCAGATGACTGATGCTGCAACGAAAAGTCAGGCTGTTAAGTCAGTTCCGAGCTCTCCGGCTCCTTCCAAGTCAAAGTCTTCTTCTCCGAGGCCTAAATGTCTCTGTTGTCGTACTGCTGTGCATGACCTGTTTTCATGCAGCGACTTCAGGAGCATGACTTTCGCTCAAAGAGACCAGTTTGTTAGAGACCGCAAACTGTGTCGCGTATGCCTGTATAGTCAAGGGCATGCCAACAATTGTAGGACTTTTCAGTGCAGGAGATGTGCTGGGAGACATAGCACATTCCTCCACGACCCGACTAGCGATAGTCACCAGGCTGCCAACACTGCAGGTGTTATGGCTTCTAGTCAGACCCAGCAGCGCTGCTTGCTTCCTACTGCTACTGTCCGCATCCTGGACTCAGACGGCTCGCCTGTTGAGGCCACAGCCCTCCTGGATAGCGGTTCAGACTGCAATCTTATTAGCAACAGGCTGTTTAGGCGTCTTGGACTAGCTCCTCATGCGCAGCGGACTACGCTAGCGGGAATTTTGTCCACTAATGTTAGCACACATAAGCTAACCAGCATCACGATTCAGTCGCGAGTGACTTCATGGCGCTACAATGCACAGGCCATTGTCGTTCCGGAGATTTCGGAGAAAAGGTTCCCGAACTCTTTCATTGAGACCAAAGATTGGAACATTCCTCCGAATCTTCCCTTGGCTGACCCATTCTTTAGTCGTCCTAAGTGTGTCGATCTACTTCTTGGAGTGGAGATTTGCGCCCAAGTGGTGTGTCCAGGGCAAATTTCCACCTGTGAGTTACCTACGATTCAGAACTCGCACCTTGGTTGGTACTTCGCCGGGAAACTGCCCTCTGCGCCTTTCCCTTCACAGCGTTGCCATACTTCCAATGGTCATCGACGCCGATCCACGGCTAAGCGTTATCTTGAAGCAAGCCCCAATGAGCCTGAATGCTCGGAGGCTATGTCTTCCAATTACTCAGCCTTCCTAACTGCAGACTTAAACCATTCACCTTCTAAACTTAAGACCTTCGTGGCTAACAGAGTCGCGGACGTCCAAGAATTCACTGCCATTGACTCTTGGTCGCATGTGTCATCTAAGGACAATCCCGCTGATCTCATCTCTAGGGGAGCCACCCCTTCTGACCTACTTAACAACTCTCTGTGGTGGTCAGGCCCTTCTTGGCTTACTGCCGACTCCACTCAGTGGCCCAGTTTGCCCACTGAGCTCGAGTCTTCGTCTCTCCCAGAGGTGAAGATAGCAGCGCTAGTCACCATCGAAACCTCTAGCTTAAGCCCATGGCTGACTAAGTTTTCACACTTGAAAACAATCAGGGTCATGGCTTATGTGCGACGTTTCATTAATAATTACTTGAAACTCAAGTCACCTATCAATGGCCCTTTATTGCCGTCAGAGCTTACTGAAGCTTTGCATTCTTGCATTAGAATCATTCAAAGGAATGCTTTCAGAAAGGAAATTCAAGCATTGTCTTCCTCGCAAGATTTGCCTTCTTCTAGTAAGATCCGGCAACTATGCCCCTTTATTCAGGATAACATCCTGCGTGTAGGTGGACGTCTAAGTCGGTCCAACCTACCCTTTGACAACAAGCATCAGATATTACTTCCTGCAGAGCATGCTTTCACCAGGCTGTTAGTTCTCCATGTGCACTTGCATCTAGGTCATGCAGGACCTCAGCTAGTCATCTCACACTTGCGAGAGTCGTATTGGATCCCTTGCATTCGCAAGCTGGTTCGCAGTGTACGGAGGCGCTGTAGTGTTTGCTTCCGCTTTGAGGCTCAGGCTTTTCAGCAAAAGATGGCTGATCTGCCTCCTGAGAGAGTAAATCCTCTCCCTCCTTTCACAAACTCTAGTGTGGACTACGCCGGTCCATTCTCTCTCAAGTTTGGTGGCCCGCGGTCCAAGGTGACTACCAAAGCCTACGTTGCTATTTTTGTCTGCATGTCCACGAAGGCCGTACACGTTGAGCTAGTGACTTCGCTCACCTCACGTGCCTTCCTGGCGGCATTGTCAAGGTTCACAAGTCGTCGTGGAATTCCAAGTTCAATCACTTGTGATAATGGTAGAAACTTTGTCGGAGCTCACGCCGACCTGCAGAACCTCTCTAGGCTTTTGATGTCATCAGAACATCACTCCGCAGTGCAAGACGCCACTGCGCATTTGAACATTCATTGGCGTTTCTTGCCTCCTCACTCTCCACACATGGGAGGACTTCATGAGGCGGCAGTACGCTCTTTGAAGTTCCACTTGAAGAGGATGTCCTCGTCCTGTAAGTACACTTACGAGGAGATGTCTACTGTTCTCACACAAATTGAGTCATTCTTGAATTCACGTCCTTTGATGTCGTTATCTGAGGACGTGGATGACTTTGGATATTTGTCTCCCGGCCACTTTCTTATTGGCAAGCCCATTGTGTCGGTGCCCAGTCCTGACCTCTCTGGTGGGTACAGCCTGCGTTCCCGTTGGAACCATCTTCAGCAGATGGTCACTTGTATTTGGAAGAAGTGGTCCGTGGATTATCTCCACACGCTACAGCGTCGTGCAAGGTGGCATAAGGTACTGCCAGACGTTCCTTTGGGTACCCCTGTATTGGTTCTCGAGGACAATGTACCTCCTCATAGGTGGGTGCTTGGTCTGGTGCACCAAGTACACCCAGGCCCAGACGGCCTTGTCAGAGTTGTCACTGTGCGCACTGTCTCAGGCACTTATAAGAGGCCCCTCATCAAGTTGGCTCCTCTGCCTGTCAGTGAAGAGGGACAGTGACACCTGCTTTCATTCAGAGTGCTGATGCCGGACGCATCCCACTCCACCGATTTTGACTTTATTGCGACTTGATAGTTGTTTTGGCCTCGAATCCTTGCATTCACGAATTTGCTTGACGTCACATTCTGTTAGATAATTTCACGAGCGAAATTATCGCGGGCAATATGTTCCGTCCAGCATTCGTGTCTGGCCGGATTTGAGGCATTAGCTGGTTTCGCGAGGTCATTCGCCGTGTTGCTATGGCAACAGGCTTGTGTCTTCGTTTGTTTTATTTTTCTTGTTGTGTCTTCAATATAATTTTAAATATGAACTTACTTATCTGTTTGTTCTTTCTCCCATCAATTCGCATCAGAAATAACATTTGACTGTCGCATCTTTCATTTTTTGGATAGTCATGTTATAATCTCCAACCCAAAGTTTCAGTCTGATTATTTTTTAGTATATTTTATTCATAATTTTGTGTTTTTAAAGAAACAATTCAGTTTTAAAGTAATGCTATTAATTCTCTTATTTATGTTTTAGTATTTTAATGTAACTTAATTGATTTATTTCCAAGATTGATTATTTATTGTTTTTCTTGGCCAATGGGATTCTTGCTTTACGTCACATGTCGTGACGTCTGTCATTCTTGCTATTCATTCTTATTCTCTCGTTCGAAGCTTTCGCCAGGCTAGTTTTCAGTTCAGAATTCTGAATCTAGTTATTATTGTCGAGCTGGGAATTTGAAGTTTCCCAGCCCTAGTTATTGCAGAGACGCAATTTAGTACATTCATCAAAGTAATTTATTTGTGATTTAATTACAAATGTGTGAAGCCAAGTTTTTTACTTCCCTGATCAAACCGTATGGACTTGAATGCGTAACTCATTAAGTAAAAGGATTTACTGTAAGTACTGCTGTGAAGTGAATATTTCAGAGTGCTTAATTTTAGTTGCAGTGTCGAAGCAACATCTAAAGGTTCTTCTTTTCGGTCGAAGCAGCAAGTCGACCTTAAAATAATTTGCTGTTAGTGCGCATTCACTTCAAGAATAGTGAAATTCTTTCTCAGTCGTCCGAGCAAGCGCGACTATAAAAATTGCTCTGCTCTGGTCCTCCGAGCTATTCATCAGTCTTATAAGGCAAGCATGCCTTATTTTCCAGAAGGAGCTTACTAAGTCGTCTCCCCTTGACTTCATCAACATTTCATCTTCTTCGGCACCGCTAGGAAGAGGAATTTATTTGTAAAGCAAGATACAAAATTCCATCTTGTATTTTAAAGGGTCTATTTATCATTTTGTCCATTGTGCTCTTTGTATCTTTCAAGGGGCTCAATAAATGTATTTAAACTTGACTTAGTGTAGCATCCTTCAAACCGGAGAGGTTTCCCCGTGTCCCTATTTCGCCTGCGAGCTACCGTGGGAGCGGGAACAACATACAACAAACAAATAAATAAATACAAAAAAATATTTATCACGAACCCCGAAGCAAATTACTGGCAGTAATTAAGTTTTATGACAAATATGAATAAATAAAAGCTCCTAATTATAAGACATGGATAAAATAACAAATACTGGCTACATAATAAACGTACGGCCAAAAAAGTATAATTTCCGTTTATAAAAGTTTTCAAGTATTTTAATGAGTTGATGAAATAAAGTAATAAAACCGCATTTATGACAGACAGCTGTATTTCAAGAATATTTGAGCAAACAAGTCAATTGAGTCCAATAAAACCGAGCCATACCTGCAATAGGTATTAATCATCAAGAATTTACATTTATTTTCATTCTCTTACGTAATAAAATAGAGTCGGTTCGACATTATTTCCCCTAAAACGTCCAGAAGAATTTCTTCATAAGCACGTTAAGTAGCTAGCTGGTTTTTTTTAACATTTACGACGGCTTGCAATAAAATTAATTACAGTATACCCAGATACCTGCATAATTACACCTTTTTTTACTGAAAATCCAAAGCAAGCTGTATGATCGGAAATGTATACTAAACGTCATAAAAGAGTGTTTATCGATGGGGTTGATTGCCTCGTCAAAGCTTGGGTGGCCTCTTTTCTGCAAGGCAGCCAGCAGTCTTTCTACGGGACCACCGTTCTCGTATTATGAAGGATAATGGATTTAATAACAGTAACTGGATGGATTTAGCCCCGAAGCTCTTTTACAAAACAAATATCTAAGGGGCAAAAAAGCATTAATTTCACAGGGAAGCCATTTTAAAACATCAAACTCAACAAGCTGTTACATCTATAAGAATGTTTAATTTTCTAATCAACATGCAAGGACCATGGCATTAACAAGGCATGAACAGAAATTACTGGAAGCCTTGTCAGATCTTCATACTAAGCAGCTCTGTTTTAAAAACTGTACGGCGATGTAATATTTAACCAGTAACTTGCTCTCGTAACTAGAAATTAGATATATTAATGACAGGTTTACAAGAAAGAAAAGGCAATGACTTCATATAACCTTCTCAAGCCACATTTGAAATTCATTCAAAATGATCAGCATGCTACTCTACGTAAACTTTTAGAGACAAGTTAATCTAATTATTCGTTAAGCCAAAACTTGTATCCCATACTCAGAGAAAAGTATGATACAATGCTAGTAATTATTCACTTTCCTCTTCTGCCCCCTCCCAAAAATAAGTATACAGAACCTGACGGTGAGCTGGATTCAAACACGATGTTATGCGGCTTCTACGGCTAATGCATCAATTATTTTTTTCTAACACATTTGTTTTAAAATGATTTTTCCAATTGATGTGTCAAGTATCTATTAATCGGGAACAGATTATGGAGCCCCTAAGGGTACGTTCTGGAAGTCTCCTGGCCTCCCTAGAAGTTTGTACTCCACTGATTATCTCACCTTGCTTAAAGTTGTGATTTCTTAAGCAGCATGATTGAATTTAACTTACAAATGTGGCACAGAGGTTTATCCGGCTCAATTTTTTTAATCGTTCGGTAATATTTCTAAAATCGTACGTGAACAAATCTTGTATTTACATTTTTTTAACGAAAGAAAATTTGGTCGGGAATGCTATGTTCAATACCTACCAAAATTTTTCTTTTTTACTTCCTCTGCCCGTACCATAGGTACTATAGTAGAGGAAGTATTGTTTTCGACCCTAAAATTCGAAGTTGAGTTTTTGGCATATATACACGTTTCAAGGCCCCCTGAATCCAAAAATACTATTTTTGGAAACATGTCTGTGTGTGTGTCTGTGTGTGTGTGTGTCTGTCTGTCTGTGTGGAAGTTTGTGAACAGGCTAGCTCCGAAACGGAGAATCGTATGAGAACAAAATTTCGTATTTGGGTCAGGTACCTTCTGAAGATGTGATTCGAAGATTGGCGACAAATTTCTCTTATTTTTAAGGGGACTTTACATGAAGAAATTTTCGTTTTTCGCGATTTTCTCGAAAACGGCTCTAACGATTTTCTTTAAAATTTGCACATGTGTTCCTTTTACTGAGAGCTAAAACTTTTATTTGAAACTTTTTTTCGAAAAAATTCTCTGAGGGTAGTTACAGGCCACCCACTGTTCACCCACTGTTTGTAAAAATTTAGGTATTTATAGGATAATAATAGCGTAAAATTGTGTCTTGCGATTCTGTAAAAGGATATGTGAATACTGCTAACTTTTTTTTTGGGCAGAGGAAGTTATGTGACTTTCACATCAGATTTTTTTTTTCACATGGAGAATGTGTTTAGCACGAAATCAGCTCTTATTTGTCTAGAATGGGATTTCTGTAATATTTCAATGGTTCAATGTGTGTCTACCCTAGCTGAAAACCTTTTTTTTTTTTTAATCAGATGGTTCTACATGACTCTTCTGCTTACATTATGTTATACAGTCTCCTTAGAACTGTCAATCAGTGAACAGCAAGTCAATTAGCTATACGCAGACATATCCTAATTTCCTCAGTTCCAGGAAATATTTGCCCTATTGTGGCTGCAGCATAAAGAAGGTGGTCGTCTTGTGGACCCGACACAAATATAGAATGAGTTCCAGCTGCATAGTGATTAATACTGTTCACAGTAAAAACTTTAATTCAGAATTCCCAAGAAAAGAAATAACGCACTATTGGAGCCACCCCAAAAGCTCAACTTAATTCGTATAGATTTTAGGATTAGGAAACAATGCTATTGTACTCTTTTGTAGAAAAAACGTTGGTATGGGAAGAAGTAGTCTTAACACGAAATCTACTTTAAATGCAGTATTTTTATTTATTGCGAAATTGCCACAAAAAACAGTGAAGTAGATATTCCTACTTATATTACCTAACTACAAGTTTTTTTTTTTTTTTTTTTTTTTTTTTTTTAACACCATTTATTTATACAAATCAAGACCACCCGAATGAGCAAGCGCTCGTGCTCGGGCACAGTTCAGCCATTTACATTACAAAATACAAATTACAAATACATAAAGAAAATATAATTAAATCAATACCTAAAAAAGTAATAATAAAAATGAAAGAACAAAGTAAAAAGAAAAAAGGAAAAGTAGTAAGAACAAAATTGAAACTCTGAGTTATTACAAATAAAATCGTTCCTTAATTGTCTACTAAGTACAGAGTGAAATAACTTTTGAACTATGAAATAAGATTTTTGATTAACTTATTGAATTTTTTGTTGTTCATATGTACTATTTCTGGTTGTGATCTGATTATAGAGTTATAGAGTCTTGGACCAGAATAAATGCTATGTTTAGAGCCAGAAGAGGTGAAGTATTTTGGTTCTATTAAAGGCAATGTATTATTTCTTCTAGTATTGTAATTATGAGGATCCGATACATGTACGTTGCCGTATTTGTGAAAATATTTTAAAAGTGTGATCTTATAAATTTGTTCTACAGTCATAACATTAAATTCTGGAAATATCAGTTCTGTTGGATATTCTATAGGCTTTTTTAAACAAATTTTTATAATTCTCTTCTGTATTAGAATCAAAGGAGTCAATACAGAAGTGCCACTTCCTCCCCAGCCAATGATACCGTATTGGAGGACAGATTGTATTAGAGCTAAGTAGACTATCCTCAAGACTTCAATTAATGTTTTATTAACAATACTAATTTCATAAGCTACGAATTAATACTGATTCCAATGGAATCAGGCGCGGAATAGGATTACTTTTGGGGGGGGGGGACAATTTTTGTGTGACTTTACCTATCTTCCAGAAAATTCGTTCTAAAAAAAACAAACAAACAAACAAAATAAAAATAAAAAAAATAATAAAAAAGAGATAAAATTTTAGTTTGTAATACATGTAATACTTGCATTTGAATAATGATATATTAGTCTGTATTTAAACAAAAAATGTAATAAAACACATAGGTAGGCCTATAGAGGAAGGAAAAAATTGAAGATGGTACATAATATGATTCTTAAATATTAAACTCCAATTCTTCCCATGGCTGGTTTTTGCAAATCTTGTGTCAATATGAAAATGCCTATGGATATGCATAAGGTCAAAACCGAGTGGACGGTTTTCAGTCATAGTTGTTCTTAAAATGTGTTTTAAGGCAGCGCAACGACGAGAATGACCTCTCAGCAGATGCATTTGTCAATGGAAGCGTTGCAAGGACTGGTACAAATTCATGCATCCTTATCACACCTAGCCATATATCCAGTAATGTTGTAGTCGTGATGGGTTAACAAGTAGTAATGTAATAATAATAAAATAAATCAAAACGAAGTAATATAAACAGTAGAACATAGTGAATCAATAAAATTAATAAAATATTGTATACACTGATGCTCCACTAAGTCACAGTTCTTAAAACGCAGGACTAGTTTCGGGAGTCTTTTCCCATCCTCGGCTGCTGGTCAAAAGACTCCCGAAACTAGTCCTGCGTTTTAAGAAATGTGACTTAGTGGAGTATCAGTATGCAATATTTTATTCATTTTATTGAAGTAGCGATGTCCTTATGACGATTTCAAAATTTTGAAATTGGGCAAAATAAAGTGCTTCAGCTGTAGTGGGGGGGGGGGGGGGACAATTACACCCATTGCTTTTTCTGAAATTTTCCCATACCTTGAGAACGTTCAGTTCAGAGAACACATTCTCTCTGTGTGTGAAGGCAAACAAACACAACTCTTTGTCGTCTACTGTATTGACTCTTCCCATTCTGAAAGAGAATACGACCCTGGCTACCTGAGCAAACATTTGCTAGCTTTCCTGAATGCCTTCCTTCATTAATGAGGCAAGTGCTGCGACATGAGTTTTATTGCTTGTTCGCCTTATTTAGAGACGTGTCAGACACTTGTCAACTTTCACTGCACGCGCCTTATCTTATCACCGGGCTTCCTGTCTTCTGCCTATATCAAACTAGAAAAAATATAAGCCCCATTTGCTTAGTCTCTCTTATGCATTAAAAACATTACTTGGATTGGAGAAATATTTAAAAAAAGGTATTAGTTATTGGTTGGTTATTTTTAAAGATCATAAGCGTATAACAGAAAAAGTCTGATTTTATGGGAGAAAGGCTAACTTGTTACTCTTAAAAGTCTTATTTTAGGCTAAACCGCAGTATGGATAGCAGAATCGAACATGACAGTACTTTTGTTGTATCCATTTTTATTATTATTATTATTATTTTTATTTATTTATTTATTTATTTATTATTATTATTATTATTTACTGATATAAACTAATATGTTGCTGCAACGTGCATGTATCTAAGATTCCGCTTCCTTCACACAGTTCAAATTCTTGTGAAACTGGGTTTTACAATTTTTGCGGTGACTACAGTATTAATAATAATAATAATAATCGCCTATTTGAGCATAAAGCCATAAGACTTGTCACTATATCTAAGATTAAATATAAACCATACATTACCCACATTTACTTCATTAATGCTATATGGACACAAATGAAGTAAAATCTTTCTGATACGTCTTTTAAAAACTTCATAACGTTTAGCAAAGCCTCGGATATCGACCAATAATAATAATTTGCCTGTAGGAACATAAGGATGCAATTGTATCTGATAAAACATCAGCTCGTTACTGGAAATGTGGCTATCAATATGTAGTGATTAATACATCACATGCTTGCCAGTGAACAGAATAAAAACACATTTTTTATACATCACCTGTTTGAAAATTGAAATAATATAAATGTACATTGATTTTAACGCATTTCGATTCGGTACAAACTAGTTCGTGTGCTTTTATATTATTCTGATGTTAGCTTATCTGGAAAGTTAACTATTTCCCATAGCCTATGCACTATTGGTAGCATTCATTAGAATCTGGTAACTCGAATCGATTCATCGACTATTGATTCATAGTATGCCGTGATCTCACAGCTGGCACATTTGGTTTTATGTATCACACTAAGTCGCGAATCTATCAATAAACTCGTAATCTCTTGTGAGATTACCTATGACAAACTTATCTGTCATTTTTTAGTCCTGATGGAACATTTTTCCCACCACTTCTTTCCAATATAACTACCCTACAAGAAATAAGATTAACTTCTTCTGCAAAGAGCCAGCTAACCAAAATAAAAATGGTTTAATGTTATGACCATCAATCTTCTTGATAAATATATTGCTATTATTATTCAACCACTTATAATAATGTAAATAAAAATACAGACAAAATTGTCACGTTTTGATGACTTTACCGTAAGATTATTTTCTAAGTTCCCTTGTATACCAACTGATTTGATTTTGCCCTAGCATTTGTCACAAATAAATACGAATATGAATTAATCAGAAGTTTTACTATAATAAATGTCCGCGATAGAAGACTGCTTGTTCGTGCATGGCTCTATATACGTGAGTAATATGAGCCCTCTGAAAAGTTGGCCCCTGTTTAAATCGTGCATTAATTTCCCCCTGTTCTCTCTTTGTCTTGGCTGTCTTTGTGGTGTGTAGAGGGCGACACCAGACAACACTATGAAGTGAGATTCGCTTTTCAAGAGAATGGCCCCCTTCTCCCCCTGTCGAGGTGTGATTTTTTATACTCCGTGCCAAGCAGTGCACTTTATGTCGGAATACTAATGCCTCGACAAGCAGCATTATAAATTTTACACTTCGCAGCAAGGGAGATGCCATTTCTGTCCACCTCCGGATGTAGTTTATCCCTTCCTCTAAATAAACAAGTTATACATAACACATTTGTTATTACTTATTATGTTTCTACTTGAAAACCTGGTCACATTCGTGAACAGTAATATAGTACGACCTCGAACGCATAAAACGTGATATTAGATAAATATATATACACGACATAACCGGGAAGTTAAGATAACCGGTCTCTTTTCGATATAATGTGTTCCTAAAATTATGTCTACGCAGATATTGAAATAATGTGGCATGAACCTTGGCATATAATAAGTAGACCTGGGATTTTAAGGCAAATGCCTATTTTATTCCTTATGGAATAACATGAGAATTTTTAAATATGTGGATGTTTCATGATAAATCACTTACATTTATAGAGTTTCCTAAAATTACATTTACATTACAAAGAGTTACATTTATAGAGTGCCCAAAAATACCTATTTGGACCTTTAGAGCCTATTTTACTATTTTAGTGCCTAAAATGCCTATTTTGTACATTTAAAATAAAATTCAACTTCACAATCTTGTAATGGACATCCCTCAATGAAAAGCAGAGCAGCAGAGGTGGGTTTTTCACAGAAACTTGATTATTCTGAACAATTGTCGCTAAAGCAATGCTGACTGACAGGGGAGGGGGAGGATTAAGGGGGAAGGACAACTCTGCCAAGTCACCAGTGAAAGAACACCCGTTTAAGTGAATATAGTTCGTGATGCCTAATTTTGCAGTTAATTCTGTTAAGAATAGGTATAGGCCTACTATGTTTCTTGCAGTAAAAGAAAGATCATGTTACAGTTTAAGTGTATATTCTACTATTTTAAAGTCTATTTTCTATCTATTTACACATTAAAAAAATATTTTAAGTGCCTATTTTTTCTTTTAAAAACCTATTTACTTGTTTTAAAAGCCTATTTTAGGTGCCTAAAACTAATTTTTTTAGAGCCTAAAATCCCAGGTCTAGAAGCTAAGGGTCACAATTTAGGTCGTTGTATAAACAGGTAATATCCAAACACTTTGGCTAGATGATGTCCTTGTTAACAGGGATCGAAATGATAATTTCAGTGGGAAATATTAGATTTTATGAAATTTTAAAATTGTAGAGTATTGAAAAAATCTGATGTGAAACATACAACTTCCTCTGCCCAAATGCAAATGCTGTCTCTTCGTACAATATATTATGTATGGCATTCTCTTCATGTAAATTGGTTGTAAAAATGAATGGAATGTCGTTATTACATGACATCACATCCCCGAAGGATACACAACCCAAATAAAAATCGTATTAATCCACTCACGTAACTTCCTTTACCCAAAGAATGGGCAATTCAACTTTCTCACTCCACATTCTGATATAGAATAAGAGGCCACATTGCAATCGGAATGTGATTGACAATTCTATTTGTAAAATGCAAATGGCTTCATTTTTAATTTAAAAATTTTAATTTCCCTTTTATAGGGATGTCACATAAATGAAGTGATACAAACAGTAGACCTTGATTAATGCAATGAGTTGAAATTTCCAAAAACTAAAAAAGTCCCTCCGTAAGACATGCTGTAATTAATTAAGTTTAATGTTCTATAGCTGAAACTAAAATGTATTTTCAATCCAAATCACGTACTATAATAATCTTGGCAGCAGTTCTCATTGTTATACTTGTAAATAAAGGAGCATATTTTATAAATGTCAAATATAATATAAAATAAATATTGTGGCGAAATATTCAACGAGTAGGCAGAAAGTTAACA
This sequence comes from Ectobius pallidus, assembly GCA_964059195.1. Classification (NCBI taxonomy): domain Eukaryota; kingdom Metazoa; phylum Arthropoda; class Insecta; order Blattodea; family Ectobiidae; genus Ectobius; species Ectobius pallidus. The sequence continues at coordinate 119,572,187 of CAXKWD010000006.1, forward strand.
CCGAAATCAGCCAATTTATTTAACACAAAAATCAGGCTCCTAACAAATATTACCAATGAGAGTGAAGTCTCCGTATATTCTGAGATCAAATCTTACAGTTTTTTTTTTAATTGTAATTTTTGTCTGCCCCTTTTTCAGGAAGGACAGGATCGTAGTAGTTGGAAATCCCTTCTAGGTAGAAAGACCAGGTTGTACTCGTTGGAGCCATATTATGCCCGTTGCTGCTCAAAAAAAATTATGTTTTATATTGGTACTAAGTGTACTGGCTATGCACACAGCACGTTAAGAACAAAATATTATTGGTTGACTAGATGGTTTTGTTGCATGCACATGCATTACAAACACGAAAGGATGAAATTATCATAATTTACGCGCTGTAATCGTAATAGGTAGTGCTGGTTTCTTGTTTGTATATCTCGGATAATAATACGTTGACGATGGAATCTCGCCCGAGAGATAAATACGACTTCATTATGCCCTTGTTTCGCTTATAACTTTTTTTGGTGCTAACGACATTTGCAATCAACTGCATAAAATGTATTACGTGTAGGCTACGTGTGTATTAGGGAAAAATCATGATTTATTACAAATATTCTCCTAAAACGTGTTTTTAGCAGTCGAAGATAAAAAACACTTTTAACGGTACATTATATCAATTTTAAAAAAATTACGCCACTGAATAGTACACAATTATAACACTCCAGGGTTACCAACTTTGATCCCTTCACATGGAAAATACTTTTTTTGTTAAAAATACAGTCAAACTTGTTTAATTCGAAGCTGACGGGACTAATAAACAAATCAAATCAATCACTTTTAGAATTAGAAAAGTTTATTGCTTTGTAGGCCTATAGGGGTGTCAAGGGACCATGCTGTAAGTTCTAATCATTCATGATTTCGAATTTTAGAAGTTCGAATTATCCAAGTTCGACTGAATCTGCATATGATTATATATTATTAAACAGACAGATAAAAATTTTAAACATGAAAATTCTCACTGTGATTGCAAACGACGTCATACTTTGTGGGTGAAGAACGTTGTCCTTAAGTTGGCAGCTGTGTACCAGAAAATCAATAATAGCTGTCTGCGCGCTCCAACATGACTGCTTCCACGGTGTGTAATTCATTACGTTAGATCTAACATTTATTATTTCCCACATTTCAACGGCTACCTAAAAAAGTGTACGATGCACATGCAACGGTAAAATGATTTTACTTTGCTGGTAGAATTGCTATAATTGCACCCACAGGTTCGATTCGCAAACAAATCTACCAGTACTCACAAAATAAAATCCCGCTTTTACCACTTGGATCATAAATACCTACATGTTATAAATGTACTGTTCATTTCTAGAAAGACGCAATGGGAAAGGCATGGGCTTTTTGTTCCAGCTCGCAAGTCCGAATGCATTTATGTGTGCAATTGACTTGCCCATATCTGTAAATTTACAATCATGTAAAAGAACTGCGGGGGAAAAAATTGCGGCACGTCGGCGAGAGTCACACGAATAACTATAGCCTATAAAGGCTAAGCACACATATTTTGGAACATGCGATCTTATTATATAGATATAATATATATATTATACTGAACGCGCCTCTAATTTTGCTCAATGTGGTGGCGTGAAATTGCTATGCGATTAGTTCGTTTACTAGCTTGTTCGTGCTTAGCACGTAATACGCCATTAAACGTTTCGATGAGCAAACTTATTACTTTACGCTGTCACTGTAACTCTTGAATTCGGAATTCTACATTATCTATTATTGAACTATTATCATTATTTTTTTAGAATATTACTGTAGGTTATTAACAAAAACACTGTGTACTGATTTTAATGCTGTTCTTAGTGGAAAATAAAGATCTTTCAGAAATTAATTACTGAATCCTTGCATCTTGTCGCAGTCCCGTAAGGTCCGGGCGGCGTGGGCCGTCGCTAAAAAAGAGGGGTAAAACTACGGAAACAATAATTCATGCATCTTACCAATTTACTGTTGCCTTTCCTCTAATTTTTATTTTATTTTAATTTTAAAACAATCTTTTTTTTTCCACCGAGGGAGATAATGATAATACGACTATTTTAACATGATCGCATGCACTTATGGCAAAATTTCGGCAACTTTTTAATGAACCGTTGTAGTATGGAGTACAGCATAACGAGATATTTATTTCCTAGATATTAAAGAAGATAAAACGACTACAAAAATGACTATATGTCATTAGCATTCTCATCCATTTTTTTTGAAGCATCATAATGCCGATCAAATTCCTCAACTGTAAAATTGCTGTAAATGGGTTTTCTCAAAGGAAGCGTGCTCGAGGCTCACGAAATCAAACAATAGCGACATCCTTGAACTATCGATACTCCGGCGTGCGATGCTCTGCTGTTAGTTCAAGAGTTCGTGCCAATATCGCGCGGCCATTGTCCAATACAATTACCCGCTGTCTTCTTTTTCTTAGTTTCCTTCATTTAACAACGTTCACAATATAATGTAATGATATGAAGTACCTATCAAAGCAGAGGTTCTAGGTTTATTTGACACATATAACAAACATCATAACAGAGGTTCCATATATATATATATATATATATATATATATATATATATATATATATATATATATTATAACTGTTTGTTGGTTTGGATATATTGGCCTAGAGTTGGGCGACCAATTTATAACCGTTGGTTTGTTAGGCCACAAGTTGGGCAGCTAATTTATAACCGTTTGTAGGGGGAGTATTTGATTAGCACCGAGATGAGCGCCAATTTATAACTGTTCGTAATGTTGGGTGCTAATTTATGACTGTTGGGTGCCAATGTATAATTGTTAGTAGGGGTCGTTGAATATATTATGTCCGGCTATTTCTAACTCAGTTGGTAGAGCGAGATCTCTTTCAGGGTCGTGCTCGACGAAAACTAAAATAGGATATAAGATGAAGGGATTATAGGTCGTAAAAATGAAGTCTATTGATAATGAACTTGAATAATATTTGTAAGTTTATTTTGTCCGAAAATCTTTCACTTGATTTGTTAATTTCTTAAAATGTCTGGAGGAAGAATACAGTAATGTCTTTATCTATTTGCTTCGTCGTCGCCAAAATTACTTTAGGTTATATTATTATACTTATAACGTCTGCACGTTTTATTGCAGGAATTTTAGGTTATATATCTTATGGCGGTATTTATTCGTTTAACTTTTCAATACGAAAAATAATATCTATAATCTTGTCTTATTCCAATATATATATCTTTATCCTCGACCGTATTATTTAAAAGTCGGTATAAAATTAATATTAGTACTTGTTACTGTTTCACTGTATATTTCTAACTCCGGTTTAGTCTATAAAAATTACGTCCGTCGCTGTTGAATAGATGTCTTCAAGTCACTGTTGGTCGCTCCTGTTCGTGTTAATATGTTTCGGTGTTAAAATATTCTAGCCATTCCATTGGTTCAGTCAGTAGGCTTTGTCTCTTATGATTGGAAATTAGCTAAGTCGTCTGCTAGTGTTTGAAATATTTGTCGTTAAAGTGGGTTGAGGTTTGGGAAGAAACGTATCCATCAACTTCACTTTAATAGCTGGCGACAGTGGTCTTTTCTAGACGAAAAGCCACGCCTTCACTTCATTGTATTCCCTTATTTAGTTAATGATTCATAAAGTAATTGTCACTATTGTTTGCAATAAGTGTAGTTGTATAGCTTTCTTGATTATGCGTTGAATGATGTAATTTTCTATGTTGTCGTGTTAATAATTAATCGTTTGATTAATTATTTGTAATTGCTGGTAATGTCTTTTGATTCAGATGATCGTGTTGTATATCAAATTGTTCGTGTAAATGTCCTCTGTCTTGTCATGTAATTTGTTTTATGGTCATTCTAATAGTCTAGGCGTAATGTTAGTTTTTAGTAGTCGATAATGTTGCGGGAAGTTCAAATATTGTCCGTGAAATGTATTTTCTTATATTTGATTCCTCTTTTTATATAAGTCCGTATGAACTGATCGGTTACAAATGTCCGAACGCTATAATTATTAAAATTATGAAGTAATTGGTATTTGGAAAATAGTTTTATAAATAATTTTAAAAATTTTTCGTTAGTCTCGCATCCAAAATTTCTCGATCAGTTCGTATATCAATTAGTCATTTTGATTTTGTAATGATGAATATTTTGTAATTTATTATCTGTTATCTTTTATCTGTGTTCTTCCTCGTCGACTGAATAAAAATATAGTTTTCACATTAAAATTCTTAAAATATAAACATTGTTAAATCATACACTTGTTACATTGAATCAGCTGATAATCTTCCTTTCTTTACTTCATTGTACTCACTTGTAGTACGCTTCTCTTTCCTTTTCACCTAATAAAATGAAATCTTTGTTACATTGAATTACTTGATAATAGTCATCTTGACTGGTTGTAACTCATTTCTGGTACATCACTGTTCTTCACCTAATGAAACAATTTTACTAATTACACTTAATTACTTACCGTTAAATACATAAAATTTTATTTAACACACAATGGGATTTGATTACTTATACACTTCACACTTTATGTTTAATTACACAATCTAAAAACGTATTATTTTCTTTCTTCTGTTCTTCAGGTATCCTTTTTATTCAAATGAATTTATTTTGCTTATTTCGTAATATCATGTTCAAGTTTACTACAAATTTATGCATTCTTACTCCTACACAATCAATAATATCATTCTTATATGTCAATCTGCTTTTTCTAGCATGATTATTATAAGTGCATGCCTTACCTTCATTTTATTATTTTCTTTCTCATTAGTGATCTTTTTCACTCTTTTGACAGTGGATTCCTTCCTTGTCATCCTTTTCTCATTTTTCATCGTCGACTCATTTCTTACCTTTAATTATTCATAATCTTTGCACACTCATAAATTCACTTTTCATAACTCATTATTTATCTGTTTCATCTCCATTTTATACCTTATATTTTATTGGTGTAAGGTTGTAGGGAGGATCCTAAATTGAATATGCATGATAGTAAAATACTTATTTATTCATAAATCTTAATTCTTTAACCAAAGTGTAATGTGTAATTATAAAACTTAATTCAATATTTTCAATAAGTGTAATTAAAATTTTCTTATATATTTAAATCAAATACTAGTGTGATTATCCTAAGTCAAATCGATGTTTCATTTCCTTCAGTATAATTCAGAGGGGAATCTGCACATCACTTCTTAAATATATATACAATTTTAGTCGAAGAAAGGCTGTACACACATCTCTTCGTCTTCAAGGAAACACTGCAAAAATCACTTCATTATATGAGGTAATTCCTGTATCGTTATTGTCTTTCAGTGTTTACTTATAAAATGAGGGCTTCATTATTTTACCTTAAATTAATACATTCGTTGTGTTAACGTAAAAATGAAACATAGATCTGAGAGGGTTCACGCAAAAATATTTTACATTCCATTCTCGTAGTCCTTTTTCGTTTCCAGTTCATTGATTAAGAGCAAAATTTACCTCGTATGCTTTGATTCTCATACAATCCGTGACATCACATGATATGGTCTCAATAATTGTTTACGATATCTGCCAACAATTTTATGGGGTTTCTTGGCTTCTTTTAACTCAAAGGTATCGGTACTAAATTTTGCATTTATTACTAATGGTCCTTTAAAGATTAAAGAAAACTTACGTTGTTTGTTTTGAAGTCTGTTGGATAACACATGTTGTCTTAGTAGTACATAGTCTCCTAATTTGGGTTCCCATTTCTTTCTTTTCTTGCGTGGCTTTTCTTTTTTTTTCAACCATCGCTTTTGTAACCTTTGAAGAATGGCTTGACACACTTCAATGTCAGATTTCTCACAAGTGTTCAAAACAGGTGGGGTGTTTGAAAAGAGGGGTCCAACTTTACATTGCTTTACTACTTCCAAAGGAATTTCTTTTGTGACCTGGTGTCTCGTTTCATTCAATATGGCCTGTATAGGTTTTAAGTAACGAAACCAATTTTTGTGTTGTCTGTGTGTGAGTAAGCGTAGATAAGATATAACCTGTTTGATATATCGTTCGGAAATGTTGCTTTGTGGGTTATAATTAGATGAATGTAATGTCTTGATTCCTATCCTACTTAAGCCATCTGTCCATTTCCGGCTTGCGAAAATTGAGGCGTTATCTGTCAGACAACTGGATACCTGTCCGAACGTATTGACATATTCTTGCATCTTCATTAAGCAAATCTTTGTTGATAAATCTCTTATGGGATACAAGGCTACTAATTTGCTGAATACATCAACCAAAACAAAAACATATTGATTACCGAAGTTAGTGCGTATGAGGGGTCCCAATATATCTCCGCATATTAATTGATTTGGTGCTGTTGATTCTACAGAATGTATCTCAGTGGCGTAGGCGGTGTTTTTATTCTTTCCAGTCTGACATAAGTGACAGGTACTTACATACAGTCTCACTTTTCGTCCTAACTGTTTAATGAAAAAATGGTCACTGATTGCATTTATCATTCGATCAGTACCGCTGTGAGCTAAGTTCTCGTGGTAGCTTGCAATTATGTCATGTTCCAACGCTTTCGGTACGTATGGTTTCCAAGTAGGGGTTTCCAGTCCGCATAGTTTGTATATCACATTATTGTGTAATGCAATGGTTTTCTGGTTATCATGGCCGCATGCCGGATTGGAATTTGAATCGGGGATGCCCTGCAGCCTAGGCCGAATAGATGAAAGGTATTCGTCGTCGTTCTGAAGTGTCACTAAATTTGCTAATTTATTGTTGAGCTTATATTTGTCATTGACAGTGATTCTCATGATCTTGACTTCTTTCTCAACCTGTCCTTCCATACTGGCTATGCCTGGATGGCTAGGCAAACGAGAAAGAATATCGGGAAGTTTGTTATCAGATCCTTTTATGTGCTGTATTTCTATGTTATATCGGGATATGGCGCTGATAAACCTGGATACTCTGGAGTTGCTCAGTTTGCACTGATTGATAAAACTCAGACTCATGTGGTCGCACAATACTGTTACTTTGCGATTATAAATGTAATGTTTGTATTTATTTAAGGCTTCATAAACTGCGTATACTTCCAATTCGGTAGGATACATCCTGGACTGTGTGGTGTTCAAGCCTTTGCTTGCGGTGGCTATTAGGCGTTTTTCGCCGTCTTTAACCTGGAATAAAATGCTTCCGATCCCACGGGCACTGGCATCTGTGGCTATAAAATATGGAATCGAATCGTCTGGCTTTTGCAGTCGGATGGACTCCGCGAACAGCTGCTTAACCTTATTGAAGGCCGCATCATGTTCCGTTGTCCATTCCCATTTCTGGGCCTTCCGCAAAAGAGGCTTTAGGGGAAAAATTTCTTGGGCATAATTTTGTACAAATCTGGCCTGATATTGGCATACACCAAGGAAAGATCGTAATTGTTTCTGATTCTTAGGGGCTGGGATTTGCAAGATGGCTGCCACCTTTTCGTCGTCGATACGGAAATCTTTCCCGGATATGATATATCCGAGAAATTTTACCTCTCGCTGAAAGAAATGGCACTTGGAGATATTAAGGGTGAATCCTGCTGTTCTTAGCTTGTCTAAGGTTTGGTCTATGTGATCCATGTGATCTGCTATTGAATATGACGCAATCAAAATGTCGTCGAGGTAGGGGATTATGAAAGGGTTGCTGCTCCAATTGAAAGTTAGTGCTAGCGCACGTAGCAGTGCGGCTGAAGACGTGCGACAGCCAAACGGGACGCGACAAAATCTGAAATGCCGTCCTTGATAATTAAAACTGGTCATATCGCGTGATTCTGAGTCTAAAGGGATTTGCCAAAAAGCTGAGTTTAGGTCGGTTGAAGAGAAATAATCTCCTTCTTTTGCTCTTGATAATAACTCATCAGAAGTCAACGGCTTATAGTTGTCCTCCTGGCAGTCATTGTTGAGGGTCCGAGCATCAATTGTTAAGCGAATATCTCCTGAGGGCTTTATTACTATACAGAGGGGATTACTATGATTGCTCATTGAGTCCTCGATGATTCCCTGATCCAACATGTTTTGTATCACAGCAGTTACTTTGGCTCTTAAACTCAATGGGATGGGTCTCGGTTTATGTCGTATTACAGTGGTAGAGCGTCGGTTTATTTGGTGTGTATAGAGATTACATTTTCCAATCTTATTGGTAAACAAATCTCTATGTTTTCTCAGTATACCTAATAAAGTTTGCTGAGCGTGTGTATCTAAGCCCTGAGTTTCGCTTACCTTGGCCAATATAAGCGAATCTATCTCAGAACTCGTCATAATGTGTTGAATATTTACATCCACTTCTGAAGTTAAGTGTTGTATATTATGTTCTGTTTGAGAAGACAGAAGTGGAGTGAGTGGTTGTTGTGAATGGTCGTCTTGTGTAAGCTGTATGAGGGGTTGGGGGTAGGTATTTACAGCCTCAACAAAGAACGTCTCTTCCTGCAGGTCTGGGTTACAGTCGCCTGCTGTGAATGTAAGGGGGGCTGGCCTCCGGAACGGTACAGTAAGCTCCTGCCTGTCATTTCCAATAAAATTGAAATTTTCATTTCTAAAGTCAATGATAGCTTCTAGCTGTCTAAAAACTTCACTGCCTACAATCAATGGTAAATTTAATCCTGTTATCACAAGGAATAGAACTTCCACCGTATGACCGGCTATGTTTAAAGGTACGAAACATTGGTGTCGTATTCTAAATCTTGTTCGGCCTGCTGCGAGAAGTGCAGACATATTGAATACCGGTAAAATCTGTGTAATTGCTCGAGTTCGTTGCAACTCCAAGAATGTGTTTTGCGACATTACTTGGGCATCTGATCCGGTATCGAGAGTAATTTGATAGGGATTTTCACCTATCAATACCTCAATAGTAGGGGGTTTATTTGGGTCTTGAGACAATTCACTACGTTGTAAGATGCCTACAGTGATATCTGTGGGCGTGGTCATGTCTGTATTGTTGTGAAAATCGGTTGTTGTACAGTCATTGTTAACTACAGTATTGTTGTCCACTCCATTGTTGACTGTAAGAACATGAGGTGTTGTGTTGTTTGTTTTAGAAAGTTTGTTTGTTATAGTGGTGTTATGTATGGTTGCAATTTTATCACGAACTATTTCTTTGTTGTGAATAATTGCATTGTTGTGATGTCCTGTTTTGTGGTTTTTCTTTTTATTGTTAACAGAATCAATATTAGTGTCATTCAGGTTATTTACTGCAACTTTATTATGTTTTGCACCAGAAAATCCTGAATTGCTCGGGCACACCATGCTACTTACAGCATGCACGGCGGCATTCGAAAATCCTTTTCTACTAAGTGTAGTGGGTTTGTGCTGTGTAACAGTTGTTGACAAAGCTTGTTTGTAGGCTTTAGAGTCTTGTACTGAGTGTGGTGCTGACCTGAGTGCTTTATCTGATAGTTTCATGACTTTATTAGCTGTACCTCCATTATTGTTCCTTAGAACTGCAGGGCCCCTTTTGCGAGGTTCCAATGGTGCCCTTAGTCGTTTAAAACAACCGTCGGTGGTGGTGACTGGTGGCCATTGTTGCCATCTTCATGATTGTTATCAGTTGTGTCATGTTGGTTTTCATTATTCTGTCCATTGTTATTAGCATATTGGTTTAGTCCCCGGCGTGAGTTATTTCTACCTCGAAAACTTGGTCGGAAAAATCCTTGATTGTATTGAGTCCTATTGAACCAGCGGGGTGTTCCATTGTATGGTCGTCTGCCATAGTTATTTCTGTTGTTCTGATTCGAGCCTGAGGAGTTATCATGTGTGTAGTCATTATGATTATTGTTATAATTATTGTTGTAGTTTTGGTATCTAAAATTGTTGTTTCTGAAACCATTGTTGTAGTTTGAGTAGTTTCTGCCATTGTTGAAATGATAAGGGCGATATCTAAAATTTCTACTTCTCCAATAAGAAGTCCTATTTCCTCTCTGATATGGCGTATTTCTCCAGAACTGTCCTGGGCTATTTGAGCTATTTTCATGGATAACATTAGTCTCGTTTTCATTTACTTGTTGTTGTTCCTCACACAACTGGGCAGATCCTGTCCGCGTCTCGCATCCAAAAGCGTTTTGGTTGGGTTTGGTTTGGACATAATTAATGTTTCTTTTTAGGCCTTGATTAGTGTTGGTAACTTGGGATTTATTTATCTTTTGTGGTGGAAATGGGGATTCCTGTAGGGATTTCAACAATGCTATCATGTCAGGGATTGTCTTGGGGCTCGCAACAATTAAACTGTTCTTTATTGAAAACGGATAGTGTAAGCAGAGGGCTTTGATGAAGACTTCATCTTCGATACTAGGGGTTAACAGCTGTTTTGAATCACATAAAGAAATAAAATGTTCCATATAGGTTTGGCCGCTATTACGATCAAAACTTCCATGAAAAATCTGACCTTTTAATCTCTCTTGATCTGATATTGACCAGAATTCTCGAAGAAAGGACTCTTCGAATGTCTGCATATTCAATTCCAGCGTGTCATTAACAACATTGAACCATCGAGCTGCGCTACCTTTTAATGACCTGGATACCATGATCATTTTTAACTGTTCGGGTACATTTCTTAAATTGAAAAAGGTCTTTAATTCGCGCAAATATCTTACGGGGTTAGTCTTCTGTTTGTCCTCAAACGTGGGAAGAGGCAAGTCGCTTTGACTAAGGGTAAATCCAATCTGATTACTGGGGTTGAAATTTTGATGATTATTATTATTACTTTGACTTGAATTACCTGCAGTGTGATGGTTCAATCCGTTATTGGATCTTGGTAAGCTTGCGGGTAGAGGGGGAATGATAGGTGTATCAGTAGGCGTGTCTAGGAGAGCAGATGAAGTTGACGCAATTTCGCCCCGGTCAGAGACCAAGACTGTACTCTCTGTACGATCTTCCTGATCCCGTAACCTATGACGCAATCTGTCCAACTCCGAATTAAGGGACACCAATCTAGTGTTGTTACTCCTAACTTCTCTTTCTACTGCACTTACATGATTTCGAATTCCATCTACCTGGGTACGAACCTCTGTCTGTACAGTTTCTATTTGTCCAGTTAAGATATTTTCTGAAGATGCTATCTGTTGTGTTACTCGGGAATCGATTTGCATTAATTCCTCAGCAACCTGTTGTCTATGGTTTTGCATTAATTGAGTTAGATTACTGGTTTGAGCTGTTAGCTCTGAATTCAAATTTTCATTAACTTCTGTCTGTAGTGAAGTTAATTGAGTATTAAGTACTGTTTGCATTGAATTTATTGTTGTTGTTAAGGTTGTATTTTGATTATTACATTCGGTCTGCATTGAATTCATTTTACTATTAAATTCCGTCTGCAATGAGTTAATTGTTGTGTTTAGATTAGTGTTTTGATTGTTTAATTCAGTTTGCATTGAATTAATGGTTTCAGTTAGCGCAGTGTTTTGACTGTTACTTTCAGTCTGCAATGAGTTAATTGTTTCAGTTAGCGCAGTATTTTGACTGGCCAGAGAAGTTATAGCATTCATAATTTGTTGCAATGCATTGACATTTACAGTGGCTATTTCAGGGTTAGAAGACATAGTATCTGTTGGAACAGCTGACTGTGATGTTACACCTGCTGTTAAATTCTCACTTACATTGACATTTCTATTGTCTAATTCACTGCTTTGCAAACTAGATTCATCATTTGACACTGGGTGTAGGGATTCATGCTGTGGTTCTGGGTCACTTGAACATGTTATTACTTGTACAGTTTTCACAGACATCTTAATTTTGTTATTGCGTAAACGCATAGAAAAATGTGAAATTGAAAAATAATTACTGAAATATAAATCTAAAAAGTCATTCCTTCTTGAAAGGATATAATTTAAAGTTATTTTAAGCCTTTACAAAAAAATTGAAGAAAAAAAAATATTATTGTTCTGTGAACTCTGTAAGTATAAGCAAAAAATTTTAACGATACCCTAGTCCTTCTGTTGTTGCAGCTGTCTGTCGGTTAATAGCCTAGGAATGGCCATCAGCTGACTGGAGGTCACAAGCTGAAGGGGGGTGTCGATCTCTTGTAGAATTGGGGGGGCGGGGGTGTAGATTTTCAGTTGAGTGGAGGGTTTATGGTGAATGTTGATGGTGAATGTTGATGTTGTTGGTAATCCACATGGAGTCTATACACTATTGCTTATTGTTGCGAAGAATTAATTTATTAATGAATTTCGTCTATCCCCCGTGTCGTTTCAAAAAAATTTTCGACTTTTGTTGGCCTAATTCCTATATCCTATTTCGTTTCGAAAATTCTGCCCTGAGATGGGAGCCAATTTATAACTGTTTGTTGGTTTGGATATATTGGCCTAGAGTTGGGCGACCAATTTATAACCGTTGGTTTGTTAGGCCACAAGTTGGGCAGCTAATTTATAACCGTTTGTAGGGGGAGTATTTGATTAGCACCGAGATGAGCGCCAATTTATAACTGTTCGTAATGTTGGGTGCTAATTTATGACTGTTGGGTGCCAATGTATAATTGTTAGTAGGGGTCGTTGAATATATTATGTCCGGCTATTTCTAACTCAGTTGGTAGAGCGAGATCTCTTTCAGGGTCGTGCTCGACGAAAACTAAAATAGGATATAAGATGAAGGGATTATAGGTCGTAAAAATGAAGTCTATTGATAATGAACTTGAATAATATTTGTAAGTTTATTTTGTCCGAAAATCTTTCACTTGATTTGTTAATTTCTTAAAATGTCTGGAGGAAGAATACAGTAATGTCTTTATCTATTTGCTTCGTCGTCGCCAAAATTACTTTAGGTTATATTATTATACTTATAACGTCTGCACGTTTTATTGCAGGAATTTTAGGTTATATATCTTATGGCGGTATTTATTCGTTTAACTTTTCAATACGAAAAATAATATCTATAATCTTGTCTTATTCCAATATATATATCTTTATCCTCGACCGTATTATTTAAAAGTCGGTATAAAATTAATATTAGTACTTGTTACTGTTTCACTGTATATTTCTAACTCCGGTTTAGTCTATAAAAATTACGTCCGTCGCTGTTGAATAGATGTCTTCAAGTCACTGTTGGTCGCTCCTGTTCGTGTTAATATGTTTCGGTGTTAAAATATTCTAGCCATTCCATTGGTTCAGTCAGTAGGCTTTGTCTCTTATGATTGGAAATTAGCTAAGTCGTCTGCTAGTGTTTGAAATATTTGTCGTTAAAGTGGGTTGAGGTTTGGGAAGAAACGTATCCATCAACTTCACTTTAATAGCTGGCGACAGTGGTCTTTTCTAGACGAAAAGCCACGCCTTCACTTCATTGTATTCCCTTATTTAGTTAATGATTCATAAAGTAATTGTCACTATTGTTTGCAATAAGTGTAGTTGTATAGCTTTCTTGATTATGCGTTGAATGATGTAATTTTCTATGTTGTCGTGTTAATAATTAATCGTTTGATTAATTATTTGTAATTGCTGGTAATGTCTTTTGATTCAGATGATCGTGTTGTATATCAAATTGTTCGTGTAAATGTCCTCTGTCTTGTCATGTAATTTGTTTTATGGTCATTCTAATAGTCTAGGCGTAATGTTAGTTTTTAGTAGTCGATAATGTTGCGGGAAGTTCAAATATTGTCCGTGAAATGTATTTTCTTATATTTGATTCCTCTTTTTATATAAGTCCGTATGAACTGATCGGTTACAATATATAGGTTTACTTGACACATAAAACAAACGTATATAAAAGAGCGGGCTCCTCATTTTTATTCATAATTTAGATTAAATTTCCATCTCTATCATGCGATGTATTTGTAATTTATTTTTTAGATAGCCGATAATAAAAAAAGCTGATATTAATTAAAAGGAGAAAAATTATGCCACTCAGTTGTGCAAAATTATAACACTCCAGGGCTAACAACTACGGTTTCAGTCACATGGAAAATTATACTTTAGTTAAAAATAACTGCATATGATAATTAAATAGGCTCAGTTTGTTATATAATTGAAAGTGTTGCCTTTTTAAATGCTAAATTTCTCAATGTGATCGCAAAAATAGTCATACTTGTGGCCGAAAAGCGTTGTTCACTCATTCCTTATGTTGGCAGCCATAGGCCTATACAAGAGAACCAATAACCTCTGTCTGCGCAAAGCATATCAAATGGCATGACAGCTGGACTCCCCCTTACGGGCTCGTTTCCAAACCTACCTTCCAAAGTGAAATCTCGTTTTTACCACTTGTTTTATAAATAACTAACATAAACTTCATAAACAACAGTGTCAAAACTTATTTATTCGTCCCCAATTTTAAATCAGCAGAATTTAATATGCATTGCTGACAATAATATAAATTTTGGTTTAGAATGTGACCTGCAGTGAATTTTATTTCTTGAAACATTTTTGGGTTAGCAATTACCATACTTAAGGAAAAGCAAGGACAAGAGTGTAATAAAAACACATAGATGAATCAACACCTTTGCTACTTTCCTAATCTGAAATAAGCTGAAAGAATATCTTCTTTTTATAAATATATATATATTTTTAATACCTAGGTATACATTGCCTGAATTTAGGTTTACATTTCTGAAGATAAAGTAGGCTTAAATCAAACGAAAAATATAATGTAAAGATTCCGCCATTCTAATCGAACTAAGACATGCTAATATAGGCCTAATTATATTACGATATGCTGCACGAGTTTATAGAGGTTTAAAAGAAACTGCACATTCAAATGAATTTTGAAATGGGTTTCGTGAAAGCAACTATAAATAAATATATTTTTATGAATATGAGATGTCGCATAAAATAAACAAACGAACGTCAAAGGCACAAGTCAAGTTTTGCAAAACAAGGAATTGAGACTGTAATAATAAAAAGTTATCACAAAATAAATTATTAAATTACGAAGTTTTTCCTTTACTTACAATATTATTTTATACAACCTACATTAATAATAAAAAATATAAGCAATTTTAGATCCTGAATCACGTATAGTCTACGGTTTGTCTTTCTTTCTTTTTTTCTTTCCTTCTTTGTTAAATTTTGTAATTTGCTGAACTCGCCAACTTGCTCTTTGAAGTGTGCTGGAATAAAAATAAAATATGAATAATAACAATTATTAGAATTATTATTTTATTATTATGTAACTATATTAACTTGAATTTGTTAATATTATTCTAACGTTTCGTTAAAACCTACCACACTAGCAATAAAACTATTAAAATTATGATTATTAGATATTGCATTAACTTTAATAACTTATTACAGTATTATAGGTTGGTGATGGATAACGAAAGTTTAGGCCTAGGTTTGTTAAAAATTCTGAAAATGCAACTTTCACGATTTAAAAAAAAATGTTCAGAAAGGTAAATATTACATGTTGAACTCCGTTGATGTCGATAAATAAAATAAAATAAAGATCTGTTACTTTAGTTGAAGTTCATCTAAATGGCCTACATCTTTATTTTACTTATTTGTTCAAAAAGTTATAAACAGAAGTTGGAGAGATAAAGCTTGTGATGGCGTCGCCGAAGTTAGTGGCAGCTTAGCGAGTAACTCAGTAGAGGTTTAGTGTTATCATGAGGAAGGGCAAGCCGTGTTATCTCCTGCAAACAAAATCTCACAAAGAGTAGTTGCATTCATAACCTCCTGTATCCAGCCTAAATTACAACGCTGTAATCTGAACATGTTAGTCAGGCGAGAGGTAAACACTGAGGTAAGAGGTAGTGTTCATGAGAGGAAGACTTGCAGCCATTAGAACTTCGAATTATACTAAAATTGTATTTATTTTAGTATCAGAGTAACTTATCTTGAAGACGCAATGGTCACTGAACGTAATGAATTCAGTTTGTATTACATGTTGTTTTCAGAGGAAAAAGAATAGCGGCAACATCTGCAACACAGCTATATCGCGTGTAATTCGTGTTAAATATGAAGGGGTTGTTTTGAATAATAACACTCAATAAACCCAAAAATACTACTACTATGGGTACTAGATGATGATGATGATGATGATGATGATGATAATAATAATAATAATTGAATTTGAATTGAATAAGTGCCCTTTAGGCGGGAGGCGGGGTGGGAACGCCCCTAAGCACCGAAGCCGCAGGCTTATTGTACCTACCTCCGGGATGGAATGAGTTGCGTGCCCATAGGCCGCCCAGGACTGCAGATCTCCCCGCAGGCCCCCACGGAACTCCCCTACATCCAGCAAGCCTTATTACCATGCCACGTATGCGCCACCCCCTTCGGTCCCTCCAACCGGAGCCCCGATAGGTCCGCGGCACACACCACCAACAACCTCTTGACCACAAGCAGCGGGGAGGACGGGAGGCCCCCAAAGGGCGCTGACTGCCAAAGCAGGCCCGATACCGGAAGTGGAAACGGGATGAGGATGAAAAGGGGGAAAGGTGAGATGAAGTGGAGAGTGTTGGTGGAATGAGAGGGGGAAACGGGAGAACCCCGAGAAAAACCCCCAAGGCACGGCTTCGTCCACCACGAATGACACACCCGCCGGCCCCGAGATTTGAACTCAGGACCGCTAGCATGCCAGGCTCACGCGCTACAGCATGAGCCACCGCGCCGGCTATAATAATAATAATAATAATGAACAAAACAAGGTATCCGAGAGAGTAACGTCTTGGACTCGCATCCGGAAGCTCCCAGGCTCAAATCCCGTGGTACGCCAATTTTACATGGGGTTTTTCATGGCTTCCCCAGTCGTAAAAGCAAATGCCGTTTTGGATATTTACTTGTCATGAAATTTTCATCCATTATCATACTCACGTAGGGAAACTCTGGGTTTAAGATTAAATATTACTCTTAATTTTTTTTTAATCATTAATATCCTTTGAACATTAGAAACACAGCCCATACCAATACACAGTATTATAAAAAATCGTAGACTACACATTAAAACTAACAGTTAATGAACAATTTATATTGGCAGAACTCTTTAAACATCTGATAGCAAAACCTGCCTTACATAATGAAAAATTCAAAAAATAAATTAAAGAAATATGTCAATGTGAAATTTGTGCGAGATTTGGTTCATGGAAGACACAACTCTAAATTTTAGGCACCAATCCTCATTTACACGAACTTGGAAGATCACAAACACCAAAAGACATAAGACCCTCAGTAGGTCTATACAACAAAACACCACAACACAAGTAAAAAGAATGGTGATATAGCACTTTCTGTCTTTTTCTAAAGTTATAGAAAAGATTAGGCGAAGGTTGAAATGAAAGATGTTCTTCATTTGAAAGGGATTTAAAGTGTCACTATTCTGTGTCTGATGTCAGCTAACTCGTACGTTAGAGACTCAGTTTGTGGTAAAATTTATTAACACTTCGAGAAAACGAGAGTATACGCTTCTGTAGGCCTAATTCATATGGGTCTTGCATACATAATATGCTATTTTCTACATTGTAGAATAGAAGCTTGCAGATATAGACCTAATAAAATTAATTTAATTAGTTATTAAATAAAATTAATTTAATTAGTTATTATAACACAGCCACAGTTGGTTAACTACATTGTGTATTGACTTCTGGAAGTAGTAATTCGTAATCAGGTAGTTAAAATTCTTATTGCCACAATGACTGACTATTTTATGATTTTATTTCCATATAAGTACTGTGAGAAACTAATTGCATTAGCTTCAGTGTTAAGGAATACAACTTTTCATTTTTACGATTTCCTAAATTCAAATCAATGCACAATCTTCAAATATGTTCGCCCAATATGAAATTACCACGTCGTTGCAAATGAGTGCTTATGATATAGGTCTCGAAAATTCAGTTGTTAAACATTACTCTTCTATTTTATTATTAAGGTATTTTGTTTCATTGTAACCTAAGCTTGTTTGAAATTCGTTCTCTTCCTCAATAGTTCAAATAGTCTAAATATAGTATTATATGTGTGGATGATTTGTTTGACATTTACGTGCCAGTAGGGTCTCAAGGGCGACAGGTTAGGAATCCTGTCACACAGTGTACCACCATGTAATTATTTCACTAGTCGTACGATTTTGTTCCTCATTTTACGACATTTTGATGCCGCTTCGGAGGCCGTCTGTGAATACATTATAGAAAAAAGCAGCATGAACCATAGCTTGTTAGGATCCCACTTAAGTCGCTTGTAGCACCTTTATCTCGGCTGATTCAAAGTCGCCGACTTCATTAAAATATTATGGAGGCTCTCACTATGTACACTGTAATCGAGTTCACAGTTACACTTGTCTTCTTTATACCATCACAGTTAATATATGAAGTATAGCTCACCGCAATCTTGGCTTGGCGCCGACTTAAATTCGGTATCTTCCGTCAAATTAATGTTCACCACAACGTATACTGAAGACTGCAGTATGTTTGAAAACTAATCGACCTGAATTAAAATCCCGATAAGATTATTCTGACTTTGTTTTCTACCGTTTATGACACCTGCTTCTGCGAGTCTGTTATGTTATGTAAAGGATTATCTAGAGCAGGAGTCTCCAAATTACTGCAACATGAGGGCCATATTTGAAGTGTTAAGTCTCAATGGGGGCCGGATGAACATATTTTATCAGTATCACAAAAAATGGAATTGCATTCGTAATGTATTATTATTGTTATTATTAGTAATATTATTATAAAAGCTATAGCCCTACAGTTCACAGTTTAAATAAAACACTAATACACCTTAGCGAGCGGTATGAAATTTGCTTTTAGGATCCAAAATTTTGTCCAACTGTGGCTCTAATATTAGGATAGATTTAAGGGAAGTTAGATTTGCGAGCGATAGTTGAAGTTAGCACAGAATAGGGTTCAATGGCGGGCATAGGTCAGCGCGGCAATTAACCTCCAGGTTCCATCAAATAGATAATATTTTGACCCACGCATATGTAACTTACGTCAGGAGCCGTGAAAAGCCAAATCTATAACAGGAAAGATAAGTAAGTCTTTTGATTTGAACATTTCAACTAATAATGAGGATTTTTTAATAAATATGCAGCATGCCAAAGACTTCTACGAAAATGATGAGTACAACAGATCGATGCCAAGGATCTGATGGAGAAAAAGGTTAACATACAGAAAAGGTTAAGTTTATGTAACCTTAAAGAGTTCTAAATACAATAGTTGAAAATACAGTAGGCCTAATTGAAATTGCCAGCAACGTAGCTTAAAAAGAAATCAAATGTGGAAGTTTGCTAGAAAATATCACAAAAAAGCAGAAATTTGCATAACTGAGGAAAATTCTCATTTTTAAATAAATGTCTTGTATTTTATGTAAATTTAAAGTAAATTTTGTTAGTAATTATCCTACAAACTTAGCCTATTTTCAGTAGCGGTCAAGTGTTGTTTTCTTGATATTTCAAAGGCTTGTAGCTCCTCTATCCCTTTGAGTCACATGATGATTTTGTTTTTATTTTAAAGTGCACTATAAGGGCTTCTCATTGTGGCATTTTCAGATTTTTATCACCTTTCCCACATTACTTTTTGGGACCGAGAAAAAGCAAGATTTAAAATTTTTTTGAAGTTCAAGCAAATTTTTCAGGGTGAAGGATGACCAGTAACAGCTGAGTTTTTTTCCTACACATACTCCTCATACTAAGTGTAACAGGAGAAAAAATTGGTCTGTTACTCCAAGTCCTTCATTGTTTTTTTAATGCCTAAAGTTACGCAAAACAACAGTTCGTGAACGAAGATTAGAGCCCCAAAAACCTCCGTTTGGACTTAACTTAAATCTAATTTAGTATGCACAAATGAAAGTCGATTCTTTAAGCTTTCCAATGAGCCCTATCTGACCATCCTACTGATTCAAATAGAAATTCTACAGCTTTCAGAAAATAAGTCTGAAATTACATTTTTTGCTTGTCCGTGTATTAAACAAATGCCTATATCTCAGGAGTAAAATTTCTTAGAGATATAAAAAGATTTGTTTTGGGGTTCAGAAGATTGGTACATATCACCTACCAAATTTCATCAAAATCAAAAATGGTGTGGCAAAAAATTTTCTTGAAATTTGTTTATTTAATATGGAATGACCCAGTAGGCCTATATGCTTCGACAAATTTGTACCATTCATGGCCGGTTTCTATAAACTCGCGAATTACCTATGGGTAAATTATCCCATGAACAGAATTTACACAAGGAAATCTCTTACGAACAGAAATAATTTAGAGATAACGATCACACACAGTTTTGGCGAGTTTCTAGATAAAAGTCAACTGAGTAAATATGAAAATGAGAGAAAAAATGTTTCTATAAACTAGGGCTAGATCTTTCCAAGGGTAAAGCTTTGGGTTAATTTATCCTTTCATGGATGGCTGGATAAAATTTAACCTCTCGTAGGATAAATATGGCGGACGTGCACGGATTGCAGTACCTGTAAAATACAGTTTTAGAAGTGCTGAGATGATCTGTAATGTAGACTTTGTTTCTCCGTAATAGGATGGGCTTATCAGAATTTATATACATATTCCTTATTGAAATTTTCATGTACCGTACATTGTCGCTAATGACTGTATTTGCCGGTATTTGGTAGCACTGAGTGTGCAAACATTGCAAACTAGAGTCGTACTTCTCATTTTTCCTTCTTCTTACACATTAGATCTCGACAGTAGTAGTATTTATATGAAGATAATGTTCTTCCGAACTAATTAGTATGATATATATTGCAAAACCATGTCTTGACTTGCAGTAGTGGAATCATAGGCTGAAACAATTACATCTCCGTTATTCAAGATGTGTTCTCAGTGTTCACCGTAGCTCATTGTCAGCGTGCTGGATTACGGTTCAAGAGGTCCACTGCTCGATCCCCGGCATGGTAGTATATATTATTTTTTATTTCCTCATTATACCATTAGTGCTCTTGTGGGTGATTCTGGAACTAAGTTGTCCATTGGATAATTTACCCATAGGTATTTCGCAAGTTTATAGAAACCGGGCATCAGTCGTACGGAACTTCAGTCAGGTCGCTCCTCAATCAGGACTTGAACCCGGGATTTCTGAATCTAAGCCGCTAGCGCCAAATAAGCTAATAGAATGAATGGAATTAAAAAAGAAGAAAAGACACTTCTCGAACTGAACTGCCTGATAACGATGTGATCGGAAAACAGGATAGCGTTCGTTAGTCGTTATGGGCTGTGAAGCTGGTTAACAACACAAGGCACAAATATTTGAAACCAGGCTGTGTTTATTTTGGGTAAACTTCCTGCTCGGGAACGTGTGCTTTCAATAACATTTACACGCTGCGCTAGATATTCACATTCCATTAACAAAACACACAATCGTTCAATCCATTCTAAACACCATTTATTACCATCAGTATTTCAGAAGCACTGTGTCTTCCGGAGTTGTTCAGACTATCAGCAACTGTCGTCTTGTGTTACAAATAAACACACGTGCAAAACACAATTATAAAATTAATGGATCTCCAGATTGGAGGCATATGGATCTTAAGCTGGCGCCACATACAAGTCCAACGTCGAATTGTTTTCTACAGCAGATCTAGAGGTAACCATACTCTGGACCAATCCTCGGTACGTTTAAGGTAGGTTCAATGTGAGAATGTTTTACAAAGAGGTGTTATTTTACGTTAATAGCTTACTTGAAGGCCCTAGGGGCCACTTAAATTTCAGCTGCTGGATATATTAACATCTCCTGCAATGCTGTATATCCCTCTTATTGCACGTTCATATTTTATTTTATTTCATTTTATTTTCAGAAAATAAGTTTCATTTTCAAATATCGCCTGCATGATAGGCTGGTTACATTTCTCCAGGGAAACAGGTGCAATAAACCTCAGATTCCTCCTAATCACATTTTCTTTACCTTTAAAAGTTTACATCTTTTCTCAGAATGAATTGGAATTTTTCACAGAAGCTATAGAATACATGACAACTAACATTTTGTCTACGTTTTTAATATAATACGCCCAAGGGTTACATTCAGCATTGTAAAGTAAATTTAAAAGCGAAAACAGCACATTTAAAAAGTTGAATTTATCAGTTTATTTTACCTTTCCCAAATCTTTTCCCATATGCATAATGAAACACAATACTAAATAGCAATGCAACTGTGCACCATGAAGGGATTTTTAAATATAAAGCATAGACTAACTGATTGAAATATTTAATATTAAAACCAAAAACCAATTAATCTAGAAGGATGAAATTTTGAACAGGGAGTGCCATGACGAAATAAATTCGATTGTATGTATTTTGGAGAATATCATTAGACCTACTAAAGGAAATTAATTCAATTTTGCAAAGTGGACATAATACTCTAAACTAAACTCCGTGGCACTACAACCCATGAAGGGACCTGGTCTACCACCCGACCGCTTCATCATCTACCACAGGCAGATGGCAGGATTGGAGAGCATGTAGTCAGCATGCCGACAGCCACGGCCGTTAATGGTGGTTTCCATGACCGGAGCCGTTACTTCTCTATCAAGTAGCTCGTCAATTTGAATCACGAGGCTGAGTGCACCCCATTCCAGACCTACCTACCTCAGGAGGTACCGGGGATCGTACCCGGGCCGGCGGATCTGTAGTCAACGATGCTAACCACAAGACCACGCCGGCGGTCCGAACATAATACTCTGTAGTAATTAAATTGCACAAAAAAGAACTTACATTCTTACGCATGTCATAGGCCTTATATCAGCTTAGACACTACCTTCTTCCAGTAAATCCAAAGAAATCCTTTAAAAAAATCAGGGAACGAATTGTTCATCACAAGTATCACTGCTGTTAACCTCGGGAATGATTGGTTTAATTAACTGGAGATGTATTCGTAACGAATTTGCTCGCACTGGCAACGGATGGCACATACAAGAATACAGATGTAGCAACTGGGAATAGAAAGAAATGTTGGTCCATCCAATTAATTTATAATTAATTCCAAGAAATCTGATTTAGCTCTTCACGGTCCTGTTTTCTTCAACCCTTTGACAAACATGAAACAGCGTTTTTCTTGCATTACATCCATGTATCTACTCCCACGTGAAAAGATCTTATTTTCTTTCAGCTGATTTTTTTTCTTCTATTCCTTATTCACGGTTTGTCAATTCCTGTCTTCTTTGTGTACTATGTCATCCAAAATCTTGCGCGAGAATACTAGAATCCATTTAAGAAATCGTAAAGAATGCAGATTTCAAAGTCGGCATAATACGTAACTGCAGCAATCAAAGGAATTTTGTTCCCAATTAATTTGTAGTATATGTTCGCTTTTTTGAACGTACGACAGTTATAGCTAATTGCTGTATAAAGGTATACCTTTTTACACGCTTTTAGCAGTCGAATGGTTATCATGTCTGCAGAACATCCAAAACTCGAAGAATGAAATCGAGCTAAGAGTGGGGCTTTCAGGCAACAAGAGATCACCAGCTTGATTTCGCTCAGAAATGAGGTAAAGATATTAGTAGGCCTATTGTATTTTACATTTATGGTGACTCTCACCGTAAACAAGAGTATTTTTAGTTATTCATTTTAGTTATAGTGTTGTATTATATATTTATGGTGACTTAAATAATCTCTCAACCTAAACAAGAGGATTTTTAGTTATTTCCTTGTTTAACTTTTGTGTTCTCAGAACTTACCCTGTATTGCCATCAGAAGAGGAGTTAAATGCATGGATCAAACACATCAAGTAGAAAAGGACATGGTATTTGCAATCTGAAGTTCGCTCATCGTTTCGAAAGCATTCAGGAAACGAGAGAGGGAACGTTCGCAGAAGGTGGAAAGTGAATTCCAATCTGTCATTCGTCTTTGTGATGGGGGAACTACCGAAAAAGCCCAAATTCGACAACGATTATCGCCTGACCTAATCCCCTATACATGAATGGTTAACGTATTTCTTAAGTATAAAGGTCAACTCCAAGAGATATTGTGGGTTTTCTACCGACATTGTTAGTAACGAGTAAAATTCAGGAGAGAGTTAACCCCATAGTCCCGTGTCCTATATTAAAGTACGTTAAAAACTGAGAGATGGCTACTCGTTCCATTCTCTCCGCGGGTCCCTTCCTTGATAGCTGTCCGACCATTACATTCAATAGAATTTTATTAGTATAATGGAATTGCAGAATATGAACTAGACTTCTTTACATTACATCCCAAAGAGGGATGGATGCTATAACTGCTTCAACTACATAATTCTTTCGTTGCCTACTCAATGATAGATGACTGGATTAGGGTACGTGGCCAGCATGCCGACCCCGACATCCGTTATCAATAGTGTTACTGACCTGAGTTGCTATTTATTTATTAATTATCTCCTCAGTTATCCCAACGAAGCTGAGTGCACCCACTCCAAACCACCCTACCTCAGAAAAGTCTGCTGAGATACTGGTGACCAAACCCGGACTAGCAAATCCGAAAGCTACCCACTGGACCATGGAGGTACAAAGAGGTAACTATAGACTACAGTAAACAAACGATTATCGATTAACAATCAGCAGCAAAGTGAAAATGAGAAGAGAGAACCACTTAAGAAGGTATGTGGTACCGGCAAGTGAGCTGCATCATCAGCTGATCAGGGTAGTTTTGAGTCCTTGGATGTTTCCTTGGGCAGGGCAAGCAGGAAAAGTGACCCAGATGCCGGTGCACCCAGTAGCTGAATCACGCTTGGTGACCTGGGTGGCCTAGTTGTCCATGCTAATGTTTAGGCACAAGGCCAACTCCAGTGACACAGAGTATTTTAGGACGCGCGTTCATGCGACGCCGGAGAATTTAAATCAAGACTTGCCTCTGCGAGCCCTTCAATTCGAGTCATATAGGCTAACAAGAAGTCCAACAAGAAATACAAGACAAACGATTGTAAATTTCGTTCTTTAATGTCATTAAGGCCTTCAGTATCATTGTTGCTAAGCCTAATATTCGTGTTTTTGTTTCAATAAGGGATTATCCAAGTGTTGAGAGTGCCGGTCTCCTTAGCCGCGGTAGCTAAGGCTCCCTTGGAGCCGTGGGTAAAGAGGCTGTGGGTTCGAGTCCCGCCTCGGGCATGGGTGTTTGTGTGTCATAAAGGGGAAAAAAACACGGGAAAACAAGGGAAAACCGAAAACAAGGAAAAAAAAGAGTGGTTTTCTAAGCTACTTGTCCTAGGGTTTTGAAACTTTGCACCACACTTAACAGAAAATGTAAACCGAAATTATACTTAAAAATTCTATTTCAATTTCTCAAATTGATTTTAATATATATTACCAAAATCGAAATCTACCTCCTCCGACAGATATTAGAACACGAACCTGAAATTTTTATGAAAATTTTATGGGAGATTCTTTGATGCTTGCTTTAAAAATTACTAATGGATCTTTTCCAATTGTTTACACTTTTGTTTTTAAAAGTATTTTACCCAGACAAATAGAAAGTTATAAAACTGTCCGATGATTATACAGAATATTATAAAACAAAAGCCTATACGAAAAATCGTATATAGTAATTTTATTACTCGCATTATAAACTACATTGAGAAAAAATCACAACTGTATATCTATTTTGTGGGAGAAGATAGATTTTGAATATTACAAAATAACCTGCAAATTAAAATTGGCAAAACAAGCGATTACCTTTTCGTGTACTGATAGTTAGAAACGCACTGATTAAAAAAAAATATATATATATACAGTATTAGTTATACAAACACGTGGTAGGCCTACTGTACATGACTTACAAAATACTAAGATGGCAAGCAAATATGCAGCATAATATACTTAGCATTTGACTTACAACTCGCTTACTTACTTAGTTACTCAATGGCAATAGACAATTCCTAAACAAGCTAAAGGAATATTATCTATTTTATGGAACCCGAAGGTTCATTGTCGCGCTTACCTGAGCTCGCCATTCAAACCTATTCTGTGCTAACTCCATCCAACCATCCCTCTCAAATCCTACTTCTCTTAAATCTATCCTAGTATTGCGTACTCCCACCTACGTCTAGGTCTGCCAAGTGACATTTTCCCTTCGGGTTTCCCAGTCAATATTTTTGAGATATGTCTTTCCTCTCCCATCCGCGCAACATGTCCTGCCCATTTCATCCTCAGTGATTTAATTACCCTTACTACTATAACCAGTGACAACTACACGTTATGATGCTCGTCGTTATGCAGTTTTCTCCAGGCCCCATTTTAATCTCTCTTTGGTCCAAATATTTTCCGAACACACTCAGATTATGTTCTTCCCGAAGAGTAAGGGACCATGTATCATATCATTCATATCCATAAAAGACAACCGGCAGGAAAATTATCTATGTCTTATAAATATTTATTTTTAGAATTCTAAAGAGGAGACGTGAAGATAACACTGGAAAACTGCTACAAAAAAACACACAAAAAAAAAAAAATCCCTTTAGGCAGGCCTACAGGCGGAGGTAGATTTCGAAGTGCTTTTGGTTTAATTTATTGTCGCTGCATAGCACTCTTCTTCTTTAGCCTTGGCATGGTTAACCTGCAGTAATAAGAACTGAATTCGGTAAAGAGGAAGAGCCTACAATCATTTGTTTTGACAACAAGAATCGGATATAATATTCTGGGAGGCCGTGCGCAAGATCAGCAATGAATAAAATTAGCAAAGCCGCTAAACAAGACAAAATTATGATATTATAATAATTCTTTTAAGTGTTATTATTTTCAAACATTAAAATCTCGCGTAATATGAGAGCTATCAAGAAACTATTTATTGATTTGTAGAGTACTCATCAAGAGCTTTTCAACGATACCCCACAAAACGTGGTTTCAAAAGTTTCGAATTTTCATCCCCCACCCCCACCTCCACCCCCACCCTCACTCGAACCCCCGAATCGTTGGTGTCACTGTGAACTCCATAGGGAGTACTCTAATTTATTCAAACAAAGTTTCCCTCTATACTTCATAGGGGCCGAGATATACATTTTTAAAAATTTCAACCCCCTCCCCCGACCACCCCCTTGGGCCAATTTTGCCCATTAACGAACTTGTCCGAACTATTGGGCCTAGAAATAACATAATAAAATTTGGTTCAAATATCTTCAAAATTACGGCCGCTATCGTGTAAAGATATATATAAATATATATATATATATAAATATATATATATAAATATCACAAAATTTTTTTTTGAACGGACGGTGGTTTCGTACTTAGGGGAGCATGAAACGTAAAGATATGAAAGAATTTTTCGAAAATCATAAAGTGGTATCCATTGCAATAGGTAGATTTTTCTTCGAAAATCTACCTAAAAACTAGACTAGAAACTAAATATACAAATATAATTCCAGAACGTGATATATATCAATTAAACCTTCATATTTTAAAATGTACACGATTAAGTTACATTGAGTTACTGAGCATGGTTGCATATTACAGATTAAAAACAAGTACCTACTACTCGGTTGTGTAGGAAGACAAATGGATCGAAAATTCAAACTAATTCTATTTCCCAGAGGATACAGAGCTGAGATAATCATCAATGGTTATCGTTGTGTGTTTTGCTATGGCGCATGTAATGTAGAAACACCTCAGGGTAAGCGAGTCGCAAGCCGCATACAAATATGAGGTAAAAATGAATTACTTGCCTACAAATTGCTTGTGTCGTAAAAGTTTATGAGCGACAGAAACTATTTAAAGAAATATACAAGTAAAGTTTAGATAGCGAATCTGACAGGTAAGCAAGGCGAATTCCAACAAGTATCATTAGATCATTCCGTTTTTTATTTTTTAAAAATGATCTCTGAAATATTTAAAATGTAGTTACAAATATTCGGAGAGTTCTTGTTTCAGTAAAAATTCTCTTTGTAGAAGTGCAAAGTGCAACATATTTAAAAAAAAGCCGAACATAAAAAAGAAAGGGCCAGTTTACCATGCAAAATAGGCTACAATAAACCCTTATTATTCAAGCTAATGTTTAGGCTATTTGTCATACCTATGTATAACTGACAGGAAAACTCAGACAGTAAGACGATTGCTATTTGTAAATTGGCATTAATGGTCTCAACGAAAATACTAATTACAGCATACATCTGAATTGAATCCTTATGGGGGGGGGGATATACTGAAGATACGATGTTTTTGGTGGGGAAAAATCATTTTTCGGAGTTTTTCAAAAATTAGATCCTACATGCCTCCTTTAGGCTATAGGCATGCGAGGTTTTAACATGCTACGGCAATTGGAAATGCTTTAATTTAGATCCTTTTTAATATTTGTAAAACTTTATATCTCCTTTTCCCCTTTCTACTTTTTGCACACTTTCCTGATTAGAAAATGATATGGACTCCATAGATTTGGTGCTAGTAAGCTAAAAAATTGCCTGCATCATATCATGCTGAATTACTTGGTGACTGTGGATTTTTAGTATGTAGAAATTAAAAAGTAATTATTTAATTTACGATATATGGAACCATCACAAAAATTTTCAAAATTTTGAATACCATCACATTTTGTTTGTTTTTATATTATTTAAGTGAAACTCTATTTGAAAAATCTGGAATGAAGAATCTTGTAATAAACCAAAGAGGTGTTAGGCCCACATACATGTTCTTCATATGTGTTAGTACATAAATATTATTTAAAGAAGTTAAATTTTGTATACCGTATGCCTTAAAAAAAGGGGTAATTAATAAAAGAGCAATAACTGAAAAACTATTTTAAATAAAAGGCTGAATATTGTGGGAATACATTAACGCACTAAGAGAACTGTATATGCAAAAAATCAAGTCTCTAGCTCTTAAACTATGGAATATCAATATTTTCCCATAGTACCCCTTTGCTATAGATACAGTCTAGTTTCATTTGCAATACTATATAATGAAAGAAGGCTACCGAAACATTGCACTTTGAACACAACACTTTAAACTGTCTGTAAAAAATTGTTATAAAACGATGTGGGGAATTATTTTTCGAGGACGAATATACTAGACATTGCCGAGTATCGCAACCGTACAAGGAAAATAAAATAGCTTATAACAGGTGTAGGCCTACCATGCACTTTTTTTAATCAGCTCTTAATATTATGAATAGGGGCGGATTTCTATGACCTAAAAACAGGATATATGCATGCATTTATGACCTAAAAAACATTAAAATATGACCAATAAAATAAAAAATATGACTTTACCACTTACACATTGTGTATAATTTTTAAGTTTCATTGCAATACATTTTGTTAAAATATAGTGTTAATTATTTAAAATATCTGTAAATTCTCATCAAGTATCATTATAATGCAAAATTTACAAAATATGATATCAAACTTCAAAATTTCTTTAATATGCACACAAATATGCAAAAAATATGGCATAAATATGCATATTCATACTAAATATGCTACAGTAGTCGAAAATTTCCTAAATATGCAGTTATTTGCACAATAAAAGCCGTTCCACTTTCACCAGGATGCTTGGAATCGGGTTTAAATTAATCGGAAACCGGAAATAATGCAAAGGGGAAAAATATGACATATCATAGAAATCCGCCCCCTAATTATGAATAAATAAGCTAAAATCACAACCAGTCAGAATGTTCGTCACTATTGAAAACGAATTTATACATCTAGTGAACTTGATTTCACAACCTCAATGAGGAATTTATACCGTATTTTAAAATAATGCGTAGGCTTACAGTCATAAAAGATGTCGTTTTGTATTCGCTTATGAGTAGTAAATCAAGTGCTATAAAATGTAAAGTTTAGTTTGGGTTTAAATTAAAACATCTACTTTTAACATGAGTTGCCTAAAAAGGGTTACACGCCACACGATCTAAACATACACAAACAAATTACTAATTACTACACGTATTAAATTAGTATTGCCTGGAATAATATGAATCCTCGATTAATCAACTACTGTATAAACAACTCAGAAAAACAGACATATCAGGTATAAAATTTCTGGCGAACTCTCAGTAATGTTAATACTAGGGCTGAAATTCGATTAAAATTTCTAATCGAGTTAACGCTTGACTTTAATCGATTAATCGACCGATTAATCGATTGTTTAATCGACAAACAGGTCGGTATTTTAAACGAAACCAAAGTGTAGCCTACATTTAATATTGTCTTACACGTTTAATAACTAGCCTACTACACTACAGATATTCGGAAGAAATTCTGAATTAATTAATACCATTATTAGTTAACTAGTGAAAAAATATATACAAAACTTACATTTCCGGTTACTTTTCAGCCAAGACTTGAGACACAAGAGTTTGTAGACTAAACTACCCTTCAGGTTTCTGAATAACGGGAATTGTTTGGACACAATAGCCAAGGCCGGAGAAGCGAGAGAAAGGAGTTTGGTCATTTGACAGATTTCTCGAAAAACTTATTCAGAATTCGACTAACCCGATTAATCGGAAAATGTAATTGATCGACGATTAAATGTTTAATCGAGCCTATTAATCGGTACAGCCCTAGTTAATACTATAGGCCCTACCGTACGGTGCACCGCCAAACGGTGTAACTGAAAGTCTGTTGGATTAGAAAACAAATTTTGGATAGTGCCGTAATTAAATATTAAATGCTCTCTTAATAATTAACTTGACATAATTATATAATTGTAATATTTAATTATTTCTATGGGATTGAATTTCAGTAATGGATGTAGCTCTATGAGAATAGAAACCGGCACTACAATTATAAT
Organism: Ectobius pallidus; assembly: GCA_964059195.1. Lineage (NCBI taxonomy): Eukaryota > Metazoa > Arthropoda > Insecta > Blattodea > Ectobiidae > Ectobius > Ectobius pallidus. The sequence continues at coordinate 119,602,750 of CAXKWD010000006.1, forward strand.
TATCTGACTTATACTGTAAACTAATAAGGCAGTCGTAGGTGAAAACATCTATGAGATATAAGTTTAAATCGATGATGAAAATTTCAGTGGAATAGCTGGTTTCCATTAACGACAAAAATTACACTGAAATAAAAATTCTCACATTTTAACATAAATCATTACTCTATTAATCTTACTTCTCTGCTTCATACAATTTTTAATGCGACGCATTATTTATAATATTATATATTTATAGCAGTCAAAAGGTTAGGTAATGCCACCTGCCTTATGTGCTCTGGCTGATTTTCTAGTACCAATTCATAAAAATAAGTTTGTAAAATGTTGTCAACATATGATCGGGATAAAAGTAACTAAACACTCCAGTAAATGAATTTCGAGTTTATTTTAGTTCTACGAACGGTAAATGCTACTGTATAATAATTCTGAGAACAACTTGTACGAAGGATGAACTTACAGAGCTTGTTTTGAAGAGTTAATGAGAATAATGGACATAAATCTTTCGACTGAGACTGACCTCTTCAATTGAGAGAATTAAGTTGCAGCTCCTATAAAGCACAATAAAATATACATGGAACTCACTTGGCTGCGGGCGAGGGGGGGGGGGGTGGTAACAGCCGTATGGGGTGTGCTTCAGCAATTCTAAGAAATTATCGATCATTGGCTGCCATCTGCATTATTCAGAGCTGAGAAGAGAAAGACAACACTGAAAACCAAGGTTCTGTACTCGGACTAAACAGCTGTGTAACTGTCATTTTGTATAAAATAGCTTCAGGACTGAGGTACCAGCCCTATATAAATTGAACGTATGGAAGACATAGGCTACTCTAATATCCATAGCCCTGGATAATGTAACGGAAATACACTAAAATTTGTCATGATTTATATAATTATATTATATTTTTTCTTCCTTAGATTTAGAATTCTATTTGTTGGATTGCCTAAAAAAAAACTGCGCTACAAACCGTAAGCGTGTTCGATTCGCGATGAGGTCTACAGGTCTATGGGGTTATTCAATTGGCCTAATCCTTCTGGTGGCACCACGGCCCTGGGGTTGACTCAGCCTCCAACAGGAATGATTACTATAAGTATTCCTGGGGGTAAAAAGCGGCCGGTGCATACGCTAACAATCTTAACACCTTCACGTGCCGAATGTCTCAATCAGGGAGCCTCATCTCCCGGAACCCTATGGGTCTCCACGGTTCATACAGGGATCACTTTACTTTTTTGCCCTAAAAATGTTTATGCAAGTAATCCACACACATTAGATGAACTGAAATACAGCATAAGACATGAAATAGAGTAAACTATCAGTGCGAAAAAAAAACTTGTGCGAGTTAATAACAATTTCGTCAGATGATGTGAAGTATGAAGCAGCAAATGGGGAACATTTTCAGCATCTTCTGTGGGCACGGTTGATTACAAATTCTAGGACCCCTCGTTTATGCAGAGGCGCAAGAAGGGGTCGTGTATCGGCCAGTGCAGCAAAAGATGCGGTACGCGCCATCGACCTTAATGCGAGGCCCTGTAGATACATTTCCCCGTATTTCTAGAAATTAAGTGAAAAATGGAATACACTCTTCCAAAACAACATCTTGTAATCCATTTCATTAAGTTTATTAGCTTACCAGTGAGCTCATCAGCATCGACGTCCTGCAGCACGAGGACAGCAATCGTCTGCGCGGCGGGCAATCCCCAGCCCGCGAGATGGAACAGGGACGAATGCTGTTGTATCCTCTCGTGCGTCCACCGGAACGCTGCTGCTAGGAACCATGATACTGTTAATACCACCCACCTGCAAGACAAAAACAAAACCCCATTACAGACTGTTTCATATTGCAATAGAAGTTAAGTCCTAAAGTCTCCTGGAAGGGTAGCTGTGAATTCCTACAAAATCATAGGAAGTAACCATCTTTGGGAAATGAGGATATGAGAATTACAACAATCTCTGAAAAATGACAAGCTTTCCACGCAGACCTTAATGTTAAGTTTTATCATCACCACCCTCATATAATAAAATGTTGAAAGGTGATGAAGAGAATGCAAAAACAAACACGTAAAATTACGCAGTGTAGCAGATAACGTTTCATTTAGAAAAAAAAAAGACACTGAAGCATGGGCGTCGGCATGGGGGGGCAACTGCCCCCCTCTGGATTGCCTTATGGATTCATTTATTTGTGGTACTCTTTGTCAACCTACAGTTGTAGCAAGGAGAATAAAAAAAATAGAATTACTTTATAATGAGTTTAGCAAGTATTAACTAATTATAACTATAATATGTATTTATAATAATATCTCTCCAAGGCTATTGCTCAAAAGAGCGTATTCTGTTAACTTAAAAACTTTGTAGCCTCGTCGAATTCAGCTTGGGTTCAAAATAACGATCCAGTTAACTAAGTGAATATTAATGTGTTTAGCCTAATGATTTGAAATTGAGGTCCGAAATTGATTCTGCCCCCCCTTAATAAAATTCCTGCCGACGCTGCTGCACTGAAGAAAGAAACAAGAAAGGCGGTGAATGAATGTTTATGTGGTTGCATCACAAGAAATTTGAAAAGAAAGAAGTCTTACAGAAACAATATATCAAGAATTTGACACATTTGCTTGTTTATTATTTATTTACTTTAAACGATGTTTCCATAAAGGATTCAATGCCTAGCTTTGACAATGTTATACTGTAATTTTAAACAACGAACAAAGACCCTGTATTAAAGTTGTTTAGTTCCAAGTCTGTGTTAAGTGAGAAGGAAAATTTTGCAATCGTAGTAATACACATAATTTGTCTTTGTAGGAATTCACGTATCAAATTGTAGGAATTCACATATCAAAATCCTACAAACCGCTACTTAGTAGGAATTCACCTAACCCGTCCTGGAAGAAACACTAACAGTCTGAAGTTGAACACGGCAAAGCATGAAAACATTTTTATAACGATGTCACCAGATACAAAATAGATATGGCCGTATTTAGTAAACATGTCTGCCCAAGTCCTGCAACTAATTTCATGGGAATGGTATATGGTTATTTAACGACGGGGATGTACTGCAATTTAGGCATGTGACTGTCGCCGGTGGGCCAGAATTTTGACCCGCAGGAGTTTCTCCACATGCCAGTAAATCTAATGACTTGGGCCGGGTTTAAACCCGCAACCTTAGGTACAGAAAGTCAGCACGATACTAACTGCGCCATCCAGGCCACCATGGGAATTGGTGATTCCTGGCTGGGAGATGAGGATTCACTAGGGCTAAGGTAGAAGATGAAAAACAGAAACAGTAGAACAGTAGAAAAAGAATATGATTATGATTAACAACAATAATGGCGTGGGGGTAACGATGAAGATGATGATGATGATGATTTTGAATATGATGCTAATTAGATGAAGACGGGTGATTATAAAAGTTACTCAAACAGGAGAATAAATTCTACAGGACAAGAAAAGAGGCATTGGAGAATGGCATAGTTATGTTGTTAACTCAAGGAAAATATTCTTACTCGAAGTCTCTCTCTATCGTTCCACACCATTAATCTCATTTACACGTCTTGTAAATGCCATTTGTAACAACAAATGTTTAAGGGGAGCGTTACGTATCATTTGCAGGATTCATACACTCACGCACCGTTTCCAAAGCACAATAGTACAGGTTTTGAGAGCAGCAGCATTCAATTGCTCCGGAGGTCGTAAAAATTTATAAATGTAAAAAAACCAAAACAAATATTAGCTGTGAGTGTGGGTTAGCCACAACGTTTTTATGGGATCGTAAAATTCTGGATTCTTGTTACAGTCGATTTTTATTTCTCCGCATCTGTATTTTATTTGCTAAGAGGTGGAGATATGAAGGGACCAAAGTTTAGCCACTCGAGTCTTCGGATGTCAGAAACGAATAGTTAACTGAAGAAAAAAAAAAGACACGCACACAAATAGAAATTACTTTCCCATGAAAATAAATTGTAAAAACAACTAGTTTTTAACCTGTTTAAATTTCTGCTAAATTTGATCTACGAAAGACCGACAATTAATTTTCTCGAGTTCCATTCCAAACCAGAGCAAGCTGTTGCATTGGGGGGTGCAGTTTCAGTATCTCGTGCAAGTTAGCGATTATTTACTTAAATCCTAAGCTAGTGGTAGTTTATACATATCCTCATATTATATATAAATATAAGTAACTTACGTATAGGCCTATATAAATATATACATAACTATACGTAAATAATGGACATGGCCGAAATAATACCGTGTGTCCGTAAAGTCATGGAGCATGGTGCGTAAAGTCATATATAAAAGTGCACCAGGACTTTACGGACACACGGTATATACAGAGCTGGTTGCTTGGGAGATGACCGCAATTAATTGAATTTCTATGTAGGCCTAATGCATTCATTCTTATGACTAGGGCCCTGATTTTAAGGTAGATGTACACCTTTAGGTATGAATATTTTATTTTTAAGCATAGGCCTAAGGGCTTTCAATGTATATATATAAACTATACATCTGTATTTTGAGACATTTCAAAAGAAAAATATTTTGTAATTGTTCATAATTTGTTTATAAAAATTATTTTCTTGAAAATTTAGGCTATAAACTTGAAACATGATTACTTCAAAACTAGTCTATGAAAGATAGAAACACAAAATTTGCACTATTTTATGGGTAGAATAATTCTCTAGAGACTGACATTTAGGTTTTTTTGTTCGCTTAAGATTTTAAATTGTTACATAGATTTATATAGCCTACACTAAAAACATATTTTTGTTCACATTATTATAAACAAAAATCCAGAACGCAGTAGAATATTCATATATAAAAAATTTCTCAATGTCAAGCACTAGAGAACATTTCAAGCTTCAAAATGACACCAAAATCGCCTTGATATGTTAATTTATAGAAGAATATTGTGATGTTTGAAACAATTGATTACCAAGCGATTTCCTGCTTACGGGAAACTGAGAAGAAAGAACTTCTATCGAAACACGTGGAAAACACATGTCGGGATGAACATGAACATACGAATTTCAAACAGTTCATTCTGACCCCAGCATGGCTCCATTTACTTACTAGTGTATTAGTGACAACTAATAGTCAATATGAGAACTTCTAGCACAGAAGGAAGAATAAAAATACTGAAATTTGATAGATGGCTAAGGGGCATGGCAAAATGACTCTTCTTAGAAAAAGGGCTCTATCTAAGGAACTAGCAGCCAGAATTTAAAAATTAATATATGAAATTAAAGAGAAAAGACCTGTCTATATAAATATGTAATTTTTTTAAATGCAATTTTTTTAGAATTTTTTGAGTTTCTTAAGTTCTTATAAACCCTATATTAGTTTTTTAAACGCAGAAAAATAGTTTTATTTTTATTTTTTACCATTTACAGACAAGTCTTTTTTTTTAAATTTCACTTTATTAAGTAAAATAAACACAATGAAACAAATAGGCCTGTATTAAATACTTTTATTTTTATTAACAATTTCCATGGTTCTGAACCCCAAGACTACAGAAACACTTTTTACTCAATTTTCAACAGTTTCTAGTTTATAGAACACAATTTTAGAATCATCCCGGTCATTTCCAACTCCACCACATATTAGCCTATACTCAAAACATTTTTTTTTTTAATTAATAAACCAACTTTTAGAAAAGGCCTTATTTATTTTCGGAATCTTGCTGGAAAAACACTATAAATAAACTTTTCAACTACTTTTCAGAATACTTTATTTTTGGAATCTTGCTGGAGCAAACAGAAGGCTAACAAACTACATATTAACCGAAAACTGTGTGGTTAATTTTAACAATTTAAGGACGACGCACTAATTATTAGCCATTCCATGTAAATTTATAGTAGTTCTACTAGAGATATCTTATTTTGACTTATTCTAGGTCGCAATAAAAAGGTGATTATCGGGATGGGCTATAAAAGTAAATGCATGTTTTATGCTAGGAACATCTGGAGAGTGGAACTGAATTCAGGATCCCATTATTTTAAAATTCTGCAACGTCACTAATAATAGCTTATTTCCACATGACATGACATAAAAGAATGCGTAGGCCTATAATAACAGTCATGTTTTGCAAATAAATAAAAAAAGAAAGCCGCGCCACCACCGCGGTCATGCGGTCTAAAACGTAAACTTTTGGTACATCGTTAAGGCACTCGGGGTACATAGGTGGTTCCTAAAGTCTGTAATTGTGGGCCTGCAAGATAAACTTTAGTACAAAAATTAATAAAAGGAAATAAATATATACAAAAACCGAAAAATTTAATTAAAGAGAGTTATTTATCATTAGGGTTCGGATGTTTATGACCTAAAAAAGTAGAAAATATGACTGCAAATATGCCCTTAAAATGAAAAAAATGTCTAAAAATGTTTAAATATGACCTTATAAAAGAAAAATTAAATTAAATTAAATTAAAGAGTTTTTATCATTAGGGTTCGGATTTTTATTACTTAAAAAAGTAGAAAATATGACTGCAAATATGCCCTTAAAATGAAGAAATATGTCTAAAAAAATTTAAATATGACCTTATAAAAAAAAAAATTTAATTTAATTTAATTAAATTAAATTAAAGAGAGTTATTTATCATTAGGGTTCGGATTTTTATTACTTAAAAAAAATAGATAATAAGACTGCAAATATGCCCTTAAAAGTGAAAAAATATGTCTAAAACATTTTAAACATGATCTTATAAAAGGAAGTATTTTCTAAAAGTAAATGTTTAATTTAAAACGTTTAAAGACACTAAATTATTACTTCACATGAATTCAATCAGAAAATAACATTTTTTTTTTACAATTTTAAGATTATTTGCAGTTTTATTAGTAATGAACTTCAAACTTTGAAGAATTTACTCCTTTCTGCTTACTTCGTCAGCACAGTTTCTTTCCCAATGACACTCAAGACAATGAATATCAACAAGAAATTCGGGAAGAATCTATTCTTCCTCCCAGTACCGAAGATGATGTCCCATTCACCATCAAGGAAATTGAAAATGTTATTAGAAACCAAAACGACAGCAAGGCTCCTGGTTTGGATGGAATTTCAGCTAATATAATCAAGAACATCTTTCATATTTCTCCATTGCTACTTGTGAACCTTTTTAACAAATGTTTGGAACTGGGAACATTTCCTGAAGTGTGGAAAAGGCAGGAGTGAAAATTATACCTAAACTTAACTCAAAGGATAAATTTAATATCAAATCCTTTAGGCCCATCTCTCTGTTACCTGTAATGGGTAAAATTTTGGAGAAACTTTTGAACGATAGGTTAAGATACCACTTATACAGTAAAAAATTTCTCAGTGACAATCAATTTGGTTTTACACCGAATAAATCCACGGAAGATGCTGTGCTATCTGTTAGGCAGTGGTCTGAGGAAGTGCTTAAAAGGAAAGAAATTGGAATATTAATATCATTGGACATTACAGGTGCTTTTGATCATGCTTGGTGGCCAAAAATTCTGGTGCAGTTAAAACGGAAGAAATGTCCAAGAAATCTATACATCTTAATTCAGAGTTATTTTCAAAACCGCAGTGTTCAGTTACAAATTGGGAGCAATTCCATTACAAAGGTCATTGACAAAGGTTGTCCTCAAGGTTCGTCCTGTAGTCCAACTTTTTGGAATATTTTGTATGTACATGTTAGAAATATCTCTTCCTGAAGGATGTCAATTATATGCTTATGCAGCCGATGCTCTATTGATGTGTAAAGCTAAAAATGTGCCTAATTTGACTTACAAGGTCAACACAATATTAGAAGAATTATGTCAGTGGGGATCTGATAACAAACTCCATTTTAATCCGCTGAAAACAACAGCTCTGATTATTACTAGAAAAAGAAGAATTCAAAAGCCAATAATTAAAATGAATCAGGAACACATTCGAATTGTAGATCAGATGTCCTACTTAGGAGTAATCTTGGATCAACAAATGACATTTAGACCTCACTTTGACAATGTTGCTAGCAAATCCAACACTCTACTCAATAAACTGGCTTTTGCTTCTCGACCAACGTGGGGTCTCAATGCAGAAGTTCTGAAAATTATCTATAGAGCAGCAGTTCAACCTTTAGTGTTGTATTGTGCTTCGGTGTTTAGGAAATGTTTTGATATGAGCTGGGCTCGGCATAAATTAGCACAAATACAACGAGGCTTTATTCTGAGGATTATTAAAGCATATAGAACTGTTTCTACAGATGCCGCTTTAGTAATTGCGGGCATTGAGCCTTTATATTTGTCTGGTATTGCAAAAGCAGAAACTACGCTGCTCCGAAAAGGCTTCACATATGAAGATGCAATCTTGCGTTTGGATATCGAAAGACCAGCACACTTTACTACTGCCGGACATCCTGCTTACTTCAATAATTTCGTTAATAACAATGGATGTACCAGGAATCACAATCTGGAGATTTTTACAGACGGTTCAAAATTCTGCAGAGAAGGAATGGTGGATAAAATCGGTTGTGCTTTCGTGGTGTTCTGTTGTGGTAGGGAAATGTATTCACAAATGGCCAGACTCTCTACAGAGTGCTCAATTGTACAAGCAGAGCTCTTTGCTATAAAGGAGGCTGTCTTATGGTCTAAATCTCAAAATTCTGACTGTTGCATTTTCAGTGACTCACAAACTGCACTTACTGCTATAAACAACAAGTTAAATTTAAATGCCTTGGCAGCAGAAATTAGAACTAAGATAATATCATACGAGAAACACGTTTGTTTATCCTGGGTACGAGGCCATATGGGCACATTAGGGAACGAAAGAGCTGATGAATTGGCAAAAAATGCTGCGACCTCGAATTTAAATTTTAGCTACAAATTGTGTCCCCTATCTTATGCTAAGAATAAACTTAGAGATTATATTAGGACTGCTTGGAATGAGCATTGGGTGTCCAGCTCCAAAGGGACCACTACGAGAGAAATCTTTCCAACAGTTGAGTGTCGCCTACGCTGTACGAGTGTAAAACCGGACTTCATATTCACTCAGTTTCTGTCTGGGCATGGCAAATTTGGTTTTTACTTTCAACGTTTCATGATCCAAAGACAGAACGGTTATCAATGTATATGTACTGAACAACAAACTGTTGAACATTTAATTTTTCATTGCCCAGTCCTAGAGCATAAAAGAAGAATATTGGACACACACTTAGATTATTGTAAAAAGAAATTAGATAAACCACTCTTTGATATTTTTAGGAAAAATGCTGTTATAGAGAATTCCAAAAGTTTTGTGTTCTATTTTTAAGATGTTATAGTTTTCTTTTATAATATAATATATTAGTTATCTTGTTTTCTTAGAGTAGTAAGGCCTGCATCCAGCCTATGGATAAGAAGTAGTAATATTGCAAATATATTGTCTTGTAACTATAACCCTAATATACCTGCGGGTGGAATAGGGTTTAAGTAATTGTATATTCAATAAATAAATAAATAAATAATATTTTGTAGACTATGCTTGTCCCTATAAAATGTGAACAATTGCATTAATTTAAGGTACCTATTATTGGCATAAACATTAAATTAACTAAATAATTTCAAATTTAACTCCACCATGTAGTGCATATACTGTATAATTGTGATCCTTTATAAAATTCATAACTGATATATGATGTTAAATTATAAAATGACCAAACTATGACTTTATATGCAAAATAAAAACTGTTCAATTAGGATAACAAGCATGCTATTCGTGTTTAATTTGCTTTTTTGCTTTTGTTGCGAGAATGGAGGACAGGATAAAAATATGACATGTCATAAACATCCGAATCCTATTTATCGTATACTAACTTATAATTGTTTTCTGATTGTAAGCCACGTTATAAGCCAGAAGCATAAGAAAAAAATGTTCTAACATAAGTATAAAACCAATTAATTACCGGTAGCCTAATTTCTTTAAGAAAATGATATTATAGTGACAAATAATTTTATCACAGATAAAAAGGACTCTAGGGGCATAACTTGTGTTGAAAACTGTTGAGCACTGTGTGAAAATGTTATTTCATTATGCGTTTGCTTCTTTCTCTCCCAGGATTAACATTTTATTTTAAAACATATTTTAAATTTAAATTTATTTATTTACTTAGCCTGGTAGAGATAAGACTATCAGGTCTTCTCTTCCACGTTACCAGGATTCAATACAATTACAATATTGATAATAACAATAATAATCAAATGTCTATTTTACCAATAATAAAAGGGAATTACTTTTTGAAACAATTATTTTAGCACTCTTTGAAAATGTAATTCTTCGTATTTAATGTCGACAAATCAGTTGATTTCTAATTTTGACTGTTTTCCATTTATTCAGTTCATCTAAAAAGAGAGTGCACTTTCATATAGGCCTATTTTAGATCCTAGTATAAATGTAATAATCTTTTAACAAATGGGTGTACTCGTAGTAACTGCCACTCAAGCGATAAAATTGCATAAAGAAAGGGCAAGTATTTGGTGGTCAATAGAACCCCTTAATTAATAAAAGTGGATTTGATCCCAGTTCCTCCGCGGAAGTTTAAGGGCTCTCAGTACCATGAGAAACTAAGTAACTACTTGAGAAAGAAGTAGCGGTTTCGGTAAAATAAACCATCATCATTGGAATCGTCAATATGATCACATGTCCTCCCATCCTGCCAATTTACAATGAAATTCAAAGAAGGGGTAGATAACGGAACAGTAGGCCCTTGTCCGCCTTGGGATGAAGCTTCACAGAGTATTTAAGTACAATGAAAATAAACAAATGAATGTTACAAGGTCTTTGAGGGAAGTTCAGCTGGGCGAGATAATCCATCAGTGTGGTCCAATTGTTCAATTCAATTTATTATCGCCTTTGAGTATGAAATACAATAGACTATGTAATTAAAAGTGTATATAATTCATTACACAATACTAAAATACTTAGGCTACATAGGCTACTACACACAATTCAATGGTTACACATTGATATCGGCATAATTAAAATCAATACATTCGTCAAACTGTAAAATGGATTATTTTTCAGCCAGGTCTGGATTTTGAACTTGAACTGTCTAAAATTAAGCAATTTTGCATTATCAGGAAGTTTGTTAAAAACGGATAGTGCTTTAAATATATGTGTGAATTTAGTTTTAGATAATCTAGTAAAAGGTATATTAATGTGGTTGCTATATCTTATTGTAATCTTATTGTAATCCCGTAAACAAGAGAATACAGGAATCCAGATAGAAAAGATAGTACACAAAAGAAGAAAAAAATATGCTGGACCGGAGGTATACCCTAAGGCTCAATACTGCGGGGGTGGAGGCGGGCCAACAAAAACAATCATTCCAGAGTGAGAATATCTTGAAAATGGAGTTTTATAAGTCAGTAAAGAATTTCCTTTCACTGGCATCTTATAAATCATGACAATAAAACACTTAAGCTGTACTGGTAAGCGTTAAGTTACGCGAAACACGAAGGTGAAATATTTTTCATCGCGCTAATTGTGTGTATGTGTTGGTAATAGAGATCTTTGTTGAAATACTGTAGAGGTTTGTGATGGAATAAAAAGAAAATAAGAACAGGTTTCATATCCCAGCTTGTCACATAACTAGAATTCCTCTGCAAGAGAATTTCTTTTTTCTTTTATTCATAGTTCCTGTGACAGATGTAATTACCAAGCTAAAGCGTGAATAAGTATAAAAACATGCCTTCCTCTCTTTCTATCGCAATTTAAATTGTCTTGACTTTTCGCTCGTCATTTATTTTATTTTATAACGAGCGAGAGGTTGCTGAAAACTTGTTCTCCTCGTGCTATCGTCATAATGTGTCTCTTCTCATGTCATTTGTTTTCGCGTCGTGATCGTATCATTTGTTAGTTCGGTCTACAGGCGCCAGACGGTCAATTCTCGCCCCCGCCCCTCAACCCTTACATGTAAAGTGATGAAACGGTCACTTGCAGGTTTCTTGGGAGGGGTCCGGTTAATTTTTTTTTTATTACTTTATCTTTTTGTTGGCTATAATTCACTATACTTTATAGACTATTCTTATTTACTTGGTAGAACTCAATGTTTAGATTTATTAAGTGCCAGTATGGTACTTTATGAGATTGTGTGTGGGGACGAAAAATGTCTGTCCGTCTGTCTGTCTGTCCGTCCGTGTGTCTGTACGCCCGATAACTCAAATACGCTTTGTCGAATTTTAATGAAACTTGGTATACACGTTTATAATGTCCATGGGAAGAACCCTATTGATATTGAACCAAATCGGTTCACCGGTACCGGTGTAATGCCCAATTTAGAGCCTATTTTAATAGATTATGGCGCCTTTCTAATAGAAAGGCGCCATAACTCAAATACGCTGTATCGGATTTCCATGAAACTTGGTATACTCATTTATGACGTTCATGAGAAGTGCCCTATTGAATTTGAACCTAATCTGTTTACCGGTACCGGAGTAAACCCCAATTTAATGTCTACTTTAAAGGCGCAATAACTCAAATACGCTTTATCGTATATTTATGAAACTTCGTATACGCATTTATAATGTCCATGGGAAGACGTCTATTTATAATAGATAAAATCGGTTGACCTGTTTCGGAGTAATGCTCAATTTAGTGCCTATTTTATGGTAATATACGTATTCGAAAGAATTTATAAAAAAAATGAAAATCAATTATCTTGACAACACTGCCTATTGTTTTACTGTTATCTTATAAGGCCTTGGAAATTAAAATACAGGTAGCTATGACAAAAAACACTATCGATTTACAAGCGCTTATCCAACTAGACCGTTAAAATGACCCCGGTGGCCGAGATGGTAACGCTTTGGCCTCACATTCTGGAGTCCATGGTTCAAAACCCGAAACCGGCCAATTTGAATTTTTTTTGACATTTTTATGTGAGTGTGCGATTGTCATGATATCACATATCTGTACAGTTCAGGTGATGCTGGAAGATTTTAATCTCATTAAAAAAAACTAGACCTTTGTTCTTCCGTAAGCCCTGCTTAATGAATAAATCTGGAGCTTAACTTGGAAATCAATTTAAAAAAAAAAACATATTCTGCATATCATAATTGCAGTCATAACTGTTTAAACAAAAACATACTGGCACTTTGTTACATCAGTTTACCTGATTTTATTCAATGTGCAAAGATTAACTCATGAGTCAGAATTTATAAAATATACCCTCTTTATTCAGGCCATATAAATTGTGGCTTGGTTCTAAAAGGGCCAATGTCTTAGCACTTGCTTTTGAGATAACTGACTTTGAAGCCTTTGTAGAAGTAACATTTTTTGCTGAGAACTCCCGACATTGGCCTAGCCGAGTTCAATAATGCCTAGCTATCATTTTTGCAAGAAATTGACATTGGCCCTTTTAGAGCCAAGTCACTAAGCTAGTATTTTATACTCGTATAAGCAGAGATTATGTATAAGACTTTCTTATCGGCGCAACATGTAAATCCTCAAAATTGCGATAGTCCTCAAGCTGACAGATATGAATATTTAATTACACATTAAGTGATATGGGGCCTTTCTGTAATAAAGATTTCTATTAACGGAGATTATTATAAGACTTATTGATGAGACTATTTTTATAAGTCCTTAAAATATATTATATACAATATATATATATAATACATGATATATAATTTAAATGCTAGATTTCGTTGTAATCTAATCTCCAAAATTGTAATGACTATAAGTGTATACACCAAGAAAGGATATTTAGCCAATGTAGCTACTTCAGTTGGATACAGATTTATCAGGACAATTTATTATTTCTGAATTTATTTTAACAGGTTGAAGACAGTTGACCTGGAGTTCATAAAACAGGACGGCTGATTACAACTGGAGATGTCACGAAACTTGCATTTACTGTCAATGATCGAATGAGATAAACTAGATTTATTTAATACTAGCATGTGCCCGCGGCTTCGCCCGCGATAATTATTTCAAAAATTAAAAATTAAGAGCATAATAGTTAAATCATTATATTTATTAACACCTAAATCACGTGGACTACATACCACGATTAGATAGCGTCGCCTGGTAAAAGCGACCTCAGATTCGAGTTCCTTGGCCCAGAAAACCCCTGTACAGTGAGTTTCGTCCAAATCGAACAATGTTTGACCATATTTAGGCCTATATTGATTATCCCTCTTCCGTGTAGGTTGAAAATTTCATATGTCTTCGGGCCTTGATATTCTAAACAAATGAATCGTCCAGGATGGACTTACAAAATCAAGCGATCGCCCGCGATAATTATTTCAAGAATTAAAAATTAAGAGCATAATAGTTAAATCATTATTTTATTAACACCTAAATCACGTGAATTACATACCACGATTAGATATCGTTGCCTGGTAAAAGCTATCTCAGATTCGAGTTCCTTGGCCCAGAAAATCCGTGTATAGTGAGTTTCGTCCAAATCGAACGATGTTTAACCATATTTAGGTCTATGTTGATTATCCCTCTTCCGTGTAGGTTGAAAATTTCATATGTCTACGGGCCTTGACATTCTAAACAAATGAATCGACCAGCGTGGGCTTACAACATTCAAGCGATCGCGATGCTTTTATTTCCACGGTATGACAAAAATAGCCAAAGCCAACTGCAATTGATTTGACATTGAAATGTATTACTGAAATCTGATGCTTCGACAGCGCTAAAATCACGTTTTCTGCCAGTTTTTTACTCATAACTCGCGAACGAAAGCTAAAATTAAAAATTCGGCTTCGAGGTGCATTCACCCACCTTTCAGTCCATCTATCTTTAAATTTTCAGATCTTTGCGTTCAGTAGATTTCGATGGGCATCGTGGACAGACAGACAAACAGCATGTGCCCGCATGTGCCCGCGGCTTCCCCAGCGATAATTATTTCAAATTATAATTATTAACACCTAAATCACGTGGAGTGCATTCCACGCTTAGGTAGCGTCCCCTGGTAAAAGCGACCTCAGATTCGAGTTCCTTGGCCCAGAAAACCCCTGTATAGTGAGTTTCGTTCAAATCGAACAATGTTTGACCATATTTAGGGTTGATTATCCTTCTTCCGTGTAGGTTGAAAATGTCATATGTCTGTGGGCCTTGACACTCTAAACAAATGAATCGTCTAGGATGGACTTACAAAATCAAGCGATCGCGTTGCTTTTATTTTCAAGGTAGGCTATGAGGTATGTTGACAAAAATAGCCAAAGCCATCTGTAAGTTATTTGATATTGAAATTTATTACTGAAACTGATGCTTCTAAAACGCAAAAAAATGCACGTTTTCTGCCAGTTTTTCACTCATAACTCACGAACGGAGGCGAAAATTAAAATTCCGGCTTCGAGGTGCACATTCCGACCCTTTAGTCCGCCTACTTATAAAATTTCAGATCTCTGCGTTGAGTAGATTTCGCTGGGCATCGCGGACAGACAGAAGGACAGACGGAGGACAGACAGACAGACAGACGGAGGACAGACACTTCCTTTTATTAATATAGATGATAGGCTACTATATCTTTAACGAGGAAGCGTAGGAATGATAGGAGAAGGCTTATAAGAGATAATGACTTGTTTGATACAGGTGCCAAGAAAATCGTAACTTAACCTAGTGTTTCATACAGTGATTATGGACACCAGCCAAAGGACATGACTGCGACTTAATTTGCTGCTTTAGAGGACTATAGTAGGCATAATATTACTGTACATATAAATAGACTTATAACTAGAGTTCGGGTGTATATGACTTTAAAAAGAAATATGCAAGACTATATGAGCTTAAAAATAGCTAGATATGACCCCAAAAGGGGGAGAGGGAAATGACCAAACACATACATATTTCCTGAATTACAAAAAATATCTACATTATTTGAAAATTAATGAAGCAGAATTGCAGTAAATTACCAGGTGAATCTTCAAATTCTCAAAGAGGATTTTTTTTTCGGTTGTGAGTAAAAATAGGCTTGTATCGTGAGAACCCCCTTTCAACATCACGAGACAATATGGGGCATATTTGAAAAGAGCCAATATGCTTCACTCTGATTGTGGGTCATCTTCAAAATAGCGCATCGTCGAAAATCCAGAAAAATCAAAATAATCAACAATTTAATGCTTCTGGATACAATACCGTGTCCACAATATAACCGGAATATGGCAATAAATCCCCCAAAATATGCAAAATATTATCAAAACTGTGAAAATGACCTGAATATGCAAATATATGACGTAAAAAATATATCTCAGAAACTTTCAATTTTTGTTTAAATAAATATTATGACTGAAATGAAGGCCAGGGGAATATATGATATGTCATAAACATCCTAACAATACTCATAATGAAACATTAAAAAAATCCACACTGCAGTCCAGAACAGAATATTGCATAATAATGAAGGCCAAGGGAAAATATGACATGTCATAAACATCCTAACATTACTCATAATGAAATATTAAAAAAATCCACACTGCAGTCCAGAACAGAATATTGCATAATTATGTAGCCTACTATTGTATTCTGAAACATCCCGTTTACTTAAATACAACTTACGATTTCGAAATCTTCCGAAAATCGATCTGGAAAATTGGCGAACCGAATAATTGGAAATATACTGTATTCAGAAGGCCAAAGGCTATCTCATTTTTCCCTTTTAACTTTTGCATCTAACACATTTAGGCCTACTAAACTAGCAACAGCTGCGTTTGCGGATGATTATAACTTAACAGAAAAGACAAATTATTCAAGAAAACGTGCCGAGCAGAGAATTAGGAAATTCAGCAATAGAGTATTTTGTATTTCCTAGTAAACTAAAAAAAAAAATGTTATTACTATGCGTCCAATTAATACAACTCGAGAGAACAAACATGTTTGTGAACTTTAAAGCCTAAAAAATTGTCACTTACCAGATGTTAAACTTTTGCATAAGACTTTACCTGAGCTATCAACAAACAGCGTAATTTGTGAGTAACTAACTACCTATGCAGTTTATTGTCTGGAAGGGGGCGTACAAAGATGCCAAATTTGGAAAAACTAATTTCTCTGCAAACAAAACTCATTACCTGGTTATGAGTCTAACGACTGATCTGTTTATAAAGCCTTATCATCAGCAAAAAGATAATCAATTTCACCGTACAGTAGCATGAAGTTTCTTTCCCAGCTCATTTACATAATTGAGACCATGTTGCATATATACAATCCATGTCCCCCTTCCATCATTCTTTGCTATGTCATTACCTCGTTCTCTTTATGAGGTATGTTAATCTCCAAATCGTTCATGTGCAGCTCCTCAAGTAATAAAAAGTGAAATGCAAATAACAAATCCCTACATTAGAGTACGCAGCTGTTAGAAGTTTAGGAATGCAAGTTAAAGAGAAAGGTTTGATAATGTCTTTAGGACAATATTAAAATGCCGTGACTCCATACTGACAATGAGTAATTAATTACATAAAATGAATGCTAAAGGTAAAGTGTTAAAAATAATATTATGTTGTACTGTTGAGCTCGATCAATAAAATTATCCAATACTGTACCTTAATCTCACTCCTTTCATTTTGCCTAGGCCTTTCGGTTATACGGAACCATCATCACGGCATATATATATATATATATATATATATATATATATATATATATATATATATATATATTTATTCACACTCTCTCACTAGTGAAGTCACTGTCAATTAAAATCACTAATTAACTAAAACTTAAAATGTTCTTAAACATGAGTAAAACTAATTTCTTCCTTCTTCACGCAACACAAAGAAACAGAGAGGAAGTGGATTTTACTCATGTTTTAAGACCATTTTAAGTTTGAGTAATTTTAAATAACAATTACGTCATTAGTGAAACGTCACATAAGTTATTAGGCATTACATACTTTTATTGCTGAAGATAGGTAAAATCAGGAATAATGTTTGCTACAACCCTAACAGTTTTAAACATGAATTATA
Organism: Ectobius pallidus; assembly: GCA_964059195.1. NCBI lineage: Eukaryota > Metazoa > Arthropoda > Insecta > Blattodea > Ectobiidae > Ectobius > Ectobius pallidus. Next base: position 119,620,622 of record CAXKWD010000006.1, read on the forward strand.
TCTTCTATATATTATACATATGATTCAAAGAGGATTGAAATAATTATATAAATTTAGATCTGAAGTCCTATACCCTGAACATTTTTCAAATTATTATTATTAATTAAATAAATTCTGTATGACAACGGCCAAAAAGAGAACAAATGTATTTTAAAATATAATAATGTTATCCACCATCCATCTATGTTTATAAGTTATAAATTACAGTATTTTTGTTGCATGTTCTACACGGTACATTAAATTTGGAGATTTGTTATGTCTCAGGACATATTATGAAGATCATACTTGATATACTGTGATAATTTGATATCTAACAGTGGTATTTGATTAAAAAATCGATGAAATGTCTGTTAGTTACCTCTGTTCCAAAACAAAAAGAAGGGGCTTGGATCAAATATGAAAACGGATTGTGCAGCTTGTTCAGACCTCTAAAATACTTATGTTTCAGCTCAATGGATACATCTCATAATCTTTTAGTGATATGAAGTGATATGTTGAATGACCGTCTGTTTTCCTCCCTTCTTTTGTTCTTTATAATATTTTTAAAACTATAAAAGTACAGTAAGACTATTGTACAAGATAAATCACACCGAAAATCTAGAGATATAACAGCACTTTTTTGTATTTTGCAGACCTGGTGTAATGGAACATGAATATCAATTAGCGCAATAAAGAATACACACTCCAAAAGAGCATGACGTCAACTTTATTTAAAGTGACTTGCCTCATCAATTACGGTCTTAAGTGCTGTCTACTCTTAGCCTAAGTAGCTTAATGACTACCCAATATGTTAAGGATGTTACAAGTTCAAGATAATTAAAAGACTTGCTCATGAAGACTTCACACACGAAATGTAATATAGATATTCTTCAGCCTGTGTTCCAAATATCAGGCAGGCCTATTGTAGGCCTATTTCATACAAACATCCGTGCGCTACCGGGAAAAGTCGTATAATGTTTATTTAATAATCCTGTAGTTTAAAACTTTGTCTAGTGCTCTCAGCCATATGCGAGTGGTAAATACTTTCTAATAGTTCCATGGTTCGAGGGTTCAAAATCCGACTTGGGCTTGGGTCTGTGGGGCATGAAACCAGTATCACAACTTCCTTTACATGTGAATCAAATAACTTATTTGATCTCAAAGCAAATGGGAAGAATATACGGCAGTTATATTTAAAAAAAATAAATAAAATTAAAAAAAAAAAAAAAACCTTTTGCTACTGATTTTGGTTTTGATAGCCAGTTGGTTATTTAGTTAGCTATAAGACACTGCCTGGGAACTACGAGTACAAAAATCTGATGTGAAACATATAACTTCCTCTGCCCACATAAAAGTTTTGTCTCTTAGTATAATATTTTATGTAAGATATGACATTCTACTTATGTAAATCGGTTGTAAAAATAAAGAGAATGTCCTTACCACATCTTATCGCGTCCCAAATTAAATCTGATTAATGCACTCAGGTAACTTTCTTTAGCCTAAGCAATACACCTTTCTCACTTCACATTCTGATAAAGAATAAGAGGCCGTCTAGCAAACAGCGCGTGTTTTTTCTACTCACTCGATAATTCTTATGCTATTTTTATTCATGTAGGCCTATTGATACAAAATGAGCAAATAATTAAATAGCCTACACACAAAACTACAAAACTGTTTAAAATTACACTTTTCACTCTACTAAATCAATATTGCTGTAAATCAATATTCAAGCTCATCAATATTACTAAGTAGGCTAATCACATTTCCACCTTAAAACTCTAATAAGATTTATTTATCACATTGCATTTAAGTATTATTATAGGCCTACATATTATTCCTACTGGATTCCTGTTTCCTTTTTTGTGAAAAGAATTAAGAGTAGGCCTATTTGTAAACATGCAACTCCAGTTTTCTTCTAATTGACGATAATGATGAAACAAATGAGTTTAAACAGAGTAAAATAATGCTTTCTCCAAAATTTCTTGCATGTTTCCATACGCCATTTTATCGGATATCCTTTAAAATATTCTTTTCATTAAAATTTTACAATTTTCAAATAAAATTGCACCACCAGCGGTTTGAGAAACATTGTTTCGAAGAGTAGGCTAAACATGGTCTTGTCAGTGAAAATACAGAAGACAGTGGATAATTACAAAGTGGCGTTTTAACAGAGATTATGATTCCAAATACATTTTAGGTAATGTTTGTTTATTTTTGCGTGAAATATTACCTAAACGAAAGGGTAGCACATATATAACAAGGAGGCAGACTTGTTATAATAATTATAAACGTTACAGCATGCTTGTGATGGTCTTTTTATAAACAGAACGCGTGTTTTATTCCTACAAAAACATTTCACCATGCGGGCGACCTGTTTATTTTCATGTCATTGACAGCGACGTGATTAGGAAAACAGCAGCCGCTGATGTGTTTACTAAAAAAATAAGCTCTGATTTATCTATGATTCAGATGATGTTAGCAAAGATGTGACGGATGGAATATTCTTCTGGTGCTAATTCAGTCAAGGTGTGAGAATTGAAAGCACAGTTTTTCCCCCTTTCCGCAGGAGGGCTGAATAGACGAGCAAAATCCATTCTAAATGGATGAGTGACTTGCTTGATTTGGGGAAAAGGAAACAAAACTAAAAATATTTTGCTTAATGTAATGAAATGCCAAGCTTAGTACGACAGTTACTGGCTGTAAAATTTAATTGGGCCGGAGCTTGGTGCACGCGGAAGCATAATATTCCTATAAAACATGTATCTAAAGCAGTTATATCAGGCAATTTCTAAATTAACCATTTCAGAGCTGAATTTATAATATAAGTAAATAATCAGTGGACTCAATCGCTGGTACTCATGTAGTCATCATATAAAACCACGATTGGGATCTAAATTTAAAATGGATGAGGAAAATTTTATTGAAATTGCTGGTTTTCATGGAAGATTAAAAATCCTTACATTTTACATAAGTCAATACCCTATTAATTTCGTAACTCTGCTTTTAAACAGTTCTTTGAGGTGACGAGTTTATAGTCTACGTTAGCAGCAGTGAAGACGTTAAATTCAAAGTAAGGCACAGTAGCACCTACGTCTTAATCAGCTAATTATGTTGATGGGAAAAGTTTAATCCCTATCAGTAACTTATATTAGACTACTTATGTTATACACTTATGAGCGTTCGAATCCAATTTCATCCAACACTTTTTATTATAAGAGCCACCCTACAAAATATTAACATGTTCAAGAATTGAAATGCTATCGATTTGCTTTCGGTAGCTGCACAGAACTTCTTCAGGTAACACCATTCGAAATCTGAACTTGCAAAATGTCATAAGAACAGTATTTCTTACTATGTTATAGGGGAATCTAACCTCTCAAAGAAGAGAATAAGAAAACAAGAGCTAATCCCGAAGTAAAGGTATTGGACAATTACAGTCCAGGTCGCAGTCCTGTACGGTCCTTGTGTCGTGAGACACATAAACGTCCCTACAATGCCCCCCATTGTAAAACTCGGAGAACGAAGATGAATAGGGTATAAATTCAATTTCAATTAAATTTTATACTAGGCTAGGGTATATTATTTTTATTGTTCTTGAAGTAGGTTATTTGGGAAAATATCTGCTAACTGAACGACAGAATTTGACACCTAATCTGGGCCAAAGAAGTACAGACAGAACGACAGGCGACTGCAGGTTGACGCTGAAGGAAGCAAAAAGAAAACAGAGCTAAAAGACATAAACAGACATGGTTTGTGTAGACGATAAGAACTAAATAATTTTGAAGCCTCTGATACTATCGTGGAAAAGGGAAAGGGAGTTGTAAAAATCTTAATTCCAAAATAGGGGTCCTCTGTAGGAGATGAAATCAGATATTTTAGAATTCTTGGGGAGCTCAGGAAGTGAAACAAGCTGATCAGATAAAATCCCTTCTCCCCTCTAATCCTGGAGCCAGACAGCAAAACAAAAGAAATACTAATCAGCTTATGTAAATCATCAGACACATGTGTTCCGAGCATGTCTGCTTAAGGGTTACATGTTGCTTGCCACTAGCGCCTCCAGCAATCGAGTGTCTATATTCCATAACACAAAAAAGAACTCATTTTTGTCATGTTCACTATTTTATGCTGGTGAGGATTATGCAGTAAGTCTATTTATTACCTTTCCTGGTAGTCTACAACTGCCTTCCAACCAGGGATGGATCCAGAACTTCTTAAAGGGAGGGGCGGACATAAACGAAAATTTGCAATCAATGGGGGCGCGAGGGGTTGGAATATTCTAAAAAAACAGAAGGGTCCTCCGGAAATAAAATACTATTCAATTTGCTTTTCACAATCCCCAGGTTGAAACAGGGCGAGTGCATAAATGGTTTCATTTTATTTTGTTGTGTATTTACGAGTAATTAAATTTGAAAGTTTTTTTTTATTAGGTAACTATTTTTGACGAATAAAAACAAGTCAAATCAACGAAAAAGAGAAACCATTGGGGGGGGGGGGGGCACGGATTCTCCTGATCCACAAATGCTTCCAACAGCTGCTGGATTTAGCATTATTAACAATAGGCACATTGCCCAAAAACGGATGACATTTTAGCACAGTTATAATTTTCAACCAAAACCAGGACTAGCAGTGTGTTCTTTGAAACAATCACCCAAACATCCACGAAGAAGTGTAGTGTCAAATTGTATCATTTTTATCAATTTATACCAAAGTTTAACAGACCACAAAGGAAGTGTCATGCTCGTTTGAAGTTTAAAAATAGCTTCAACTGACTTTAACGGGGTGTTGGCCTTTAAGTAAAGAAAGATGTCATCAGGCCGGGATGGGGATATGAATTCATGCAAGACAAATATGTTTGATAATTTACATCCCAATAAAGTGAACTCGAAAGATTAAACCCTATGGACGAAACTTACATAAGCCCACTGACGGTTATCTAATCCAAATACAATCTTCAATTTCAAGAATTATGGAATCAGACATGGTTGGCCGTCATTATTATTATTATTATTATTATTATTATTATTATTAATTATTATTATTATCATTATTATTATATTAATGCCGCGCTGCATTACTATCAATGGCATCATCATTGTCATTTATTTTAAGGTAGTAAAGTAATTAATTTACTGTACACAGGCCTATAACTGAAACAAATAACTGATAACAGACTTACTATAACATTTACACCAAACGTAAAAACTGATAAAATTAAATATAAGCCTTTATATTACCATTTCTTTTACATACATTCAATTACAGAATAAGAAATTCAATTTGGGTCCTATCACTGCCATAAACGATTGCATAATGACACTCATTTCGGAACTGTTTTTCATTTCGACATCGGTGTGGTATGATTATTATCGAACATAGAACGATCTTGAAACCTTGAGAGTATCAACTAAAACTGCGTAATAAACAACATGTATTTAAAATAAAGTTAATCCTGCTCGCTTTGCTCGTTTCATAAACTTACTCGTATCTGAATAAATGCCGTTATAGGCTCGTTGCATAATGTACTATTAACTCACAAACCCGTAGTTACATATTAAAATGTCGGTTTTATCAGTTCAATTTTTATGGAATGCTATAACTGCAGCAATATACCTATAAAGTGTATAATTTTTCAATATACCCAATTGTTTCATTATTATTTTCTGTTTTTCTTTCTGGATAATTTAAGCATTCTAGAATTTGAATGGTCCACCGCTGTGGCTCAGGGGATGCGTCCAATCCTCTCACGCAGCGGGCCCGGGTTCGATTCCTGGTCGGGACAAGTTACCTAAGTGAGGTTTTTTCCGGGGTTTTCCCTCACCTGTGAGACAAATGTCAGGTAACTTTAGGCCCTTGTGGTCCCCGGATATCATCTGGCCGTCATTATCATCTTCATCCTCATCCTCGCCTTGTTCTGAGTGAGTGTGTGTGTGTGAATGGTGTGTATCGTCCTATGTGTTCGTGTTGTCTCGGAGGTGGCCCCGGCATTGGGCTGATCACTCATCCGGGGAGGCCCTCCATGTCCTTGTCTGGTCAAAAAAGTATGTAACTTATGTGATCCAAAGCTAATCCCTCTCCCGACAGGTCGCGGCCCTGTAAGGCCCGGGCGGCTTGGGTCGCTTAAATCCTAAAAGGGAGAGGTAAAACTAAGAAAAAGAAAGAAAGGAAGAATTTGAATGTCGATTGCAAATCTATAATTGCCGTAATCTATAAGGTTATTCACAAAAACTGCGATTTTTCTCATTCAAAAAAGATTACTTCCTACACAAGCTGTTCCTTGTTTGAAGAAACACAAAAAAAGTGTTTATGAAACGAGGTGCTGTACCACAAGACACGGCATCCATCTCGTGAAACACGAGACATTTTTTACAGCATCCGGACAACACCTGGACAGGACCACAAATCACAGCAGGAGAGAGAGAGAGTCAGGTTTGTGTGAACTCTCCTAAGGTTTTGTCAACTTCCAGATATGAATTAAAAGCTTCGGTGCTGTTATTTGCCACCTTAGCATTAATCATACTCTAAGCAGGTATACTGTGGTAACATGTGGAGGGAAAGAGGGGAGAGAGAAAAAAAAACAAGTGCAATAAACAACGTCTAGTTTGTTACTTTTATAGTTTTACATGCCACATATTTAAGTACAGTCACTTCCAATCTAAACACTTCCACCTGCTTTTGTTATCGTCTACACTCACTTTAGCTAATAAAAATGTTCTCTGTGACCTTGAATGAGACCTGTAGAAGGTCGAAGCCCTCATTTCTCTCGGACTCGGGATGAGAAGAGGTCAGAAGTCAAACGCTACAGCATAAATAATCCTGTCTACCGGGGTGTTACCGAATACAATGTTGTTCTGTTTATATTACACCTATCCTTTAGCAATCTTCAGGTACATAAATAATTCATACTTCTCACTGTGATGGAATTGAATAGAATTCAAAATCACACACCGAGCTTTGGAAAAGGCTTTGATCGGCCTTTACAGAAACGGTAGAAGTGTCAACAATAATATCCAAAAACAAATAAATAGTGAGAACGGCTTATAGAAGTTTCTGATAGATGATGACGACCAGCTGTTGTCCAGGGACCCCAAAGGCCTAAAGCTACCCGACATTTGTCTTACAGGTGAGAAAAACACCATCTAGGTAACTAGAGAATCGAACCCGGCTTTCTGCGAAAGGGGAGCGACCGTCCCCTGCGTCACTGCGGTGGACATCGCTTTCTTAGAAAAATAAAATATTATTAACCAAAAATATCGTTCGAACAGAATTTGGGAATCAGACAAATTAAAATGGATTAACTTAATTTCATGACCAGGTGTACAGATGGACGGAATGGGAAAAGCATAGTGTTCATTATTATTATTATTATTATTATTATTATTATTTCGATTAGGCCAGCTTAGGACCACGTGAAACAGTTGTCTTCTTCTTGTCTTCCCAAAACTTCATTCTTTCGCGATGTTGCTGTTTCCGTTCTTCCGTCTATTTACTTCCCGTTTTCTTCTTGGGTTTCTCTGGAAATTCGCCATGAAATATTGCTTTCCCAAACTTTTCTCTGTTTGCAATATCCTCTTTTTTGATATTGAGTAAATTCAAATCTTTTTCAACTTCCTTGAAAAATACTGGTTTAGTTTTTTTTTTCTTTCTTTTTTTTTTTTCTTCTTACATAGTAATCAAAAATTTGTTTGGTAAGTCTATCTCTTTCCATTCTGAAAATGTAACCATAGAATCTTAATCTTCTTTTCCTGAAAGTATGGCCTATTTTTTCTGTTTGTTTGTATAAATCCTTTTCTGGTCTCAGTTTGTTTATGTTATTCTCCCAAATTGGTCCCATAATTTTTCTTAAGATTCTCTTCTCTGTTTTGCTTATTCTTCAATCTGAGAAGGTGTTTATACACTCTGTTGCGTACAGAGCTTCTGGTAAGATTACAGTTTTAAAATGCCTCAATTTAGCATTTTTGGATAATGAGTATTATTATTATTATTATTATTATTATTATTACCGTTCATACTTTAGTTCGAAATATGAAAATTTTACCCTTCCAACTAACACACAATAACACAACAATAATAATAATAACAACAATAATTGTTGCAGAAAATAAACTGATAGCAAGGTGACAGCACTTCAGGAAATGCCTGGCCATGTTGATTCTTCCCTGTCAAACTCTACATTACACGTTTCATCTATATCCAGAGATAAAACTGACTTTATCTGCTCAAACAATCCTTAACTTCAACAAACACAGTGAAATGTTCACACCAAATCAAAGCAAGGATTATACGTTACAGCCAGCTATAAAAAAGAAGCAAATATTCACAAAGCTGAATCTTCGTCTCTATATCTTACAATAATTCTAATAAATAATCCTGATTTTAAAAATAACTTATATCGCTTAAAACGGCTTAAGGGACGAGTGAAGTGTTGAGAATGATATTCTAAACTATTATATTAATTTTGTACAGATTTGCGATATCTTGACAATCGCACACTCACATAAAAAAAACTATATCAAATTGGCATATGAACCATATCACCGTACTGGGGTTATGAAGTTTCGTAGGCGCCAAGTTGGGAGACCATTTATCACCGTAGCTTACGTTGGTCAGCTATTTATAACAGTTCTTTAATTAGGCCACAAGATTGGACGCCATTTATCACCGTTCGTCGCTCTCCTGAAGATTTGCCACTAAGTTGGGTAGCTATTTATAACCGTACTGGGGTTATGAAGATTTATCACTGTAGGTGGGATTTTTAGATGTGTAGTAGTTCTGGAGTTCTGATTAAAATAAGGGGTGCCGGGCGTAGTACTCAGGGGTAGTTATAAGCTAGAGAACTCTTATCTAGGGAAGTGGCTAGAGAAAATCGAGATAACAGTCAAAGGGCGGTGTCAGGAATAATGGTAACTAAAAGTTGAGTCGTCTTTTCAAATTAATATATATTTTCCAAAGTTTAGTATTTGCTGAAATGCTGAATTAATCGATTTAGTTCTATTAGATGATGTAAGTCCTGATATTTAGTATTATTTAGTACGTCGTTAAGGTTCGTAAGTAACACTTTGTAACTTGCTAAATTGTAATAGTAATTACTTCACTTGTACGCGCCGTTGAATACTTCTATTTCCTTTCACATTTACTCTCTCGTAGTTTCTATTTGTATCGCGCGGATAATAATGTTCAATCTTACGTTCACAATTAATGTTTCGTAATAATAAAATCAATGTCTTTACTAAATAATATAAATTACGCGCTTCGACGCTGCTAATAACTTCTATTTCTATCGCGCGGATTATAATGTTTAAATATCAATATATTGCAAAGTTACTTGAGTTTAATAATGTTTAACGTGGTCTTTTGTCTGAAGTGTGTCTTGAAGTTCTTTCGTCTAAGCTGTCGTGTGATCAATAGATGACGAGATGTCCGTGCTTTCTGCTAATATCTTTGTAAGGGGTAGTGGGGGTAAGTAGTTCCAATTGGTTGTGTCTGTGTCTAAGTCTTCTCTGATTGGGGTAAGGTAGTTTCTTCTGCTATCCGATTTGAAATATATTCCGTTTTTCGTCGTTGAAACAGGCAAGTTGCATCGGTCATTAATTACTTGAGCTGTCAAAATTGGCTAGGCGCCAGCCGGACGGCTCAAGAGGAAGTAGGCGTTACTAGGTTTATGTTTTTATCAATAACTCTGATAACTGAAAGTTATCATAGTTCTGGTTATTTAATCCTGATGGGCTATTTTACGGGGCTTCCAATGGTATTAATTTGTAGTGGGTGTGATAAAAATGAAGAGAGTTATTAAGGTTTTTATATTAAAATGATGGAACGGGTTAATAAAAAGTTATGTGTAATATATCAAACTGTAGGGGCTGTTATTGGCTATTGATGGGTGTAATTGATTTCCTTGTCGCTTTTTTCTTAATGGAGTAATTAATGTTTGAAGTTAGGTATTATATGGGGAATGAATGTTTGAAGTTCGGTGTTATGTGTGGAAGTATAAACAGTAGGGTGCGTTTTGTCAATCGTACAGGGGCTATATATGAGATTGTCGTCTGTGTTGAGTACAAAGTACGGTTACAAGATGTCCGCATAATGATTAAAAAACTCACGCGAGGAATTGAGCTGCAGCATCAATAAGAGCGGGATTTTATGATCATTATAATACCCAATCTGGAATTTGAAGAGTGGCGGTGTTTAGTTTTGAATGAAATATGGAAATTTAATTTTTCGATTCCCTAAAATACTTTTCCATGGCTAAAAGAATTTCGTGGGATTTTCTCTATTGTGGTTTACTTTGATATTAGCTTTTCGATCAATTGTCTTTGTTTTCAATATCTGTTCTTGAAAAATTTAGATCCTTACATCATCTATACTTTTGATTAATTCTGCCGTAATTACACATACACAAATAAATTCATAATCAATAAAATACACTTTTAACATAATTTTACCTTGAATTGGTCACTTTTCTTCTTGGTCGTAGTACACATTTTGCTGAGTTCATAGTCCATTTGATTAACTAGTAAAACAAAATCATAATTATACCTTATACACAAATAAAATTATAAAATACACTCGAATTTCTTGATATTAATATTAATTTCAATATCTTCTTGCATAACGCTGATTTTTGATGCTAATCCATATGTTGTTGATGTCAAACGTTGGAGTACGCTAATCTTCCTCATTGGTCTACTTAATACACTGATATTATATTCAGATTACACATGTTTTCTTCCTACTCCTTTTTATCTATTTACCTCATTAATAATCATTCCTTCATGTTCCTTTTCATTCTTTCAATATTCTTTTACCTTGTTTCCATTATTCTAACCTCATAAATCATCTTTTATGTCTTACCTTCACAATTTCTTTATTAATCTCAATACTCATTATCATTCTTTTCTTTCATATTACTTTTAATACTCGTTATCATATTTCCTCATTTATTCTCATATTTCTCACTTCATAACTATCATTACTTCATATTTTCCTAGTAGACATATATTGTACCATCTTAATTATTCACTCATTTTGCTTATCATACATTTATTTCTTACCTTTTGTTATATTCCTCATTGTTTTACCTTCAAGATTCTTATTTGTTAACACACATATTTCTCAACAACTATTTCACTTTCAAATTCTTACTTAACTCTGATCATTCTTTTACTTCACTTTTGCTATACAATTCTACTTAATTAGTGTAGGGAGAGGGTTATTTCCTGTCCATATTGTTTATGTAAAATAATTTTTCTTTTTGAAAAATTAACAAAATTTAATTATTCTTACTCTGTGTACTACTCCAATAAAATTCAAATATGTCGAAATTTCAATGTTTACTTATTTACTACTTCAAATAATAGTGTGATTACCTTTGTCAAATGAATGTTTTAACTCTTCAGTTGAATAAATAAAGGGAGTGGCCTATCTTAAAATTACATATATACAAAGGTTCACTAACAATGGCAATAAGCTTATTTGTTGCACTTACATCTGTAGTGGAATGGCTGTTGTGATGTCTCACTCTATTTTATAGAATAAGAATCATTTCATCATAGTCTTTGCAACAACCACGGGGAGGCTAATTACACTCTACCTTGTAAGTATCACATTCGTTATATATAACGTCAGGTAAAACATTAATTTGAGAAGTATGAATCACTCTAATTATTTTACAATGTCAGTCTGATAAAACGTTTTCCTGAGTCCTGGTCGATAATCCTTTCTACTTCTCCTTCTGCTTTAAACTTTCTGCTGTCTTATGGTCTGTGGGCCATTACATGATAAGGCATTTCTGTTTGGGGTTCATGACATAATATAGTTCTAACAGGTGATTGTTGTAGGTTACAAGAATTTCTTCTCAACAGTTTGTATTGGGGTCGTTGCCTGGTATTATACATGTCAAGTTCAATGTTTACTACCAGTTTACAGCACAGCGGGGTGTTTCCGGCCAAGGGTCGGTCGTACAATGAGTTGTAACTTGCTAAGGGGAGACTTGAGTTGAATGGGATTTTGTTCTCTTTGAATAAACTTTCTAAATTCTTAAAATATCTGTCACGTTGTACTGGGTTCCCGGAAGCATGTTAATTAAAGTGAAATTTAGCTGGGAAAAATTGTATTTTCTGAAATAACTGTCTGCTTAATAGGGTTGACATTGTACACATATATACATTCTATTTACAAGGTTGTGGTTATGTCGACGCTATTAAAAATTTTGTTTACTAATGTTTCTTATTACACAAATGTCCTGGAAAATTTCAATTGTTATAAATATTACTATTATTGTTACATGTTTCATTAATATTTTGAACAAAATAATTTCCATTTATTTATTATCTAAAAGCAGGCACTGGCGTGGTTATTCTCTTTTAATTATTGTTGTTTATAAAATTTCAAACATTCAAATTTATTTATAATAAGGTAATGCTGGTTCATTTTGATATTTACATTTCCTGGAATAATTTTAACATTCTATGCTGTTTTGGGAAGTTTCGTTTTGAGTTATTTAGCGAAGGAAAAATAAGAAAAATTATGATCTATCAATCTGGTCGTGGGGGTTAGGGGTCCTTATTTCATTCTGGGATGTGTCATTATTTCCTTGTCTGTCTTCCATGTTACTCGGGGAATTGTTGTTAGGTCTATTTCTCGGGCTTTCATAAGAATTGTTCCTTTCATATTGATTATTGTAGTTACGGCGGGAGTACCTGAAATTATTCCAGCCTCTATAGTAGGGGCGAAAGAAACCTTGGTTATACTGATTACGGTTAAACCAGTTAGGCCTATTTCCTGCATAGCCACGTCTGTTCTGACCACGGTAACTGTTCCCTTGCCTATTATTGTAATTGCCATACGGCCTGAAACGGAAACCACGGGTTTGCCAATTATTGCGGGCGTTCCGCACGTACTCTGTTTGGGGCCAATAAGGTCTGTTGTCCCTAGAATCATTGTTTGGCTGGTCCTCATTTGAAATTCCTGTCCGCGACCCAATCTGGAAATTTTCCTGATTGTCAGAAGTTTGTACCAGATTAATGTTTTTCCGGTGAGTTTGGTTAGCTGACACAATGGGGTGCGATGGTTTAGTGGAAGTGTAAGTTAGGTCCTGCATTGACTTTAGTAATTTTAACATCTCAGTGGTGGATTGAGGAGATGCGACAACAAGGCAATTCCTTATTACAGGCGGAAAGTGAGACGGGAGTGCCTTTAGAAAATCTTGCTCCAAAATTTCTGGTTTAAGCAGTTGGCGGCTTTCACACAAAGAAATGAAATATTGTAGATAGGTTTGGCCGTGGCTACGGTCGTACTTACCTTGAAATATTCGCGATCTCAAACGGCTTTGCTCGCTTTCGCTCCAATACTCAGATAAAAACATTTCCTCAAACTGACCTATGGACAGGAGGTTGTTGGGATCGATGACTTGGAGCCAGCGAGCTGCGTTAGCTTTCAAAGATTGATTCACAAAAATCATTTTTAGATGTTCTGGGACTCCTCGTAAAGCAAAATAAGTTTTTAGGTCCTTTAAATATCTGACAGGGTTTGTTTTCAAGGTATCTTCAAAATACGGTAATGGAAAATCTGAATTGTGCAATGAAAAACTATTGTTTACAACATTTTGGGGTGTTTGATTAGTGCTGGCAGCTCGTTGATCCAATCCATTGTTGGTTCTGGGTAATGGTGCAGGTGGTTCTGGTATTTCAGGGGCTTGAGGTACTGGATCAGGGGGGTTGGAAGAAGTAGAGGCAGATGTTGATGGGGTATTGCAAACATGAGGGATCAAAGCATTTTCCCTGGTTTGTTCGATTAGGCTTTCCTGGTCTCTTACCCTTTGCCTAAGTCGGTCTAATTCTGATTGAAGGGATACCAATTTAGTAGAATTGCTAACAGTTACCCTTTCTACTGAGGTGACATGATTTTCTACAGAGGAAATATGATTTGTCAACACTTGTTCTGAAGTAGCTATTTGAGCTGTGACTCTACTGTCTAAATTTTGTAATTCAGACGTAACCTGAGTGCGGTGTTCAGTGATTAAGGTTGTCAGTGTAGAGTTCATTGTTGTAATTTGTTGGTTTTGAATAGCAAGTTCGTCTCTTACTTGTTGATTTTGAGTAGCAAGTGTAGAATTTAGTGTAGTATTCATGTTAGTAATTTGATTTTCAAGTGTGGAGTTCATTGTGGTCATTTGTTGATTTTGACTTTCAAGTGTTGAATTTAGTTCGTTTCTCAATTGTTGGCTCTGTGTCTCTAGTGTGGAATTTAATGTAGTATTTATGTTAGCAATCTGACTTTCAAGTGTGGAGTTCTGTGCAGCAAATTCGTTCACTTGAGTAGAAATTCCTACCATCATTGCCTGGATTTGTGACAAAAAATCTAAACTGAAAGAAGGAAGGTTAGGGTCTAAATTTATGGTGTTCTGAGTTGAAGTCGATGGGGTGGGTGCACTCACAGCTGGGATATTAACAGGGGGTTGCGTAACAGGCAAGCTAGCAAGGTCACTTTCGGTTTCATGCTGAGTAATTTCTAAGTTGTCAGAAATAGGAACAGAGGCACTTTCATTGTTTTCAGAAGTAGGATTCTGTTCTGAACATAATATCGGAGTATCAGAATTTGGCTCCATGATTTGGAATACTTTATTATTCCTTAATTTCATAAACTAATACGATACAATTGAATTTACTAAAAAATTAAAAATTAATTAAAATACAAAAAAAATTTGAAATTTAAATTGAAAAAATTTACTTTGAATTCAAATAAAAACAGGAGCAAAATTCAGTTTTCAACACTTAAGTTGGATTAACGATACCCTTTTGTAGTCCAGAAGTCCAGCGGTAGGCCAAAGGTGATGTCCAGGTGCCCAGGTGATGAGGGAAAATGTTGTAGATGAAGATCCAGGGGGGGGGTATTGATGAAATGATGAATAATCCAATGGTATGCTGACTCTAATAAAATTTCTCACAGAATTTAAAACTTGGTGGTGTGTGATTTAGTGTAGTGTTCCTGAATTTTATTGTTGAAAAATTAAATTTTATTGACTGGTCCCTCGATCTTCAAATTCAAGCAATCACGATGGTCGCCATTTATCACCGTACTGGGGTTATGAAGTTTCGTAGGCGCCAAGTTGGGAGACCATTTATCACCGTAGCTTACGTTGGTCAGCTATTTATAACAGTTCTTTAATTAGGCCACAAGATTGGACGCCATTTATCACCGTTCGTCGCTCTCCTGAAGATTTGCCACTAAGTTGGGTAGCTATTTATAACCGTACTGGGGTTATGAAGATTTATCACTGTAGGTGGGATTTTTAGATGTGTAGTAGTTCTGGAGTTCTGATTAAAATAAGGGGTGCCGGGCGTAGTACTCAGGGGTAGTTATAAGCTAGAGAACTCTTATCTAGGGAAGTGGCTAGAGAAAATCGAGATAACAGTCAAAGGGCGGTGTCAGGAATAATGGTAACTAAAAGTTGAGTCGTCTTTTCAAATTAATATATATTTTCCAAAGTTTAGTATTTGCTGAAATGCTGAATTAATCGATTTAGTTCTATTAGATGATGTAAGTCCTGATATTTAGTATTATTTAGTACGTCGTTAAGGTTCGTAAGTAACACTTTGTAACTTGCTAAATTGTAATAGTAATTACTTCACTTGTACGCGCCGTTGAATACTTCTATTTCCTTTCACATTTACTCTCTCGTAGTTTCTATTTGTATCGCGCGGATAATAATGTTCAATCTTACGTTCACAATTAATGTTTCGTAATAATAAAATCAATGTCTTTACTAAATAATATAAATTACGCGCTTCGACGCTGCTAATAACTTCTATTTCTATCGCGCGGATTATAATGTTTAAATATCAATATATTGCAAAGTTACTTGAGTTTAATAATGTTTAACGTGGTCTTTTGTCTGAAGTGTGTCTTGAAGTTCTTTCGTCTAAGCTGTCGTGTGATCAATAGATGACGAGATGTCCGTGCTTTCTGCTAATATCTTTGTAAGGGGTAGTGGGGGTAAGTAGTTCCAATTGGTTGTGTCTGTGTCTAAGTCTTCTCTGATTGGGGTAAGGTAGTTTCTTCTGCTATCCGATTTGAAATATATTCCGTTTTTCGTCGTTGAAACAGGCAAGTTGCATCGGTCATTAATTACTTGAGCTGTCAAAATTGGCTAGGCGCCAGCCGGACGGCTCAAGAGGAAGTAGGCGTTACTAGGTTTATGTTTTTATCAATAACTCTGATAACTGAAAGTTATCATAGTTCTGGTTATTTAATCCTGATGGGCTATTTTACGGGGCTTCCAATGGTATTAATTTGTAGTGGGTGTGATAAAAATGAAGAGAGTTATTAAGGTTTTTATATTAAAATGATGGAACGGGTTAATAAAAAGTTATGTGTAATATATCAAACTGTAGGGGCTGTTATTGGCTATTGATGGGTGTAATTGATTTCCTTGTCGCTTTTTTCTTAATGGAGTAATTAATGTTTGAAGTTAGGTATTATATGGGGAATGAATGTTTGAAGTTCGGTGTTATGTGTGGAAGTATAAACAGTAGGGTGCGTTTTGTCAATCGTACAGGGGCTATATATGAGATTGTCGTCTGTGTTGAGTACAAAGTACGGTTACAACCAGGGACCTCCAAGTAATACAGTCTAGAAGGCACAGACACACGGACGGACGGGACAGACATTTTCCCGTCCCATACACAATCTCATAAAGTACCATACTGGATACTGGTACTTAATAAATACATAAACTAAAATTAAATAAATATGCGTTATGCTATGTGGGCAATGTGTTGGAACTTTTGGATTCAACAAGATTTAAATACAATAAATTCGAAAAAAAAAGTTTACATTACAGGAAATACTGTTATGCTTCTTACACTGAAGTAGGTAGGAGATGAATAACCTCTAATAAACTGTCCATGAAAAATAAGAAGAGAAGTAGAAGAATATGAATCTATAACTGCTTTGACCACTATTGAGATACCCTGGATCATGGCCGTCTGCTATCACTCTGTAATCCACAACAATGCTTTCCTAGGAACAAGGACTCGTTTGGCATCAGTCGTTCTAAATTTTCAGTTAAACCTTTTCGGCACCAATGTTTCAAAATTTTTAGTAAATTTTTCACTAATTTATAAGTCATGGCACTACTTAAGCACAATATAGTTAGGCAGACAATTCCAAAATCATGTTACATCCGATTTCAACGCAATTTCGCGGATGACCCATGTGCAGCAAAAACACAAAAGGTAAGAATACATATTTCAGTTATCTCCTTTACAAATTAAGATTAGTTTACTTGTATAATAATGTTTCAGGCATTCGAATTTAATATGTAATAATTATTATTCACTATTATAATAATTGTGTTGAATTAAGTTACAAAATATAGCCTAATGAAGTATGCAATAATGATTTCAGAGCCAGTCGTAACAGATAACTTGATAGGCCTAATTATGTTGGATGTAGTTATAAGATTTAATAGAGTATGCAGTAACGATTTAAGATACAGTTATAACAGAAAACTTGGATCTTTTCTACTACTGAATAGGCTACTATGGTTACGCCGCGGCACAACGCAACAAACCGGAAGGTCGCGAGTTCGATCCACGATGAGGTCAAGATTTTTCAATTGGCATAAATCTTATGGTGGCAGTATGGCCCTGGGGTCGACTCAACCTCTCGCAGAAATGAGTAGGTTAGCAATCCTGTGGATAAAGGCGGCTGTGCGTAAGGAAGGCAAATTTACCATTTCCACGTGCCGAATGTAAAAAAATCTGGGAATCTCAACTTAATGAAGCCCTAAAGTACTCCACGACCTGTACAGAAATCATTTAACTTTTATTTAATGCTGAATATTAATAATTTTGTAGCATCTGAAATGAGAGCATGCATGGTGAGTTGGTTGCCTTAATACGGATCCACAGACACGAGCCCCGGTACCTTCTCGGATTTTATGTCTTCAGTGGAAATCAGCCTACTGAACAGTACAGCCTATTAGGGAAATCTATACAGTTGATGTAAGCGAACCTATTTCCATTGTCGCTGTAATTCTCGCCTTTGTTTTTGGTTTTATATTGTTGACAGTTGCTATACCGGCATCTAAATTCCCAGTTCTCATAGTAACAAATGTCAACCATCCGAACAATGGCAGAATATAGTGATAATGGATTTAGTATTGCGAAAATCTACTGTCTCGATTCCGTGAATAGACTGTACCTGATAACTAAGTAGGCTTATGTTCTTAAGCACTTGCCCTTCAGTGCAAGCGGTCCCGAATTTAAGTCTGTTGCGATTGCGGCTATTCAAATTGGGTACCTACTCAGTGATTTACCGCTCGCGACATAAGTTGTGAGTGGCGATGGGCTTACCACCTGTCGCTCTGCCCTCTCTCGGAAAATAAGCGTAACAAAATTCACATAGGTAACAGAAACCTCCACTTGGAGGCCCTTCGCCCCAACATAGGGGATATAGGATTCCAGATACAGAGACAAAAGTTGGGAAGAATGTGCTAACCTTACCTAACTTATTTATATCTCATCAGTCCCAAGTTTGAATAAAGTATCAGAAAAAAAAACCTTTTGAAAGTAAAATATTGAAGTCTGAAATAAATCCAAACTTTAAATTGTTTCTCAGAAAAAGGCAGTGGCCGCAAAAGCTACACAAGTTCTGACTACAGTCCATTCCAGATGTGTTGAGAAAATATAAAACGGGATAAAGCGCGTTACACCAGCTACCAAAACTCACGTTGAGAGTTATAGCAGTAAATAACACTGAAGTGATACTTTCGATACTAATTATGGTAATACTGAAAATCAATTTGTGCATCCAAGCCTTCAAACTTACGTTCACCTGACTTCGACCTTAGTCGGTTACATTTTTCACAAATCACAAGGGAACTGTCGATATGTGAAGCGAAAGAATGTGAATTGGGCTTGGGGTTGCAGGGGGTGTGTCTGAAAGGTTGACTGCTACCCAATAGGGTAGTGAAAATTCAAACCAATGTTGGATAACTACGTTACGACCCGCATCTTTTTCTCTCAGAATATCTGGAATGGACAGTAGACACAACTGCAACAGCTACGCTATGCCTAGATTTAACTCCTAGTAGGGACTTCCATTATCCACGGAAGGCAATGAAAATCCAATGTGGCCATTATCTTGCGTAGAAAGGCAGTGGACGGGAAGTGGTTTCCATCCCATGATTCCGCTCAAGATCCCCGAGGAGGGCTTGGTCTCTATAGGACTAGATGGTGATGATGATGAGGATAACGAAATAGCTGATCTGATCAAGAAAATCATTAATAACGTCATATACCAATGACGTCAATAGATGGAGTAAATGATGCAGTAATAGGATGGAATTTAGTCGAGTAGCATTTGAAATAGTAATCTGTTCTTTCATGTTGAATATTTTAATTTATATTCAGTTTTGCATTGCTTGTTTAGAAAGGGCTTGTCCTTGGAGTATATCAAGATGAAGGTTCTCACAAATTTACTTCAGCTGCTGCTGCTTTCAACTCACAAACTGGCGGGCGGTTGGAGGAATTGTTTAAAGAGTGAGTTCAATGATTTAAAAAATATTGCAATAACTGTTGCTAAAGTTACTTGTTGTTTTTCAGTGCTCCTTAAGGGTTACCACATGCATGTAAGCCTCTGGCGTTTAGCAAGCATTGCTTAGGATATAATGCTACACTGACACTATAGGCCTATCTGCAGGGAAGTTTAGATAAATTACTAGTCTGCTTGGATGGAACAGTTTTATTAGTTGGGTTCTAATTCCCAGGACGCTTAACTTATATTTGCGCGGACGTAAAAATCTGTAGATTTACAGACATAGCCTATAAAAGAGGACTAAATCCGGCATATTGGCAGTTACAGGCCTATTTATACTTATTATTATACTGCTTTTAGACATTTATACATGCATTTGACAGTTTACAAACAAAAACACAAACAAGAAAATTACAACATACTTACAATCATTTAAAAACTTATCAAGAGTGTAGAAGGGATTTCTTACTAACCAAATTTAGAGAGTAGGCCTATGTTTGAAAAAAATCCGTAACCTA
Organism: Ectobius pallidus; assembly: GCA_964059195.1. NCBI lineage: Eukaryota > Metazoa > Arthropoda > Insecta > Blattodea > Ectobiidae > Ectobius > Ectobius pallidus. The sequence goes on from CAXKWD010000006.1 coordinate 119,640,655, forward strand.
TTGTAGCATAATTATGAGACCTAAATATAAACAGCATACTGTTTTACTTGATTTAAATTTTAGAATGTTAATGCAAGCATTTCATCTTGAATCCAGTGTAGTAAATCTATTCGAAGATTATAATCATTAACGTTGTTTGGAAGTGCAAGAAGATTTCTAATAAATAAAGGTTTACAATTATTGTGAAAATTTTATACTCAACCAAGAGAAGTTTACATAATACCTCCTGGAACATTTTTAATGGTTATAAGAATTATCTACTGCAATACCAGGATACTTCTAATTCTAATTGAACTCTCCCAAAATAATAATCAATAGTTCATTGATGACTCTAAATAGTTTTGAGAAACATGAGTACAGGTTTTCTAAAATTTATTCAAAATGAAAAAGTTCAAAATTCAAAGTTTTGAACAAAATCGTTGAGACCACTTTTGAACGAATTAAAAAAAAAAGTCTCACTACACGTATACTTTCTGTATGCTAAACATAGGCTTTAATGTGAGAAAGTAAAATGAAACAAATAAAGCAAGGATTCCTCAGCTGATATGTGAGGAATTGTGGGTAGATTGTACACTAGAATTTTTGTTAATTTATACAACATATTTACATAGATTCTTAATTTTCTGTATAATGTGCTATCGAACTTGGTAAGTCCTGTACTCCTTGAGAATTTTTTGTTACAGTACGGATAAAATGCTATAGGCTATTCCATTAAGTGGCCTATGTAAAACATCATGCACTTAGAAGTTTGCTAAATTGTTACAGCCTAGAGCCTTTAAAACAAATATTCTTATCTTTTCTTTTGGTTATTGCCATTGAGAATTTTTAAAATTATTATTTAATGATTGAAAAAAGTTATGCATCCTTTTTTTGTCATCGTATACGGAATATTCACAAAAACATACACGCTCCTAGTGTTAAGACTGTAGAATTACTAAGAAGTCAAGGAAATAGGTAAAAATTACAAGAAGAAGTTAAATACTTCCTTCACAAGAGTAATTTTTTCAAACCTTACAACGTTTATTGGCACTTCCAAGAGCTGCAGCCCTAGAGATTGGGCTATAGGATAAATTTTAAATAAAAACTAGGCTATGTACTGTATTGGTCTAACTAGCCGCATCCACTTCTCCCGTTTTAATTGTATTTCATTCGTTCATCGCCAATGACTTATATTTCTTTATAGAGTTGGCACGCTCCCTAAAGGTAAAGTACAAGTATACCACAACTTGGACCCTGAGTATTTCACCGTAGCTTTAGCTGGTATCGGTCCTGAAGAAGCCGGCTACAACACCTTGGAAAACCTCGATGAAGCCAAGGAAAACGTGAGGGTTGCGGCAGGAGCGGGAGCATTTGCACTGCGAAGAACGGGTGTGGAACATATTTTGGTGGAAGGGTTCGACGATCATCCTGAACCTGCGGCTGAGGGTGCTTGTCTAGCTGTATGGCGTTTCCAGGACTTCAAGATGAAAGAACAACAAAAATTCATCCCAACGCTCGACCTGTACCACGAAGCAGACAAGTAAGTTTACTATTTCGTTTTACTTAGGCTTTGCACAAAAATGCAAGTTAAATTTCTAGATTTAGTTTAACAAAGAGTTTTACAAATAGCTTATGGCTAAAGTTTCAGACAATGGACGTAGAAAGAAGTACTGTTTTTATCAGATGTTAGCAGAAACTCCTTGTAGGCCTATAGAATGTAGTATAGGCTAGTTCTTTCCAACACAAGAAAGCTATGTGCCAATCAGATAAGATTTCCACCAGGTACTTAATTATAGGGATTAGTAAATAATAGCTAGAAGCAACATTGTCAAGTTTTCTTTCTTTTCTGCAGATTGTTCAGTCCTCTGTCTTGTTTCGTGTTAAATAGTTGCACCCGCTGTGTTATTGTTATAATATATCCTTTTTCCGACCCAAATGTAAAAATTATCATCTTCGCTACGTCAGATTTCTAAAATACACTGTCTCTTAGATTAACAAACAATAAGCGACTCTCATTAGGAAGGGACCCATTGTGAAATCATTCCTTAAAGTCACCTTGGGCCTCGAGCAGTGGAGTGAGACGAGGCTTTCATGTTTTGGAAATAATTATAGATCTATATCCCAAAGGATATAAGTTAGGTGCGATTATTACAATTTAGTAATTATTTTATAAATGTTTAACCATACTACTTGTCAAAGCTGATCTTATATGATCACGTTTGAATTCTCCAATAAATTACAAAAGTGTCCCATGTCTCACAATAACAAAACAAAAAAAAAAAAAAAAAAAAAAAAAAAGTCCGCTTATTTTCTTTACGGCATAACAGTGCTTAAGGACAAGGCAGCTGAATAAAACTTTTCGCAATCAGAATTACAATTGGGGAATAATCTCGGAAAATTATGTTATTTACTTAACAAAATGTTGAAGTCAAAGGTTTGTATCTGTTTTCCTTGTCAAGAAGATGACGCCATGGCACCAACGAATCAATAATTTCATATTCAGTTTACGTAATTACATTATACATGAATTTATTGATTTGGGTGATCTACTCGAAGATACCTGGGAAACAAAAAATGTTGGAATTCCAACTCTACAGCATAAAGAACATGTCCCTCAGCGTAAGTGCGAAAAGTGTATATTCGATCCATACATTGAAATCAATTATATTTATACAGAAAAATAATAAATTTCTGGGTGGTTTCAATATTGGCTTTGTAGTTTGTAATTTTATCGAATAATAGCATAATAATAATAAACTTCAATATCATTTGGCAATACTAGGCCATATAGCCAACATATAATTTATCTCCTCTGAGTTTTTCAATCCCAAATTTTCGTAATACATCGTACCATTCAATACAAATGGCCATACGACAGTGTTGATACTTAAAATTTCAGGAAAGCATGGCTTCGAGGAATAAACAAGGCGGAAGCTCAGAACTTGGCCAGGAAGCTCTGTGACACGCCTGCAAATCAGATGACACCTTCGCTTTTCGCTAAGGTCAGTGAATTCGCTATTTACTTCAAAGCAAATCATTTATTTTAAGCTTGTCACTTTTAATGTCTGTTAACATAAGAGTCCTTGAATGTTAAAAGAGTGTGGACATAGACCTGTACCAGGTCTCTTCCTATTGATTGTATTAATCTGTTTAGGGGAAAGATCGTAATGGTGTTTTCCTTAAACCTTTTCATATATTACCTTAAGTAGATCTGAAATAAGCATACTGTTAGGCCTATTACAGTAACGTTTTGTTCAAATAACATTCTAAATTAAGACTTTTTTCACGCATGTTAGGTGTATTCCATGACAGTCCGAGCATGCGTCAAGTACTCCGTATTACTCCGTTCCAATGCATGGAACACAGATCTGATCCGGAAATATAACACACACCAGTTGGAGTTCCAACTAACTTTCAACTTAGGTCAGTCAAGAACCGACAAAGTGTGCAGTATACACCAGGGCAATAATCGAACATTCCAATAATACTCGTATTATCGACTACAAGGAATCAGTCGACGTCTTGCTTAGTCCCAATCTAGCGAAGATGAACTCCAAAGAACAAGAACGAAAATTTTAAAAATAATCACTATTTAAAAAAATAAATAACTTAACTGCAAACCCATTTAAGATTTGTTACAGTCCCAAAAATTGGACGACATTCTGCAGAAAGGAACCAACCCACATGATTTTTAAGCTAAAATAGGCATTTAAAGTTAAATAAAAAGCCACCTGGATCTTTTCAGTGTGTTTTTGTTTGCTTAATAGAAGGCATATAAATGGATGAAGAGGGCTGGTTAGTTTGCACAACATAGATATATAGTTCAGTAGCAAAAATTTATCATCAACTCAGGTTTTTTAAATTTGAGGGTTGGTTCCTTTCTACAGAATGTCGTCCAATTTGCACCAAAACCCGGGAAAATTCAACTCCTTCAGAAAAAAAGTATGTTGAAAAATGGCTGAGTTATAATGCTACCAGGCATGTATATAGTCTATCATAGGTATAACCGTTCAAACCATAATGATCCCATGCAGGAGCTAACAACAAATTTTGTAATGAAATAACCCTTTGGTAACTTGAAAAGGCAGAAAATGTGTTTCTAGTTAGTACTTTAAAACCATTAAAAGTTTAATTTAATTATGTAACTTATTTCTTTGTACATCTAACTAAAAAACCGAAATACTTTAAAAAAATATAATATGACATGACTGAAGTGTGGCCAAGACTCAATAACTCACATGAAATAGGCTTTGATTTCTGGATCTACATAACTCGATTCTGATAACTTATTTACTTAAAGTAGCCTATAGGCTAAAGCATGCATCACTAGGCCAGCTCCCACAGCTAGTTAGGGTGACCAGCCTGTCCCGATATTGACTCCAAAATTCCTGGTCCCGGGAATACTCTCCCCGGGACAACTAAAGTCCCGGTTTTAGGCGATAAGTGCAGAATGCAAAAAGGGAAAATTCTGCATTGAATGTTGAATCTCTGTTTCTCTTTGGTCAGTCGTCAGTCGACCATTAGAAGCCTCGAAAGAAACGACTTAACTGCACCTAAGTTGTTTGATGCTATGAGTAGGTTGCGGCAGAAACTCATTCAACGTAAAGTTGATATATTTTTTGGTTACATAACTGCAAACAAAGTAAAAAAGTATCAAAAATGGAATATCAAACAAAATAGGATTTTTTAAAAAGTTTTCGAAACTCGAACATATCTTGAAGTAAACTTTAATTTCAACAGTTCTAACTATCTTTGTGTGCTTCAACCATTTTCCTAGAAGACGTAATTATAGTGTGACATTTAGTAATATTAAATGTGCTTCTGAGTATTTCCTTATGCTTATTACTGCATTTTTAGGCAGCTGTGGAAACTCTATGTCCCTGTGGTGTAACAGTCGAAATTCGTGATAAAGAATGGATTGAAAGCAAGAACATGTCAGCGTTCCTCACAGCTGCTAAAGGTTCCTGTGAAATGCCAATTCTTCTAGAATTAGGCTACTGTGGAGGTGGAGCAGGGGATAAGCCAATCGTCTTAGTAGGTACGTGAAGTACAATTTAACCCTTTCAGGGCTGAATTTCTATTATATATGCACTCATCAATTGATATCAGCGGGTTTATAAGTTTGAAATCAATGTAGAAAATTTTAATGGAATAGTTGGTTTAATGGTAATCCTAACGCTAGGAAAAAATATTCCTCCTATTGCAACGTAAAGTATTAATTACTCAATTTTATATCTTTGCTTTTATGCAACTTTTTCGGTGACGCACATATACGTCAGTAGCAGTGAAAAGCTTACACCAAAGGTTAAACTCTCTTATAGATTTGAATTTAACAATAAACTGCATCGAAATCTTGATTTTGTCCAGGGAAGGGAACAACCTTTGACTCTGGCGGTTTGTGTTTGAAGAGAAGATGCAAGGGCATGCGAGAATTCAGAGCTGACATGTCAGGAGGAGCTGTCATTGTAGCTGCTATGAGAGCAATTTCCATGCTCAATCTGCCCATCAATGTGACAGGTTTGTAAATATTATGGGTAATACGTATAACAAAACTACCTTCACATCACATAAATATGGGCTATTCTTTCAAGTGAACTAATACTTGTTCACGTACTTTAAAACATTAATAGAATACTAATTGCTTGGTTTAACTTAAAAATTGATAACAGTGTCTTAAAAACATATCAGAGACATAAACAATAATCAGACTTATATCACATAATAGGCCTAGTATATTATGCAACAAGCTTTCCCCTCGTATCAGACGCATGAAAGGAAATGATGTGGAAAAAATAAATATTACCTACCTTCAATTTTAAAATTAGCATTAGAAACTTGCGTAGTGACTGTAGGCCTATAATATTTTTGAAACTTTACTTAATAAAAAGGATAGCCTATAGCAAGAACTATATTTGTATCAGCTGATAATGTTATTTCGTATCTTTACGTAGGTGTGATTCCTTTATGTGAGAACATGCCAAGTGGATTGGCTGTTAAGCCAGGAGATATTGTTACTGCATCGAATGGAAGAACTATCATCGTAGACAACAGTGATCACGAAGGACAATTAATCCTGGCCGATGCATTATTATATGGTGTAAATCAATTCAAGCCAGCGATGGTCATGGATATTGCAACCATTTCCAGTAAGACTTTCTTTTTAAATTTTGTGGATATGCTCAAACATTTGGGTTTAAGGACTTATGTAGAACATACACCATAATGATCTGTAAAGTATGAAAGTAGGCCTATTTTTTATGCCAAGGCTCTAAAAAAATTCTAAAATTACTATAGTTGAAGCATCGAAAAGGGTGTAGAGGCATGGAGCTTTGAACGACTAAGATCATAATAGCCCTACAGTTGAACTGTGAAGTTGACCACCTCTGTAACATGACCATATGCCTTAGTTGACCGGATTTTCATGGAACCAGCAAATTTCCATCTCTTTCTAATTATGTACCGGTATGTGTTACTCTGTAAGTTGTCCACCTGTGTAATTTGTATCCTAACCACCGTCTGACACGATTTTAAGAACTTTTAACCTGTAAAACTTGACCACGCTAATGGTAGTTGTCAAAATTTTTGTGAAGTACCGTACAGAAATTCCTACTATACCCCAGACGAGCTAAGAAGGAAACCTGAAGTAAAGAAAAACCAGTACATCTGTCTCACTCTTAAGTCATACGAGTAATGTGCTAGAGTGAGACAGATATACTGGTTTTTGTTTACTTCAGGTTTCCTTCTTAGAACGGCCAGACTTTAGTAAGCATCCATCAATCTTACCCCACCCCTCAACACTAAAATAAAAAAAAAGCAGCAGTGGGCACTACCTGCTAGCTGTTTTAGGGGTTATGCACCCCCTGAAATGTACAATCCTCTTCAGTGGCAGAACCTGAAAAATAATTGGGAAGATTCCATACAAATATTTTACCTAGCTGTTAAATTGAACCAGTAAACTGCAAACATTTCAGGAGAGTAGGCCTATAGGAGATCGTTTCATTTTGTATTACTGTAAAATAAAATAAAAAGCCATTTATGTTAATTTTAAAAATTGGACGACTGTGGTTTGGTGTCCTTATGTGTTTTTGTCTTGAAAAATGAGTAAGCGTAAAGTGTCTAATGAATTAAGCATTGAAAAAAAAAATTAAGTTTTAGCCTTACAATATTGAATTTTAAATAAAAGTTAGTATTAGTTTTTACTGTATTCTTATGTCTTTCTGAGTTCTATATACGTTACTGTATTAGGTGTACCTGTATAATTAAGCTTTTGAAAAACTGAAATCTGAAAAACTGAAAATCTTTGTAACACGACCACCTCTATATATTGACTAGATCTGACCGGAACCAAAACAGTTTTATTGTATTTAACTACGTTATTTCTTTGGCTAAAAATCCATATTTGAAATCTGAACTTGCTCACCTCAATTAGTTTTAGACGACGCTTAATGCTAAAATAACGTTTGTCCTATATGCTAAATCCGCTATTATAACGTGTTTAGGTGGCATGAAAACTGCTGTCAACTGCGCTGCTTCGGGGGCATTCAGCAGCAATGATGGGCTGTGGAAAGAGCTAAAAAAGTCAGGCGCAATCACTGGAGATCGAGTCTGGAGGTTCCCTCTCTGGCGGCACTTTAGCAGGAAACTTACAAGTAAGTAAATGTTATATCTATATTCTCATCATCATCGTCCTGGAGTTATACTCCTAGAAGAGTCTTGGCTGCCTCCGATTGGAGGTTCCATTACGTTTGTTTTCGCCTCGATGCCCATCTAGAGAAGGTCTATCCAACTTTAGAGGGACCGGGGGCCAAATTAAATTAAGCAAGTCACCAAAACCACTAATTTCATTCATATTGACTTAATCATTTGGTTTGTCACTTACAAAGAGCAAGCATGAAGTCTATTATACACTCAGTCATCACTGCCTGTATGGTAGATGTTATAAACAATGTTTTTAATGTCTTTGCAAAATGCATCAATTTTTATGAAAATTTCATGTAAAACCTATAGTATATTATTAGGATTACTTTATAAATTATCGATTTACATGTCAAATTCTTATGCACATATTTCCACATTGGAAAGGCTTTAAGCTACTAATGCTATGCTTCGTACTGTCATCGTGCAGTCTTGTTTTTGAACTGGGGCTTCGAAATGTTAAGTGTTTAGAGTCTTGTGGGGGGGGGGGATCCTGACAACACAATTCAAATTTTCACCACCCCAGGAAGTCGGAGCCAACTTTCTGAGGAATAATTAACAGAATGATATTTGGCAAAATTAAAAAGAAGAATAGGCCTATGTTGAACGCATTTATTTTTATGCACAGGTATCCCATCTGCAGATTTGTCGAATCAAGGATATGGTCCTGGTGGCGATCCATGTCTGGCAGCAGCGTTCCTTCGAGTAAGTATTAATTCTTATAGCAAAGGGTTGAAATGAAACTTGAATTATATAGCATCGATAAATAGCATGTTTGTGCATTCTGCTACAAAGAACAGCTATAGAAATAACTTGAGAAAATGCGCTGAAGGAACAGATTATTGTAAACTACGACAGACAGCATTAGTTTCTGGATGCTACAATTTCTATCAAACAAGGTACGCTGTATTATGAAAGCATTATGATTTTAATTAAAAAGGCTTTCACGGTCAAAGTCTTGTAGGTTAAGACAGTTTTCCGGGCTGTTAGGCCGTGGTCTCAGGTTTGTGGATCCTGTGATTCAACAGCCCGGAAAACTAACTTATTACATCACGGTTTTGTTTACGTTAAATGCAAAGTTATTATTTTAATTAAGAAGCATGAAAGTAGTTCCACCTCTCCTTTAAGAGCAGGCATACAGGTTTGGGTGTTAAGAAATAATCTAGGTGAAATTAATTTTTTTCTCAGCAATGAATTGCTAACCTCCTAATTTGACATACTCTTTATTGATACTTCTACAGTTACATACTATTTTCACAATTAATGACACTATTACAGTTACGGGTGGTTATCGTTACAAAATGGCAGCCACCTTTCATGCACTGAAATGCCGTTTCCGTCATAATTTCCACAAATGTAAATATTTCTGTGTAATTTTTTTCTATATATTTATTAATATCGTATGAACAACACTGTCTGCAATTATTAGTTTAACATTAATGTAGTTTATATTTTTAAGATGTTTTAATGAACCCGTACTGTAAAAAAAATAAAAAATATCTTCGTGAATTTTTTAGCCTATCTATACTGTAGATAATCCAAAGTTTGTATATGATGATGTTCCTATGATATTTACAAAGAGCAAGAGAAAAGAATCGCTAAAAATACTGTATTGACATTCGTGGAAATTATCACGGTAACATTTCCGTGAACGAAATGTGGCTACCATTTTCTAACGATAATTACCCGTACCTGTAACGCTTTAATTAATTCTGAAAATAGAATGCAATTGTAGAAGTAGTCACTAAAGAGCACGTCAGATTACAAGGTTACAGAGCAATTCATTACTGAGGGGAAACATGAATTCCACCTATTTTCAGAAAGCAAACCTACATGTCTCCCTTAAAAGAGGCTCTAAACTGCTCTCTTTATTGACTTCAGTTATAAACATGCGATATCTTATTAATGTTATTATATATTCAATTCTTAGGAATTTGTACCGTGTGGAGATTGGATTCATCTAGATATAACAGGATCGGGAATGCTGCAATGCCGCAAAGATGTCCCATATTTAGTATACGGACGCATGACAGGACGTCCCACGAGAACCATTATACAGTTCCTCACTCAGATGGTCAATTACGATCCTAATGCTCCAAAAGATAAGAAATAAAACCGTAAGTAAGTATGTGCTCGTAAGCATGTTATTTTCAAGTAATAACTCAAATACGAAACTTTTTTTCTGGGTAAGGAATCTGAGATCTCATTGAGGTGTTAGATCTAATATGCTATTCATTTATGGTCCAAGTGGTAAAAACGAGATTTTATTTTGAGAGCAGATTTGTTTGCGAAACATGCCCGTGAGGCAAAATGAAATAATTTCATCATGTATAACTATAGATGTATGCATATGCATTCATGTACCACAGATTACTGTCTCTGTTTGACATTACATGATAATATCATAGAAGAAAAATTCCTCTGACACTGGGACTTGAACCCAGGATCTTTGGCTATCCGTGCCAATGCTCCTACCAACTGAGCTACGCCAGAGTTCAATTCACCTCTTCTATCTGGCGCTGTGAATTGAAATCTGGCGTAGCTCAGTTGGTAAGAACTATAACAATAATATAATTATGTTTTACGCAAGATATCAATATTTCAGCAAAAATATTTTAAAAAATGGATGTTTATTAATTCTTGGGGTATTGGGTTCCCAAGATCGTGTTTTGTTTACAGAAAACAGTCATGCTGATTATCTGTCATGAATTCATTTTAATAGTTTTAATAATTCAATTTCAATACATTTTATTATATATATATATATGTTAAATTGTCCTTATAAATGCAACTCGAGATTTGGAAGGAAGTCGCTGGTGAATTTATCGGTGATTCCAAGTCACTCGTTTTTCTTTCTTACCGACTTCACTTAAATATCACTCATATCTTACTATTGTTTGTTTATGTAGGAAGTAGTGCCATGTTTAAATTGGATCCTCCTGGATACAACAGGATTTGGGATGCTGCAGAGATGTCCCATACATGAAACTCATCCCGAAAGTGACTTATAAAGTTCTTTATTCAGGTGGACAACCACTTACACCTTTTGATAACTATGCCTAAATTTCTCAAGTTATTTAAATCTTGTTGAACAAAATTTATGTGAATGCAGACAAAGTAAATGTACAGAACAATTTACAAAATATATTCATTTCAGTCGGCCTACCTATAATTGGTGTTTTATTATGAATGTAATTTAAGGAGCTTAAATATACAGAGTGTTAATGAACAGCACCGCAATATTTTTCCTGTGTATAGAGGGGATATAGCCAAGCAACTTTTATTACGAGATCAATCCTGACAGATGTAAAATGTGTATGCTACAGGGCAATAAAGTGATTAGAATTTGGTGTTAGTTGACCCGATCACTACGCTATATCCACTGTTGCTTTGTTTCGCCAAATGTTAGACGTTAGTGGCGGGTGCACCTTTGGGAATTTTTAAACTATAATAGGAAAAACTGAATCCCTAGAGAATAAATCTGCTAATAAAAGTTGCTTGTCGATGTCCCCTTTACATGCAGGGAAAATATTGCGCTGTTGTTCATTAACATCCTGTAGAATTGCTTTAACAGCGCTCAATCTGTCCACAGCCATTGAACTTTAACAGGTCGTTCTAACAGAAAGATTATTACAGTGCTAGATAGACAGGAAAGTGAAAATGTATCTAATTATCTATAGATTGTCCTATGCCAAGAAAACAGGAAGTAATTTTTTTTAGCGGAAACAGCTGAATTTATTAGGTTCCACGTACACTGGAAATCAACAAATTATCATGGCAGTCAATAATTCTAAACGCTTCTAGGGAGTCCATAGAAATTTCAATATACATTTCTTTGACTTTTCCCTGACTTTCCATGACTAGAAACTTACATAAGATGGTTAGCTCAAGTACTGAAAAGAAAATTGCTTACAGAGCAACACACAGCAGTTACAGCAGACTGGAGCAGAACATATGCCTCTCATATTTCACTCACTGGGGATGGTTATTTTCCCTTACTGTTCCATTTTTTTAATACAAATTTTCATGACTTTTTCTTTTACAAAATTCTTTGACTTACCCTGACCAATTTCGATTCCCCTGACTTTCCAAAATTTGGACACCCTGCTTTCTGAGAGGATTATAAAGAATATTTAGTACGAATACAAAATGTAAGCTTAATGATTTCACCCTTTTATTCGCTAAATAGTCACAATAAATAATATAATTAGAGGTCCGGATTCATCCTTAAATCCATAACATCACCGACAAATAATTTTTAAAAATTTACCAGAAAGAATATCGATCAACTCCGTACCTCTATTTACGTTACCCATGACAATACACCCCTAATGCTACAAATTTAGTCGTTTTTCAGACGTGTGATGCACCTATACGTTTAAAATACGATATAGGTTGGTTTATATAGATCCACAGCATATTAGCCAATCACTTTTATAAAAAGTTATTGTAATTTCGGTGTTCCCAAATAAGTCTGGTTTACTAAGTCTATATAGGTTTAAGGTTTAGGGGAGGAAAAGTTCGTGCTTTCTATGGCTAACTTGGAGATTTTATCAAACGTGCTTCTGTTTGAAATATAGGGATTTTGGTCTTCCGTTCCATTTTAGAATTTAAGTTGGATTATTGTCCTCTTGCCAGAATAGATCACCATGCAAGTTATCTCTGAATCATTTTACCGGACGTCTAACAAAATAAGCGGATGCTTATCTTGCACAAATTGTGGAGATCCAAGAACTAATATTTTACAAACCTATTTTTTTCGTGAATTTACATTCCTCCTGGTTCTGAATCATTATAGACTCACAGTATAACATTTCATCCACCTTTTCAGATGAAAATCATCACAGCACTATTCATGATACTGTATTACTTCAGGGGTATGCTTGAAATATAGGCCTAGTACATGTTATAATAATTCCTTTATTGCAAACCAATGGTCATAGTATGATAAATGGAGCTCTGGTAGAGTGGTATATGGCAGAAAAAACAGGATCACCCCGAGAAAACCTGCCCCGACCCCACCAAAAATTCCACAGTGTCGAACCCGATAGACTAATTTATTGATTCCTTTACCTATGGTGCCTGCACAGAAGCCTATAAGGTAGCTTACGGGTAAAGTGAAGTAAAGTAAGTGTTCCCTACACGGGTCATTGAGGCACTAAGGGTTCCAGGAGGTTGAGGATACCAGATTTTAGACATTCGGCACGTGAAGATGGTAAGGTTGTCAGCCTTACGCACCGGACGCCTTTACTCCCAGGAGTGCTCCTGGTACTCATTTCTGTTAGAGGCTGATTCGACCCCAGAAGGAATACGCCAATTGAAAAATCCCAACAACCTCATGGGAATCGAACCCGCGACCTTTCGGTTCCTGAAGTGCCTCAATGACTCAATCACTATGCCACGGCACAGAAAGTAAAAATGGCAAACAGTAATCTCCTAAAGAAATTACACCGAGATCCTAACGGTGGATGATTAATTTACCTGAAATCTCTATAACTCTCACAACTAATTTGGCTGGTGCGGGATTCGAACACACATTACCACTTTACTTGGCTACGCAAGGGAATGACCTCATAAAGCGTAGCAGACTAGAAATCACGTTTTGCAAATCTTACTCTACTGAAGTTACGTTTAAAATTGCAGAATATTATGTAAGTAACTATCGAATTAATCATGATAGACCTACAGGCTACTCAAGGTACTCAATTGAAAGGATCTTACTGAATAATACTACAGATGGATCTACTTTCAGAAACGGAGGTGCAGTTAGAGCTCATTATGCGTGACTGTGGCCTCGTGTGTTGACTTTGTGGAAGCTTGGCTTCTTTTTTGTTCAATGACAAGGTAATTTATTTGGATAGGGGAGGTTGTCTCCTCTAGTTTAGAGTGACACACTACCTATATGTGTGTATAGTTGTTAGAGGCGTTGATGTGTCTGCTTCCCTTAACGTGGGCCTGAGTAAACAAAGCTTCCTGCCATTACCATGTCGCCACCAGGTTCCTCAATTTGGCCTCAGCTTCTAGGAATAATGAGAATTCTAACCAAGGGTTTTATGTATAATTTCATGTAAATTGCTTAAATTCACTTTTTCTTAAATTTGTTCTACGTTCTATGTCTTCCTTACTTATTCAATGGCATTAGAGATTAGACAATTCATAAGAAAGCTAAATGAATATTATCTATATGAAGGAATCCGGAGGTTCATCATCGCGCTTACCTGCGCCCGCCATTCAACCCTGTTCTGTGCCAATTCCATCCAACCATCCCTCGCAAATCCTACTTCCCTTATATCTATCCTAATATTGTTTTCCCACCTATTTCTAGATCTTCCTAGTGGTCTTTTCCCTTCGGGTCTCCCAGTCATTTCCTCCCCCATGCGCTGTCTAGCGCATTTCATCCTCCGTGATTTAATTACCCTTACTATATCGGGTGAAGAGTTCAGGTTATGAAGCTCGTCGTTATGCAGTTTTCTCCAGGCCTACTAGGCCTATAGGTAGAGGAAGTATTGTTTTCCACTCCCAAATTCGAAGTTGAGTTTTTAACATAAATACACGCGCATTATGCTCCCCTGAATCCAAACATATTATTTTCAGCAACATGTCTGTGTGTGCGTTTATGTCTGTGAACAGCTTAACTCCAGAATGAAAAATCGTATGAAAACAAGATTTTATTTGGATTAGGTACCCTATGAGAATGTACAGGAAGATTCGCGACTTAGTTTTAATGGGACTTTAGACGAAGAAAATTTCGTTTAGCCTATCGCGATTTTCTTTAAATTTTGTACATGGGGTGCTTATACCAAGAGCTGAAACTTGTATTTGTAAAAAAAAAAAAAAAAAAAAAAAAAATTGAGAAAAATCCTAAGGGTAGTATAAGCCACCCACTGTTTGTAGAAACTCAGTCACGCCTGACGGCCTGATGAAAATAAAGCTTTGCATCAGGTTGAAACAACTGAATACTAGCTCTTTGCATTATTGCCTCTTATTTTATATCAGAATGTGAAGCGAGAAAGATGAATTGGCCATGCTTAGAGTAGGCTAAAGAAAGTTACGTGAGTGCATTAATAAGATTTTTTGGGGTATATTGTATGTATCCTTCGGGGATGCGGTGTGATAACGAGATTCTCTTCATTTTTACAACCATTTTACATGAAGAGAATGTCATACATAGTAATATTATGTAATTATGCAATTATTATGTAAGTACATGTAATTATTATATAATTATATTATGTAGTATACTAAGAGGCCAAATTTTATTTGGGCTGAGGAAGTTATGTGAGTCTCATAATAGTATATTGCGATACAAGTGCCATAAGCGATGCATACGGATCGAGGAAAGAGTTTTTTTTTCAATTTTCCGAGATCCGTTATGCGCTTACGGCACGAGTATTGCATACTATTTTTTGCACGATGATTATTTATATCAATTTAATTATATTAATTGAGATATTAGCTGAAAATATTATGTATATACATTATTGAAGATAGATGTTTATTTCAGAAAGTGATTCGCATGTGTTTGTTGTTATGGGAACCGAATATTTGTCCTGGGGGCCTTGTCCATAAAGGCTTGTATTATGATGTGCCGTAAGTAAATTCTTACCGCACGGAAACTCTTACCGCACATAGCAACAAGATTGCGTGCGGGAATGTCAACTTAGATCCACGGCAACAATATTCGTAAGTACCACTAATTAGTTAAGTCGTACAAAAAAGATTTTTTCATGTCATTTGCGTGTTCCCTCCCTCTCAAGTATTAATACGTCCAGTTGAATATTCTGTAATTTCAAGACCACCTTAAAGTTTAGTCGAACATGAAAGCTTTTTTTTTTTTAAATCTAAAGACACGTGATATATGTCTTGATAATAAATGCCATAATTTTTTATTTGTCTATCTGTCTATATTAATTTCTTTCCTATACAGAACCTGACATATTTATAGCGTTTGAAGTGATGGTTTAAAATACCATTGTACAGTGTTGTATGGAAGGAATAATGTTACCGTATCCCTTCTAGTCTTTTGAATAGGAGGTCGTGTACACGGAACTGTCGTCCACCACAAGACATGACAAATCACCAGGGAGATGAAAACCTCAGGAATTCCTGTACGCTCTAAACTTTCCATTCCAAACAATGCACCTGTATCAAACATAAGGCACCTTCAATAAACAACGAAGCACTCGGAACATATTTAGGGGAAGAATATAAAGAGAAAAGAAATCCAGAAAGTGGAATTTGGAAAAAGTGAAACTCTCAATATCAAGTGTTAAAATTTCCCTTTAGGCAGGCCTACAGGCTGAGGTAGATTTCGAAGTGCTAAATCTCGCCTTATATGAGAGCTATCGAAAAAGCAGTTATTGATTTGTAGAGTACTCATCAAGAGCTTTTCAACGATATCACACAAGACGTAGTTTCAAAAATTTCGAATTTCCATCCCCCACCAACCACCCCCACTCGTACCCCCAAAACCCCCGAATCGTTGGTGTCACTGTAAGCTCCATAGGAAGTACTCTAATTTATCCAAACAAAGTTTCCCTCTATACGTCATAGGGGCCGAGATATAAATTTTTCAAAATTTCAACCCCCTCCCCCGACCCTCCCCTTGGGCCAATTTTGCTCATTAACGAACTTGTCCGAACTATTGGGCCTAGAAATAACATAATAAAATTTGGTTCAAATATCTTCAAAATTACGGCCGCTAGCGTGTAAAGATGTGTATATATATATATATATCACTTTTTTTTTTGAACGGACGGTGGTTTCGTACTTAGGGAGGCATGAAACGTAAAGATATGAAAGAATTTTTCGGAAGTCATGACATGGTATCGATTGCAATAGGTAGATTTTCCTAAAAATCACCTTGGTTGTACCTTTCAACTTGAACAATATGATCATTTATAAACCCTAATACCTTAATTTCAACTTATTTTATTTTGCCTAGGCCTTCCTGTTTCATACAATAAATAAGTACTGGAGGTAGCGTGCCCGCCTCTAGATCCGAAGGTCGCGGGATCAAACCCGGCCGCAGTCGATGGGTTTTTCAGGACGTAAAAATCCTGGGCACGGAGTCCTCCGGGAGGGACTTTAAGCTGGGGGGCCCGTGTCGTAGATTTACGGCACGTAAAAGAACTCCAAGCCTAAATTAGAGCCTCTGGACAAAATTTCTCGGCCCTTTCAGTCCAAGTAATACCTTAATTTCCGGAGGGGGGTTAAGGGGCGATGGGCTTACCACCTGTCCCTCTGCCCTCTCTTGGAAAATAAGCGTAACAATATTTACATAGGTAAACAGAAACCTCCACTTGGTGGCCCTTCGCCCCAACATGGGGGCACTTAAGATATGCTTGTTGTTTCTGCCGCACTTTGTACATACAGTACCTGTATATTGTATGTGTGGAATACTAAATAAATAAAATGTGTAAATGTAATAATATTAGATATTTATGGTGTATATTTTGGTTGAGGAAGCTACAGCATTGTACAATATCTTAATAAAAAAACATACAAGGTTAAAAATGAAACGGACTTGGTTATTATCCTCCAATTTCTATGTAATGAAATCTGTCCCCGAATTCTTTCTTCATTTCTAACTGGTAGTTTTCCATATGAAAAGAGATGTCTTCTGGGTGATGAGAACCGATTATAATAATGGAACAAGGTGTGTCTTTTGAATAGGGAATGACTTGTGTCTATATGTGTACGTGGTCTTGTTAAAATCCGTGGAAGCCGTGTATTTATTCTTCAGTTGACCGAACTAGCTAGTTGAAAAGTTCTTGACCGGCTCACCTTGGCGTTCATTCAAACTCAGAAATAGAAACATCACATACTGTTCACAATCAAACAGTTTTTTTATGAATAACTTACACACTTACACATACCATCTGTTGTCTGAATCAACATCCTGGAAGCTGGGCCAAACATTGTCATGTTGCAGTGTACACATGTTAGGCCTATATGCATTGTTAACACTTGTTTAGGCACTTTCTTCCCTATTCTCTATTTCTTTTCTCACACACATTTCCAATTTGCTTTAAGATCTCCTTTTCTTTTGGATTTTTGTTTTTAAATGCCTATTTTTATTAACTTTTTTTCTTTCGCTTGTCACTTTTTTGGGTTTATTGGACACTTTTTCCTTATTTTCTGGAATGAAAGCATCAACATAAGTAAATCACATTACTTCTCATTGTTTCCCCTTTTGGAAATTTACTTGACAAAAAAAGTACAGATCTTGTATCAAAGAAACATGCAGCGAGTGAATAATTTGTAAGATTTCGAAGAAATGTGGACAATTTTTTAGTTAAATGTAGGTCTAAATTATGTGAGAAAATAAATCTTTTGGAAATGAGCAAAGGTGATCACGACCAGATTTCAAAAGGCGACCTATACGACATATCTACGAATGAATAGGTAGACAAGTCAATAATTTGTTTTATTCAGGGAGTAATCGGAGTGCATGACTCATTTTTCAGCTTCTTATAATATAATTCAACCCTTCGAAAGTTAATTAAAGGTTCTAAAATATTATTTTAGAACCTTTAATTAACTTTCGAAGGGTTGAATTACAATGGCCTGTCGCTGACAAGAGGTCTATAAAAGATAGATTAACGAAGAATAAAATCCCTTTTCCACACATTACATTTCTGACCATTTTACTTTTATTTTTATTTCCTCCTGTTTTCGTTCCTTCCTTCCTCCCTGTCTCTTTTAGTTTCAAACTTCCCTGTCTTTTCCTCTTTAGCTATTTTGTACACTTTTGTGTCATTTCTGGGTGGCATTTGGCGTTGCTTTTATGAATGAGGGGAAATTATTGTAACAACATTTTGCCTCAGTGTGACTTCAGTTCGCCTGAAAATGGTAAGAACCCCCATGAAGACGAGCCGAATCGCAGGGGGTACGATTCCAAGATACGAAATAACGCATCTGGAAATTAATTATCATGTCAAGGTTTTCTTTAGGTTTTATGGTGCCAGTAAAGATCGGTGTTTAGATTTTTCCTTTGTCATTTAAGAATGCTTTATTTACGATAATGCAACTGGCCAGTCGCAACTCCCTGCTATTATTCAAACGAATTTCTTTACGAGATTCCCAACTTGAGTGTTACGACGTCGACAAAAGATCCAACGCCAATGTGATCTGCTGGAACTATTCAATAAACCAGAGGCGTAACGAGGGGGGATTTTGGGGGTTTGACCCCCCCCCATTGATTAAAAAAGGGAAAATTGTACTATTTATTTCATTATTGTGATATATCACCTATTTTTAAAAATCTGCTTATAAATTACTTAATATGAGTTTAAAGCGTGGGAAGCTTAAAACTCTTTGTTGTGCATCTTAATTCTTTTAATTTTCCGGGGGAGGGCCCCGGAACCCCCTCTCCAGATGTTATAACCCCCCCCCCATATGGTCGGCCTGGTTACGCCTATGCAATAAACCTAAACTGTAACCTTATTTACAGTTCTTTGCGCTCAACACAAATACAGTGTTTGTGATATTAATTTCAAACATAATAAAAAATAAATAAATATCAACACACATACACAAAAGACATGTCAGCTCTAAATTTAATATCGTATCTTCTTCATTCACGCTACTAGATTAAGTTATTTTACCAATTTATTGTAAATTATAGCCTTTATTTCAGTATGAACTAATTGCAATAAGGCTTCTCACAAGAATTTGCAATTAAATTAATGGGTCTATCAGGAAAATTAAACCCTATTTAGTTGCATTTCCGATTTTAGCAAGTTTTGGTGTTGCCACAATGATTCGCTCAAATGGTAAATTGAAGTTTTCAGTACATCAGATGGGAGAAGCTCGACTTCTGTCATTATATGTGCTTGAGAAATTTCAGCTATTTAACATTTTCTCATGGCTGAACTAAATTAACAATCCGAACAATAAACAAAAGACTAACTAAAAAAAATTAAAATTAAAATTGAAAGTGTGAAAAATTTTGACTTTGAAAAATGATAAAGACTAAGTTTACTGTACGCAAATACTGCGAAATACACTATGAAACGGAGAGTATGAGAAAGGTCTAAAATATTCAGTTAAAGAAATGCAAGCACTTTAGAAAGTCATAAAATATTAACACATTACATCCACAACATTTATGACCAGGGAGTAACTGTTGTTCAATTTTAAAATGTAATGGCGAAGCTCAAGTTCTCGAAGCTAAACTATATGTCACAAAACGAGTATTGTAGAAAATTTTATTTTGTCAGGACGTCACATCAATCACTGAGCCCATTTCAATTAACTGAAACCCAAAGTCAATGCTAGGGAGTTGTAAAAGTCTAGTCCCACAATGCTGACCCGCGTTCCCTACTCTGGGCTGTAAATCATGCTGTATCATAAATCTGGGCTGGTACAAGACGCCCGCTGGCAACCCTCTCAATGTTACCAACTTCAACAAGCCAGGCCCCGCTTTGTGATAGCATTTTACCTTGTACACAGCAACGAAATATGGCAAGCATTTATTGGGGGGACCAATGTAGTCCCTGTTATAGACTATCATAAAATGAACAGGTACCGGTAGAAGTCAAGTTCAGGTTCCATACTTTTTCCAAAAAATGCTAAGACAATTTCCTCCGTTTTGAAAAACAATGCCTGTATGTGCCTTTTCAGGCAGGCCTTTGACCAGCCTAGATGTATTAACTACAATCAACTCCATAACCATTTTACTTCCGAAGGCCTAAGTATTCAAACTTGTTATAGATTCTACTCACGGATGACGTAAGTTTTTGGAGTAGTCTACGCCATCCAATTTTTCCCTAAAGCGATTTTAAAAAATAACTTAGCAACTGTATAATAATAATAATAATAATAATAATAATAATAATAATAATAATATTAATTCGTAACCATTTGTGTACAGTACTTGCATATACTCGTATGTCTGTTGTAATTAATACTGTAGTAAATGTACGTAGATATTGGCATAGTCTTAGAATTAAAAGGGGGACTCATGCTTAGGCCAAGTCAGCCCAATATGCTACCGGAATAAGCCGAAAATCCTAAATAAAATAATAACAACAATAATAATAATATCATTATTTCCATAATGGCTTCTTTACGATTGCTTCAAAGTAATAGCATTATTTTATACATGTAAGTCTATTATTTATGGGCCTGAATCTTAATCAGAAATTAACTAGACATATATAATTTTAATATCTGAGAAGTCAGGTAAAGGAGTTACTTTTCCTGGGAGAGTTAAATTCATAAGGACTTTTCTTTGATTCAACTAAGTTATGAAACATCAAATGTTCGCAATACCAATAGGACATAGGCCTGCAACAGAACACAAAAAGTTAGGCCTATGCGTAAAATTGCCACTATTTTGGTAAAGAAACTCTTTTCTTTAAAATGTAACATACAACATATTATATTGTCTTATAATTCCTACTTGTCCGTCGGAAGGCTATTTAAGCCTATCACAAAGTTTAAAATTTGCTTGCGTTTTCTAGCCTTTCTCTAGGCTTTTATTAAAGTACCAATGCATTAATAAGCAGGACACTACTCAGACATTTTACTGCAATCGCTTATAGCCCACACTAAGCCGTTAGTAAAATTATCATTTTAACAAATCGCCACTACAGTAACTTACTCGAAAGAAAGATATTTTTGTTCTCGAGAAAATTTTCTGTGCGGACCACAACAGTTTTGTTTGTATATCTTATAGCCATAGGCGTAACTAGGCCGACCATATGGGGGGTTATAACATCCGCAGGATCTGGGGGTATGGAATACTCCCCAGGGAGAGGGGGGTCCGGGGTCCTCCCCCGGAAAATTTTAAAAATTAAGATGCACAATAACGAGGTTTAAGCTTCCGGGGGTCCTCTCCCGGAAAATTTTAAAAATTAAGATGCACAGTAACGAGTTTTAAGCTTCCCACGCTTTATACTCGTATTAAGTCATTTATAAACAGACTTAAAAAATTATACAATTTTCCTTTTTTTAATCAATGGGGGGGGGGGGGTTTCAAACCCCCAAAACCCCCCCTCGTTACGCCTCTGCTTATAGCGAAAGTATGAAAAATACCTACCCTCTCATTCAAACGACTCTCGTTAACTAAGATGAAACTTGCGTCTTAAGTTAGAACAAAAGGGAATGAAATGCAATTTGCATCAGAAAACTGTTAAAATGGAGGTATGTGTTAACTGAACTACGATAAACGGACATTAGTACATATTATCTGACCGCCGGCATGGTCTTGTGGTTAGCGTCGCTGACTACAGGTCCGTCGGCCCGGGTTCGATTCCCGGTACTTCCTCGGAGGGTGGTCTGGAACGGAGTGCACTCAGCCTCGTGATTCAAATTGAGGAGCTACTTGATAGAGAAGTAGCGGCTCCTGTCATGGAAACCACCATTAACGGCATGCTGACCACATGCCCCCAATCCTGCCACCTGCATATGGCTGATGACGCAGCGATTGGGTGGTAGGCCTTGTCCCTTCAGGGATGTAGCGCCACGGAGTTTAGTTTAGCACATATTATCATTATCAAGTTAAAGTTAATCATTTAGCCAGTCAGAGCCCACTGAGATTTCTATAAAAACGAGTTACTTAGTCTTGTTTATTTTTGCGCAAACCTATTAGGGGGGGGGGGACCCGCCTCCAACACATAAGTTAACTTTGTAACAATCTTTGTCGGCAATCTTATTCTGCCATACCAAGTTAGTAAAGTGGAAATTTCGGTTATTACCCAATATTTAAGAAGTATAATTTTTACAGAGATTAAAAGTGAAAACTATAGAAAACTATGAACGAAAGTTAAGAGACGTGGGAAGAAAAATTAGACGAATATCCTACGTTTATTTTGGAGATATGAAGGACAGACACAAGTGTGATCGGAGACGTCCAAAAATGATTTTAAAAATAAGAAAATTACATAATAATACATAAGCCAATGCTTAAATGATATCGTTAGACTGGCATTTCCAAGGAAACCCCATTTCGAACTTTCCTACCTTACAAACCTTACGTTAGCTAGATCACGGATCTCAAGTCAGTCAAGTTGACCAATACCTAGGCTACATAACTGAGGTGGACATAATACGCCTATAATCTAACATAATATTTACGATACAGTATCTGCAGACTTAAACAAAAGAATAATAAAACATTTACTGTATGGAGAGATTCGGTTATAAACATTTTCAAACGCTATAATTCCTTGTCAGACAAACCATAACAAAGGAACGCATAAAAATGTCCATGTACTGTTTTTATCATTGTTATTTCGATTGCCCCTATAGTTTCTTTGGGTAGGGGGATGTTGTCTCGAATTCATTTAACGAGAAGGTGTAAAAAGAAGTGTACTTTTCTTTAGTCTCTGTCGTTGCTCATCATTTTAAATCTTACACCTAACAGCAGACAGTCTTATTCGCATTTCAGTTATTTTAATAGCTCTATACCTGGAACGATATCGAATTGCTGGAAGCTATTTTATATTGCTGACCCTTCCTTCATATGCCGTAACCAATTACAGTCTTTGTTTCAATACCAGGTGTGCTTTGTTTACCTGCCAGGTTTATTTATACTAATACAATTTTAAATGTTCGTTTAAACTTCTTATACCAAACTATAACTTCTAAAAGATTTGAACGCCCATTTAAAGTCTGAGCAGCAAATAAATTATTATAGATAGGCCTATCGTATTTCAGTAGGTTATAATAGGCCTATCTTTAGAAAATACATTTCAGGACGCCTTAATGGAATCTCTCAACATGTGAGAGCATAACCTTTAATTTAAGTTATAAGCTAATTAACTCTTCATTCTTGTTACTCTGGTAAAGCGATGTAATCAGTTTTAACATGTTACTGAATCAGGACATCGGTTTCACAAACCAACCAATAGATTAGCGAGAAATTTCGCTTAGTTTTGAAGATCCTTTGTAATATGATCCTGCCATAATCGATAGGTTACATCAGTTTTATGGTAGCCTCAGAGGTTTTAATGGCTGTAAAACCTTAAAGCAAGTTAACGAAAAAACCCAATTTTCTTTAAAACTTTAAGGAGCTCTTTGATTGATTTTAGGCTTAGCATGTAAAATCCTACTTCCGTGATTAGAACATAAACTACTAGTGCCTAATTACTAATCCGTTTCTTCGTAATTTGTGGAAGATATTCGAGAATTTGCATTTCCTTGTTCTCAATCATTTCGTTTTAAGATGAATTATAATTTCAATTATATAACTTAATCTTTAAATTCTGTGTTTCTCTATAGCTTACACGGGTCTTGAAGTTGATTAATTATGTTGATGCTTTATGATTTGTGTAATCTGAATGATAGGTTAAATGCTACATAAAAATAAGTTAAAAGCATGAGAATATTTTAGGAGAAAAATTCCTTTTTACACCGGGATTCAAACCCGTGATCTTGGGTTTTCCATGCCTATGCTCAACTAGAGTTCGGTCCATGAAACCAAATAAGCTCGCAAAAACGTTCACATAGTTATATAAATCGTAGGTTATAATAAGTTTTATACGTTATTATTATGGCAAGGTATTTAATGACAAAAAAAAAAAAGCGAAGAAATGCAAAATAAATTAAGAAATGCATTTATGCCCTAAAAATAATGAAAAATGACAATTTTAAATTACGAATAAATTATTCATTAGGCCTATTTCTTGTAATTAGTTTTTACAAGTAATAAATTGATTTTAGAGAGCAATTTATGTGCAGTATATTTAAATTTACAATATAAAACATTCTTACTTTGTTAATTTTTATACAACTGAAGTCTCTCTTATGGAAAGAGACCAATTATTGTATTCCGTTTTCGAGTTAAATGCTATGCTTTGCTGAACAAAACCACCAAACCCTTTCCATCAAACAAGAGAGTTTGTAATGTATAGACATGATTTTCGAGTATGCCAGAATGGATGTCCAGGCTTCAGAAAGCCCTGTAGGTGTTTATTTTTAAATATTCACAATTTATAATGCAGCAGGGAAGCAACAGCTGTGGGACCCCAATTCAGGAAAAAGCTGCTCTCACCACGGGACATTCATAGAGGGTGTGTTTGGAAAAGGATGGATGGACGCACAAAAAATGCGTTCCCCGTGGAGTGATATATCTACAATGACTCCTCAAAACTTTCCAACAAAGCTCATATTTAAAAGTTATATGCAGCCGATAGCCATCTCTTCTGAATGTTACAACCTTGTCAAACAAGTCTTGCATAAAATACGATGTTCTTGATTATTCCACCAAGTGTCAATGACGACTGTTTATACACTTATCCAAAGTAGGAACGCCTTTACTGACTTGGTGCATTTCTCGCTTATAACAATGAGGTTTTTTCGTTGGAAAGAGAATAATGAAAACAGCTTAGTCATGGAAGTTGACAAGCATAATGATGATGAATGTGGTGGCAGATATGCAGAGATAAAGCTGCAGTAATAATAATAATATTAACAATAATAAAACGAAACGTAACTACTTGGAATATTTATCTTCTACTTACTCCAACTGGACTAGAGATATAACAGATCAATGTCATTCAGCGAATTCAACTT
This sequence comes from Ectobius pallidus, assembly GCA_964059195.1. Taxonomy (NCBI): domain Eukaryota; kingdom Metazoa; phylum Arthropoda; class Insecta; order Blattodea; family Ectobiidae; genus Ectobius; species Ectobius pallidus. Next base: position 119,665,852 of record CAXKWD010000006.1, read on the forward strand.
ACCTGCAAAAGAAAGAAAAAAGATCATATTAGATAAAAATTTTCTAATTATTATTAGTACAGCACATGAATTTCCATACTATTTGTTGCGGATCGCTGTTTAATTCTGTAACCAAAATAAGACCGCCTTCATCCTTTGCTAGAGGCCGGGTGTGATCCTCTATAGCAGCGTTTCTCAACCTATGGTCCGCGAAGATGATGCAGATGGTCCGCAGACATAATTAAAAAAATATCATAAAGCAAGTAAAGAAGTAAAACATTTTCACATAAAATGGACACTACATGTCAAAATTTGTAAAATCTTCGAAAATACAGGTCCTATTGCAAGTTTCCTTACTTTTACAATTACGAACCACAGTTTGAAAGCCCTGATGCACTGACGTCTATGGTTCCCTCTTTCATTCAAAACCCTGAAAAATAAAGACTTTGTCGAAATTTGTTATTAGAGGCGCTCTCTTAACAAGGGTTTTATTGTTGGAGGTGCCCGAGTGTCTGATACCGGTAAACCTGTGTTATAATTCCTAATTATATTATCAAATTGGTAATAAATATTAAAGTCTGTTCAAAATATAATTTTGCTGTCAATAGTTTACTTCCAATTCAATAACTGTGTTTTCGTCGAATTAAAAAATGCATTTAGATTTATTTCGTTAAAATGACCTATAACTTAATTAATACCCCAAATATTAAGAATATAGGACTACATATAGCCTACTTTTAAAAATGGGATGTAAAATTAGGGGTCCGTAAATTTTTTTAGACATTTTCGAGGTCCTCGGGTTCAAAAAGGTTGAGAAATGCTGCTCTATAGAATATTTCATTTCAAAACATAAGCGATAAACTTCTTTATATTCTTTATAGGGTATAAAATGTGTACATGCAGTAGAGAGTGAAAAACAGCACTGTAATACCTTAATGTGCGAAAACTGCCTCGTTTGATAAAACTAATATTTCAGCTACTGTTTTGGAGTTTATCTTTATTTACATCTATCTTATCTCAGTGACTTAATACTTCCGTTAACACCTTGAACTCATAGATTGTATTACCAGTTGATTTTTTGCTATCAACTACGTCCTTCAAATGATCTGTGCATTTTGAACACTTCTGCAAACCGTATTGTTTTAGAATTCGGTGCTTGACGTTTATGTGATCCCATAGCAGTCTTGGTTGTGTGTGTATTTACAGTGGATTTTTGCATGTTCTTATCAACATAAAAAAAGAAATAGCGTTCGATAGAATATCAAGCAAGACCCTCCAGTACAGATTATGTCAAATAATGTAAAAATTCCCATTTAATAAAAAAGGAAATATCTGAACTGGAAAATTTTCTCACTCCTCATAGCCATACATTCTGCGGATTATCTTCTTACGGTAAGGAGATCTAAGCATTTAGCAAAATTAGTTGCGAATTTTCCCACTAAAAGAAATTTAGCCTACACATTATTTAACAGAACACTTGTCTACGCTTAGGGAACAGAAAGTCCCTTTATATTCTTCATTACACATTTTATACAATTTCGTAGATGTTAAGCTACAATTTTCCAGTCAGTTTTACGTTTCCTCACATATTTATTGTAAAACAGTTCCTGGGAAGGGGAAGCACACCATAAGGATGAAAGAGGTGTAATTTTTAAATTATATTGTCCTTTGTGATGTAGAATATCCTCTTTAATTTGGTGAAAGAAAAAGTAACGTACATATTTCTGAGTTATGGCGAAAAACGTTCAATGACGTCACCTGCTTAGAAGATAAGTAGGCATTTTTTTGCCTGTTTCCCAAAACTAGGAATTTTACAAAGCGTGTATCCCAACTGGAGAACTGTTCAAGATATTGAAATGAAAAGCTGCAAGATTGTGTACATCAAGAAAATGTAGCCTAAAAAAATGTCTCATTATAATTTTAAAAAAAGTCTCATTATAATTTTCAAATATTCAGTATCTTCTTGGAAAGATAGCACAGAGATCCTAATGTTTTAGGTGTATCACTAATAATTTCACGAAAGATTGATCTAAAAATTAGAATTAAGAACGCTAGCATGCAGGCTAAATGCTGTAGGGGTGCATAAAATTCATGCGACATTCAAAAAAGTTTTTAAAAAGGAACTTAACAATGTAGACACGATGCAGACTAAACGTACCAAATTTCATTTCCACAGATCTATATGGTCTTGAAATATAGAAAATTTTAAAATTACCCTACCTAATCTGTAACAATAAAAGGAAATGTTCGTATGTTTGTATGTGCGCGATGCCCAGCTAAATCTACTGCATGCATCATAATTAAAATGTTAAACATGGAAGCCGGATTTTTAATTTTAGCTTTCGTTCGCGAGTTACGAGCAAAAAATTTGGCAGAAAACGCGAATGTTTTGTTCTATCGAAGCATCAGTTTTCAGTAGGCCTAATATATTTAATTTGTAAAATCAATTGCAGGTTGCTTTGCCGTTATTTGCTAGACCTTGGAAATAAAAGCATCGCGATTTTTTCAATATATCGCATGGAATTATTGACCGCTTCGACTCTGAGCGAGAGCTAAGGCGTGATGTCTTAGATTCGTGGTGAAGGAGGCTGTGGGTTCGAGTCCCGCCTCGGACATGAAGCACAAGGAAAACAAAACTGTAAACAAGATAAATAATTCAGTAAAACTGGCCTGTGGCCGGCTAAATTTTGCTTAAACAAATCTGCGGGCTCACCCTGGTCGATTAGTTTATTTACAATGTCAAGGCACGCAGATATCTATAATTTTCAACATAGACGGAAGAATGATGACGAATGTAGGCCTAAATCGACAAACATTGAACCATTTGGACGGAACTCACTATGAAGGGGTTTTCTGGGCTAGGGAACTCGAATCTAAGGTAGTTTTTCCCAATCGGCGCTTTCTAATCATGGAATGCACTCCAAAGCCGGATATTTAGCTGATTCGTTATAATTATTAATCGTTTAAAACATAATGTATTAATTATTTTATTGTTAATTTTTCAATTAATTATCGTGGGCGAAGCCGCGGGCACCCACTAGTACAAATTAAATTTACTATTTCACAGTAGGCCTATATCTCTATGACTTAATACTTGTAAAAGGACAACTCCCTGATAGCCTACCTTGTTCACTGATGCTTTTAACATTTTAAGCACGCGTGCAAACCACACTGATTTAAAAATAAGTACTTGACGAACGTGAATCTGATCGCATCAAAGTCGTCCTGGGTGTGTGCCTCTTAAGGTTTTAATGAAGCTCATTGTTAGCGGATTATCAGATGTCCCTATTTACATTTAAACAAGGTATACCGTAGCATGCGACTTAACTAGCACAAAAAAGTTTCGGGAGTCGAAGGCTGGAGCAAGTCGAGAAGAATGCAACAAGAAAGAAACACCTGTAGATGTTGAGCAGAAGATTGCTCCTAACACGTTCATTTCCACGCTTTTGTGTTAATGAGGTTTTTGTTAGGGTCAGACAGTAGTTTGTTTTACGACATCGCCCTGACGACGAGAGAGAGAGGAACAGAAGTGATTATAATTTAATCGTCGCGCGGGTAGTGAGAGCACATCACTGCAGGCTATCGTGGTGTAATAGAACGAGTTGATTTACGGAATGGATGATTGCGGGGTACTTCTCTACATTAATTGGAAGTGTTTGAAATACTCTGGGATTAAGGTAAGTGGACCATGATGAATGTACCGCCAGCATCCACAGAGCGCCGCGGTGTGAAGTTACGATCACCACCAACGTTCAGAAAGGAGTGAGTCATGGCATCTTGGCAACGATGCCTGAACTTCTTGGGCTGCTAACACTTACCAAAACACAGGGCTGTTCAATTAGATTTCCATTCGGCCATTATGTGGTATTGTTGCGTATTTGGCAACATTGTACTGGACTGCAGACAAGTGTGAATACGCCTAATTACCTTTCTATTCACTGTTTGACAGATCGAGGAGGATTAGGGTGGCAGCAGGTAGAGGAAGTTCTTGGAAAGAGAGTCTTTAAAAAGTGGCACCCACTATACATAGCCTAATGTTTTCGGAACTGATTGTATAACATTAAAGCTTCATTAGTTTTCAGTTTACTAAAACGTGTTGCAATGACCATGTTTTCAAAAAGTTTTGAACTAAAATGTGTTGCCCTTGACCTTGTTTTAAAAGTTTTGCAATGTAATTTATAAATCTATTTTTTGTATAAAAATCAGTGTGAAGTCTTTTATACAGTAGAGCATGTTCAATTAAAATTAAAATTAGTCAAACATTAAAAACACTTTTTGCTCCACGTCAACCATCAGCTGAGGATGAGGGAGCTCCTTCCCTGGAAACCGGTTCTGCATAAATAATGTAAGTGGAGCAAAAAGTGTTTTTAATGTTTGACTAATTTCAATTTTAACTATTTTTTGTAGTTTATAATACCAGGCCTATAATTCAGCTAACAAAGAAGATAAAGTATTCAAACTGCATATTCAAACTACATAAATGATAAAGCACACTTCACTAGTTCCAGAGCATATTTTGCAAATTTTAAAACATATTTGCATGGATGTTTAGTCTTCTGATAATATAATAATAATAGTCGTCCTTTATTTCTTTCTTCTGATAAAGAGGATTAACTTCCGCGCCTCATAATGTAAGTAAGTCCTAGGGGCTTTTGATGGGCGGGCCTCGAGGGCCAAAATGGCATGCGGGCCAGTGTTGACTGGTCGGCCTGCCGCAGCACTTCTACTATGCTTCTTAGCTATTTTATTTTTCCACGACTTGAGTTTTGCGGTTTGGGGAACAGTTAGCATACAAAAAATGTTCGGCAGTCACGCAAACTATATGACTGTATAATTTAGCGAGATTGGAAACTTGCGTAGTTACCTGTACTCACAACTTTTTAAGTGTTAGCTACCTACTGTGAATCACTATCTACATATTTACACAAAAAAATGTACCGATTTGTGTGTTTGGTATAATGGTATAGGAAGTACCCGTTCTAATTGTGGGTTCAGGACAGTGGCGGATCCAGGGGGAAGCCCGTAGGTGCCACGCCCCCTTGTTTTTCTTCTTCTTCTAAGCTCATTTGACTTTTTTTATTCATCGAAAATAATTACCTAATAAAATAACATTCAAATTTAATTGAATACAAAATAAAAATAAAAGATTTTATGTACTCGCTCTATTTCGACCAAAGGATTGTAAAATGCAAGTTGAATAGTATTTATATTTTAGACGTCTTGTGTCAAATGGGTAGACAAAATCATGACAACCCAGCAGTTGTTCGAGTTCCTTACCTTTAATTACTGTTATAAATTATTAATTTATATCTTGTGCACTATTTCAGACGAGCACTTATTTCAAGTTAAAGGTAAAAAGTTTGATATTTGATTAAAGATTTTAATTTTTATGTAATATGTCGGCCTAAAACGGTCAAATTTCTCAACAGAACTACTGTAAAACTCCAGGCAAGAAGGGGTTTCGTCTGCTGAGAAATATAAATTGCTCAGACGACCTAAAAACATCATTTTGCAATTCATTTTTTTTAAATTATTTAAGGGGAAGCATCCCGGAGCCTTTCTTTTTGCGATGTTCCATACCCCCCAAACTTTCCTTTACGACGCCCCCTTTTTTTTTTTTAAAGTTCTGGATGCCCGGGCTTTACCAGGCCGCGACCTGTCAGGAGAGGAATGAACACACAACATAGACATATTTTTTGACGAGACAAGGACATGGAGGGCCTCCCCGGAAGAGTGATCAGCCCAAAGCCGGGGCCACCTCCGAGACAACACGAACACATAGGACGAGACACACCATTCACACACACACACTCACTCCGAACAAGGCGAGGCCTAAGGTTACCTGACATTTGTCTCACAGGTGAGGAAAAACCCCGGAAAAAACCTCACATGCTCCGACCAGGAATCGAACCCGGGCCCGCTGCGTGAGAGGAGTGAACGCATCCCCTGCGCAACACCGGTTGACTTAATAAAAGTTAGTAAAATAATTAAAATTACTGTAAATTATTGTAATTAGTAATTCAAATTACTGTAATCAAATATTAGCGAATACATTATAATTATCTGTATACCACATGTTTATCGAAGTGTGACAATACTATTCAAATGCGTTCGTCATAAGACCTAGCCTAAGCTTTCTGTGTGAACATAAGACGATTTTCAAGCACTGTTTGTTGAAATATTAAAAAAATACAAAATGCTAATTTATGAAGAAGTGTAGAACTTTGTGTACAGAAGACATCTCGAAATGTCAATCACCCAATTAGGTTACTGTTAGAGCGTCCAGCGAGCATATTGGTTAAGTTCTGTTCTGGAAAGTTAGGCCCATTTGCTAAGAGGTCATTGGTGAATAAATATTATTACTGGCTCCACACACACTACGCGTCAGTTTATATTTGCCTGTGAATTAGGAATTATATTATTCTCGTTTGATGCCTCAATTAACCTTTTCACTGCTACTGACGTTATAAAATCGTCACCTTAAAAACTGTTTAAAAGCAGAGATATCAGGTCATTAAAGTACGGTTTTCTACTAAATAAAAGGATTTTTTATTTTCAAGTAAGAATTGTCATTTATTGAAACCAGCTATTCCACTGAAATTTTCTCATTGATTTTAAACTTAGAGTCCACTGATGACTTCACTTGATTACTTATATTTATACGTAAATTCAGCTCTGAAAGGATTAATCAAACTATAGCCTGTATCTTAATTTCATCCTTTGTTCATGGATAATGTGTTTCATGCGTAAAAAAGCTGATGTGAGACATGTAGCTTCCTCTGCCCAAATAGAAGTTTTAATATATTATGTATGATAGGCCTGTTTTATTCACGTAAATTGGTTGTAAAAACGTAGAAAATGTCGTTATCTCATCGCATCCCCGAAGGACACAGAACTCAAATAAAATCTCATTTACCCTAAGCATGGACAATACATTTTCGCACTTCACACTCTTATAGCGAATAAAAGGGCATATTGCAAAGAGGACGTATTCCGTTGTTTCAACCTGATGCAAAGCTCTGTTGATCACCAGGCAAGACTGAGTTTCTACAAACAGTGGGAGTCTTATAACTACCCTTCTGAGGATTTTAGCGAAACAATTTTCAAATAAAAGTTTTAGCCCTTACTAGGTTATAAACACCCCATCTACAAAATTTAAACAAAATCGTTAGAGGCGTATTCCAGAAAATTACGAAATTCGAAAGTTTCTTAATGTAAAGTGACATTAAAAATAAGAAAAAGTCGCTGCCAATCTTTGTGTCACATCCCCAGAAGATACTTAACCCAAATACAACATTTTGTTCTCATACGATTTTTCGTTCTGGAGCTAGGCTGTTCAAAGACACACAGACAGACATGTTTCTGAAAAAAAAAAAATTAAAATTTATTTACCATCGTAAAACATAAAATATACATTCATAACTGATGCCCGAATGAGCAAAAGCTCGTGCTCGGGCTCAGCTCAGCAAGTAGAAAACAGAGATCACTGGAAATTAGAAAACAAAAAATTCAGGGCAAAGCGACGCTACATACAAGATACACACACACACACATGGCATACACAAATACACACACAAAACAAGGCAAATAGTAAATAACATAAATCAAAAGCAAAACATAATATATATTAAACATTATGTGTTAGAGAGGAATGACAAGCACGATTAGTCAAAATGAAAAGCAAAAAATTGGGATATAGTAAAATGAGCCATGCATTAGGTTGAATAAATTTTATAAGTTTGTTTCTTGAATCTGTGTAAATTTAGTTTATATAGGCCTAGCTCAGGATGGGCTCTTATTAGTGAGTTGTATAATCTTGGGCCGAAATTTATACTGTGATTTAATCCAGCAGTGGTAAAACATTTGGGTTCATATAGAATATAATTTTGATTCAGTCTGGTAAGGTAGTGATGAGGATTGTTGATTTTGAAAATATTTCTATTCTTATGGAAGTAAGTCAGTAATTTGAGTTTGTATACTTGTTCAATATTTAAGACATTAAATTCCGAAAATATTAGTTTCGTTGTAATTGATAATTTGTTTATAGTTATGACGGGGTTCAATGGGGTTTCTTTTTATGTTTGTAAAAGGCATAGTCAGACTAGCAAATGATGGATTTAGGGTACCTCAAAACATGTATTTACGTTAAAACTAGGGATGGGTCGATACCAGATTTTCTCGATACTCGATACTCGATACCGATACATGATTTTTTCCTCGATACTCGATACTTCGATACTCGATACCTTCAACATTTCCAGTTTCAATAAATAGGTACATTAAAAATTGAAATTTGAGAGAATTGTGTAATACCAACTAAATTAATTAAGTATGCATATTTAATAAGACAAAAATTAATATGATCAGTAGCCTATAATTATTTTAAACTCTACATTAAAACTAAAATTAGTTTTTAAACAGTCCACTTACAAGTTTTTGTTAAAAAATACTAGCATTCTCACTTAATTGCAGAATTGCAGAGTTACGAAAGTATCGAAAAAGTATCGAGCGAGTTTTCTGAAGTATCGTTCGATGCCGATACCATGCAAGTATCGAGAGTATCGAGGCATCGAAAGTATCGAGGACTCAAACCTAGTTAAAACTAAACTTTTTGGGGGTCGAACACAGTACTTCCTCTACCTATAGACCCTAGTAGCTATGGCACGGGCAGATGAAGTAAAAATGTGATAACTGCTAACTGCTCGGCAATGATAGAGATTTCATACTCAATCTTATGTTATTTTTTGATCCAAATCGTAGTGACATATGAGTGAAATTGTCGTTATAAGAAAGCTCCCCCTTCCCAAGCATAAACCTATTGAATTAAGTGTAAAACGACTGAGTCGGCAAGAAGCTAGATATGAAAACATGCGTGTCCGCATAATGGGGAATCGCCCCCTGGGGTAAACGGGCAATTTCCTTGCTTAGCTCTGAGGGACTGAACCGACATCATTATTTTTTTTACACTCACAAGAATTACCTCAAGGCAATGTTACCTCCTATGGATGTATCTTCCCACATCTACAATCTCATTTATGTCTTAGAATAATGTTTTTTTTTTTCAAAATCCGATATCTACATAAAGTAGGCCTATAGTTTTGAGATATCGGATTTTGATAGAACACCTTAACCGTAGATATCGGATTTTGCAGAAACTACCGTTTTTCTACAATTTCTGAGTGGAACAGGTGTCGGAATATGAAAGAACCACTATAACCATTGCAAAGGCAGCCACTTCAACTATCATCATCATCATCATCCTGACACGTAGTAGTCCTGTAAGAACTGTTACGTCTACAAAAAATTTTCCGTCCATCTTTTTGGAGGGCGACCAAGTGATCTCTTCCCATGTGGTTGGTAGTTCAAGATTGCTCTGGGGATCCTGTCTCTGGCCATCCGTCTTACATGCCGCAGCCAGTCCTCCTGATATTTCTGGATGTAGTCTAGAATTGGATCCACTTAAACTATACGAAACAAAATGTACAGTATCTCAATTTCGTCACAACCTGCAGTTATCGGCTTTTGAAAAAACGCTCCTCAAATATTTAGTATGGGATTAATTGGGACCGGATCCGATACGGATAATCAAATATTCGGATAATCGGATAAATCATGACTCAAACTGTTTATTCTGTCGACTAAAAGTTACACTTTTTCGCAAATAATTGGCCCTGAAAGAGGGGTTCCCATTGTTCGCTGCTACAAAAACTACTTGAATAACGGCCTCAAAGCGATCCGGATAGTTGGAGTGATAAGTGAAACCAATTACAGAATCACGGGATTATTAGAACCGCATCACATGACTACGAATTAAGTCATACTTTTATTAAATAAACAGCTCCTAAACATTGCATTAAATAAAGAATTTGAATAATTTTGTTAATTATCAATCCTGTTAGTACCGCAGTTCCTGATTTTTTTTACTTACATCTATAAATTTTGTAAGTTTGAAAATAATATCAACATTCAACTATATTTCAATGTGAGATTAAGAAGGCTGTAGAAACAAAACGTTGTTATACGATCGAGGAATGTATTCCTGATGCATTTGTTAGAAAAAATTGGAGACACGTCACTTAGACTTACAGTTCAGAATACAGCTTGAAAGTACCTAGAATGTCATCTGAATATCATCTGCTGGATCTTAAAGTGTATGGACTTCTGATTGGAGCCCGTGGAGCTATCCCGAAGCTTTCTGAGGATTTCAGGAAGGAATTCGACCTACCAGCTTCCTTGAAGGACAGCATTGTGCTATCGGTCCTACACTAATCTTGTCAAATCCTCCACAACCATGCTTTTCATTGATGGACCACGTACTTGTTGGACTTTTGTTCTTTTTTAACTTATCATTTTCTGTTTTTGTTATTTTGTTAGTATACTGAGTCCACTGGGCTACCTTCAATGGGAGGCTGTTTGTTTGTTTTTCTAAACAAATTCCCTCTTCCATGAAAAGCGCAAGTATGTGAACGAAAGGAGGCGATGAAATGGATAAAAGTGTTGTAAAGTTAATAAGGGAGCTCCGGTAATAAATTGTGGTTAGAATAAACAGGAGATAATTACTGTTGTTTCCGCAGGCATGTGATAACCATCCTAGTAGCACTTCCGCTGCGTGAACGCGTGCTGTCAAACAAGGGTCTAAGCCTCATGCATCATGTCATCTTCGTATGAAAAATTGCTGCTCAAGTAATTTGTTTGTCAAGCAATCTTAAGGAACACGATGTTATCCAATCCAATCCAATCCATTTTCTTCCTATCATATGATACACGCCCTTAATTCCTCCCCACACACACACCTTGAAGGGAACAGAAAGCTACAATGACGAGTTATGGTAGCATTGTTCAGAATACGAAACTCAATTTCCGACAGAAATGTGTCCTTCTATATCATGCGTTCTAATATTATGCAATTTTAAAAAAAGATAAAAGTAGGCGGAATTAATGAATTTTTATACGTACTTAAAGCGAAGCAAAACAGAATTTTATTGTTTTCGTTAACTTTAGTCTATGTATTTATTTAGAATTTAAATACGGTAATATATTTGACTTCCCTCAATTAAGGGTTGCAAATATTCAAAGCATAAGTTACTAGGCCTACATTTACAAATCAACGAATTGACAATATTTTATGGAATAATATAATAAATAATATAACATATTGTTATGTTATTATTAAAAGAATTACATAAAGTAGAGGGAGTACGTCATGGCGCAGCTGGTTAAGGCATTGTGCTATAAACCGGAAGGATGCGGTATGATCCCCGATGGGGTTGTTTCTAGTGACACTATGACCCTAGGATCGACTCAGCCTTAACATAAACGAGTACCAGGAGCAATTTTGGCGGTAAAGACGGCTAGTGCGTAAGGCCAACCACCTTACCACCTTCATGTGCCGAATGGCTAAAAATGTAGGAGCCTAAGCCTCCTGGAATTCAAGGGTCTTCACGTCCTGTATAGGGTTTTACTTTACTTACAGCAGCACTTTGATATTCCAAACTAGTTGGAATCTGCATTGTTCGGATTATCAATTCGAAGTACCAAATATTACTATGAATTTCACACTCTACCTGGATTTAAGTTTTATTTTTAACTACGCTAAACTGACCAACAGTAACAAAATACTGTAAAAAAATCCTTAAGAGAAGCCATTTCTGTAACATTACTTCAGTACCTCCTGCTTTCGGCGTTTGCTTTATGTAATTTTTACTGTAAACACTAACAACATTTCCACATTTTAAACTATTTTCTTTCTTAAAATAAAAGAAAACCTCTCTTTCCCAACCCCCCAGATGGTATCATATGGCCATGCCAAATGCTTTTTTTTTTTAAATTTATTTTATACTCAGGGCTTCAGGGCCAGTGGCTATAGCCCTGGTAATGCAATGAACGATCACATTGAGTTTCACTATTAGGCTAATATGATCCTGTCGCTTAGGTTCTTCAAATGGTGTCTTTTCTTTTATTGCTCAATATGGAATTACCCAAGGTCCCTGAACCATAGGTCCTGGTCGTAGTACAAGTTTTACAATTTGCAATCATTGTGCACATTAATTAATTATTTTCACTTGGCGTGAAGTATTTCTTGCGTCGGTGGTATTTCCTCTGTTGAGTCATATCTTATGCTTATTATTCTTCACGCACAGGTGAGTGAGAAACAATGTGCTTCTTGATCTTGGAAATATATTAAACTCTATAATTTTGGTTATACTAATTTCCTCAAGAACAGAATGTGACAGAGGAAAAGTGTCACCTCGTGGTAACGAGGTAACGAACTTTCATCACTTTTTGCGAGATTTTGCTCAGGGTTATAATTTAGGTATTAGGTTCTTTAACGTACCTGAAATATCAGACTTAGGTAGAACCCACGGTTTAAAAACCACGGCTGAAGGTGGTTTACTCTCATACAATCATTAATGAATTTCATGGTTGAAACAGGTGTTGAATATTGTATTATAGGTGCGATCTTTCGCCTTATACCACCATACAAGGACCAAATCTAAACAATCAATTGACCTTGGAGGGTTTTGAACCTGCGAGTCTTTGGTTCCGCGGCTAGCATGAATCGGTTATTCATGTCAAAAGACCAATAGTAAGAACATCCCACCAAATATTTTGACAATACACAAGGGACAAGTGAACTTAATTTTACTGATGAAGCAAAACGAACAGAGAATTTTTACAACTAAGCCATTAAATTCAGCAGAGATGTGGGTCTGTTATCACACACACACACCGGTAGGCCAAGAAGCCCAGGGGAATTATAGTAATTTGAGAAGAGGGTATTTTATTATAAAGCGGCAAACTACTATCAAGAATGTAACAAGTTCACTGGAGGAAGAACAAAAAAACGAAGTGTATCAAACAAGAATGTTGATAATAACTGTTGATGGCGATGGTAATGGCAAATACGATTTCGAGTGCTATTAAAAATAATTCTTTCTCTAAGTTTACGACCAGCCATGTTGAAAAACAACACTACACGAGGAGTACCTTGTTAAGAGGGACAAGTATTTACATACATAGTAGAAGAAAGTATGCAGGTATCAGCACCAATGTACGTGATGGTGGTAATTTATAGCAACGTGAACTAGCAAATGCTCTGCCATTTATTACTATGTTTTCCACCAGTTATTACTGGTTATGTGATGCGCGGATAGGCTTAACTCGTTGGACTTGTCCTGGAAAAATGTATATTGCCCTGGCATCTTTCCATGTGACTTTCTGCCTACAATAGTGTGCTCAACTCCTTTTTAAATCAGTCAGTATTTTCTTCCTAGGTATATCGATATTGTATTAAGAAGTTAGGTAGTTTTAGATGATTACAATAATTATTGTCATAGGAAATATAACGAGAAGTCAGGATTTTGCCGAATTTATCTTGAAAGAATCCGGACCTCGAGTTGGGCTATATTGGGTTAGGTGAATTCCTACAAAAGTTGAGGTTTGTAAGGTTTTGATATGTGAATTCCTACAAAGACAAGTTACTATTACTATAAAGACAAAATTTTCCCTACCACTTAACACAAACTGGGACTGACAGTGCAGAAAGGATCTGACAGGATGTGAACTGCATTCTTACGTCAAAATAGTCAGTATCCGAGGGAGAAATGCCACAGAATACCACAAACTTTGGGGAATAACGCCCATCTCTACCGAACTTTAAGGAATCATGGAATGTGTACGTGTGCTTTCATACTTCCAACTATCGAAATACATTACGGTGGCACGATGCAGTCGCATATGAATATCTATGGGTGTCTGCCTGTTTCACTATCCTACATCTAGTACCCATAATCAGAGTTAAATATACATGCCAATACCCTGCCTTTTCATTTGTACATTTCAAATTTTTAAAATAGTCTCACATTTTTCAAAAGAAAAAAATAGTTGCCATGGCTTACGCCGCATTGTCGTATATACACAAAATGACTCTTGGATAATAAGTTACCTTTAAAAACCTTACATTTCTGTTTCAAAATTAATTCACGGCCTTTTGTCTATATTTTTGTCAAGTAAACAATTTCAATTGGCAAAGATAGTTAATACAAACGAAAATACAATAATTACAGTAGTTCTTGTCATGCCCATGTCATGAGTTAACATATAATAGGCATTTTTTATTGCCAGTCCCTCACTTCATCAATCAACTGCTAGTGAATGTGGAAGGCGGGATACTACTAACATTAACAAGGCAAAGAATAAACTGTGCCTCTGGAAAGACGTTTCACGTTATAATACCCGAAACATTTTCTTTTTTCGAATTTCTACATTGGATAATTAAAATGATTATTAGAGTTTTTATTTCAAACGTTTACTCAAGTGATTTCATGCTTGGAACAGATTAGTCTTTATTACAAAAACTGTAAAAAGATATAATGGCTATAGACATTAATTATACTGGCTTGTGCCATGGCTGAGCTGCACAGTACATTTTAATACCTCTGTACTTGTTTTATATAGCCTAGATGCAGTCGCTATAAATAGTACTATGTATGCGTAGAAAACTGAAAGAGACATAACTTGAAACGAAAATGTTGCCCATCTGTTTGCTTATGCTTATGAAGTAATAAATAAAAATCTGGAGATGACGACACAGTAACAATAACTTAGCTTAAACTTCTGATGACTTAATATAGCTAATTTTTATTAAGTATTAATTTCATGAAACTTTAAACGTACCTTCGTAAAACAAGAATCTTACATTACAGAAAGTTAGAAAACATATTCGAATCCAGAAACATGTTCTTGTGAAAGAAAAAGCATTTTTTTAAATCAACGTTACAGTAGGCACGCAGTAATGATGTTTACTTACGAATGTATTTCGGACTTTTATGCACAGTAGGCTTACTTATATTTTTCCGGTAAGATAAATGTTATAACTTTGGCTTGGTTCTAAAAGGGCCACTGTCAAAAAAATTGCCTCACAATACTAGTCTATATATTACATATATATACATATTTATATATATAGCCTATACATATATATATATATATATATATAATATAATTATAATTAGGTCTAACTTACATATTTTATACAAAACCAACATCCTTGACAAATATTGTTTCAAGATGTATCTTGTAAATGAGCAATATCTGAGAATAAACTAAAACCATAAAAATAAATTATAAAATACTCTATTTATAGAATTTGGAGCTAAAAGTAAACCTGGCAAAATGAGTGCATTCAGTATCATATTCGCTCAGGAATATTATATTACCTGGTATTTTCCTGTCCAGGCATTGTGTGCATTTATTATTTCTTTAAAACACCTTAATATCCATAATATTTTAAAAGCACCCTAATATGTCTGTTTGTAATCGTACTCCTTCGAGACTCTTTTGAGCTAGAGGTCTGAAATTTTCACCGTACGATCTCCATGACCCGAGGAAGGTCTATGTGAAAATTTTACCCTAATAGTACAGTCGGTTCGGTCAAAATTTTTGCACACTTTTTTCTTTCTTAGAACCACAAAAATTACCATATTTGAAGTTATATTGTTCTTTAAAACCTATAGAATTAATATAGAAACTCTGATTATTGCTAAAAAAATATGGAAATGAAAGAAAAATCGTGAAGAAGTGGGCTTATAATATAACCTAAAATGACATAATTTATAAGCACAATAGTGCCAACTATTGTGGACAAAATACGAAATCTGTGGAATCTATATGTTACTCCTTGCCGTAGTCTAACATAGGCATCCCAAACGCAGCACAGAGATAGCAGAAAAGAAGTGTAGGCCTATCGTGATCACTGAATAGCGTACATTATTCAGTATTCGCTGTAATCGATCACAATTGTCTACAACTTCTGCGCAGCCATAGAAATAGCAGAAAAGAAAGCATGCTATGATAAATGAAAGAAAAAATCACATCAATTTTTTGTGCAAATTTCTCAGTTTACATATGGAATGGGCATGTTTCGCGTTTATTTAGGCATTTCGCACAATCGAACAAAGTTCGCGATATTTCGTGGATTCGTTTACTTAATATTGGTATTTTACGCATATAAATAATATAGCTAAGGAAAGCTGTTTTCTAAAATTTCGCTGTTACCAAAAAATACGGTCCCTAATTATTTGGTAAAATTTTGAAGCTTTTGTCACATATGTAAGCATATAATTTTAGGATTATGTTACATAAAAATCCGGACTTAATTATTTTGATCACCGTGACATGAAGAACGGTCTTATTAACATGGTTGCACATAATTTGTACGCATTGCCATTAGTGCTGCTGAACTGCAATGCACTGATAGACAATCTTACGAGGGTTATCAATATGAATCAATTTGTCGTACAATTTCTTATTTCCATTTGTGTAGCTAAGTTCTGTATTCGTCATGGCTTGCTATATCATTCCACAGTCCAGGGTCTAACGAGAAGGTCGAACAGGTCAAGTGTCAAGAAATGAAATGCCAGAACATAAAAAAGACAAGTTCATAGTTTCCAAGAAACACAAGATTATCTTTATAATGAGGTCACAAACAATCAATACATTCCTTTCATTTGGTTTCGTATATTTTAATGAACTGCCTCGGCATAACGAGTTGCCGTATAAACCATTGCGTCCACCATTGCGAATTGCGACTGGAAATAGACACATTATAAAACTTGCTTGCTTGACTTAGAGCAAATTGCGACTCCAAATAGACACATTATAAAACTTGCTTGACTTAGAGCAAAATAGTTAACACAAGCAAATATTTTCAGCATTTTCCCAACATCATCGTTCAAACAAACGTATCAAGGGTAAAAGTAAGTAACAATTCACGTAACTTGAAAATGTTAATTTATTTTTCGGAATATTATGAGAACACACTTTCTCACAAGAAGACTGTGTCTAAATTAGAGCTTCTGAACCAAATTTCCTGACCCTTTCACATTTAATACTTAGTTTCTAAAATAAGTATGAAGAAAAGTGCTCTATTTTCTTATGTATTTCGAAAATTTTGAAAACAAGTTTGAAAATCGCGTAATTCAAGTTGAAACTTCGATGGTTGATCCTAGATGTCCTCTTTTAACAGTTCCTTAAGAAGAGACAGTCTATCCTTTATGTTTTCAAAATCAGGAAATCTTGAAAGAAAGTTTTGAATAATCAATTCAGTATCCTTATAGATTTTTAAAAATTTGAGAGTCCCTCCATGTTCCATGTGATATTAAGATTTCATCCCCATTCATTTCTTATGGGTTATATCCTACCGAAGTATTAATATTTTGCTATTTTCTTCGTAAAATTGAAATATGTTTATAAATAAAAAATTATCACACCATTTTTTCAAAGATGGATCTGCTAAAATAACGATGTGATAATTTTATTTTTGTCCTAAAATACCCTAGGCTTAGTCTTGTGCAGAAGATAAGTATAGGCCTAATAGCTACTTTGCCACAAAATGTTATTTACAAAAACGGCGAGAACAAATATACGGTTCATAATCGCTCTGCTTTCCTTAACCCATGAGAGAATACCACGATCAAGATATTGCGATAAGAACTGAAATAATAAGTTTAGAAACTTTCCAATATATAGCCCTGCCGAGATATAGCTTGCTTCTTTTTCTTGTTTTATTTCTATCTCTTTTCTTCCAGACGGTTCGAGAAAACTAATTGGGATCTGAAAGAGTGAAATAATTTAGGGTTGCCTTTCTTGGAACTACAACCTAAATAAGGGTTACCAACTTACATTCGGGTATTCAGGCTCCTGAACGGTAGTCTTCAAATCAAGAAAATTAGTCAACGGTATTTTACGTTTCGACCTACAGATAATTTACGAGAAAAATATTATAAATATTCATACAAGTGGCGTAACTGAAAATCGGAAAAAAAAAGGAATAAATAGGTTATCACAATATGGGGAAAATGTGCAAAGTAGTGCAAAATAGTAAAATAAAAATTAGTTCGCAATTAGACCTTCGGTACAATAAGCATATTGTACCGGCCGCCTTTACCCCAGGTATACATTTCTGTTATAGGCCGAATCAACCTAGGTTTTTAGAGCCACCAGAAGGATTGGGGATTAGATCACTTGGAAAATTCCCACGACTTAACTAGTAATCGAATCGGAAGAGAACATTAAGGCCATAGTTATATGATAATGTTAGAATTAATGTCCTGGATAACTTAGTAGAAAAGCCGAGTTAGAATTAAATTAATAATTTACATTATTCCTTAGAGGTTGAAGCAGAAGTGGTCCCGTTGTCAATGTTGACTGACGAATTGCAGTTCACAGCCATCACTTTGCACAAATTTTCAATTGAAAAAATTAGTGTGTTGTCTCACAAAACACGTCTGCGACGTGATAAACTTCTCTCATTTAAACGACGATAACTGTAGCCTACCTCTCTTGGCGTGACTCCCTACATTTTTCTCACACCCTCCAGTAGCCTATTGTCTGTAGATCTTAAGTCACCTGAAAACTTCTTCTGTAAATTAGTGAATTTACCACTCGAAGTTGGTCTTACTTTCGGCATTTAAAGGAATTTTAACACACACTTTATACGCATAACTTAACAAGTTTCACATCATCGTTACAAGTTACAACATTACTGCCAGTGGCCAGCCTGGCGCCAACATGGAAGGATGGGGATTCACTGCTTGACATCATCACATCAGCATTACTCTTCTCCACGTGACGAGTTGCTTCATCACGCGCAATGTTACTCCAAATTTGATCCAGATGAAAAAATTAAATTAAAAACCTTTTAAAACTCGTTAAAATATGCCATATAGGCAGTAGAATATTCAAATCTGCATTTATCAAAATCAAACCTTTAAATTCGTTAAAATATGCCACATAAGCTCTAGAAGATTGAAATATGACGCATTTATAGAAATTACGAATATATACTGTTAACTTATATGCACTATAAAATCATGTTCAAATAACTGAAAATTCCATCATTCGTATAGGCCTACATAATGTGTAAGCATACATTTTAACCCCTAAGAAATGGAAACGCATGAACTTCCGCACCCTACACATAACAGTGCTCACAAAAATGAATATACAGTACTAGCATGTGCCCGCGGCTTCGCCCGCGATAATTATTTCAAGAATTAAAAATTAAGAGCATAATAGTTAAATCATTACATTTATTAACACCTAAATCGCATGGACGACATACCACGATCAGATAGCATCGACTGGTAAAAGCGACCTCAGATTCGAGTTTCTTGGCCAAGAAAACCTCTGTATAGTGAGATTCGTCCAAATAAAACAACGTTTGACCATATTTAGGGCTTACAACATTCAAGCGATCGCGAAAGTTTTGTTTTCAAGGTTTGACAAAAATAGCCAAAGCCAACTGTAATTGATTTGACATTGAAATGTATAACTGAAAACTTATGTTTTGAAAACGCAAAATATGCACGTTTTTTGCCAGTTTTTCACTCATAACTCACGAACGAAAACTAAAATTAAAATTCCGGCTTCGAGGTGCATTTTCCGACCCTTCAGCACACCTATGTTTAAAATTTCAGATCTCTGCGTTCAGTAGATTTCGCTGGACATCGAGGAGAATTCCTTTTATTAATATAGATAATATGAATTATAATGATACCTTCTCTAATTTGTCAAACATCCATTTAATTTAATCCAAGCCCACCTGATACCATTTGTGCAACAATAGGCCTATATTCTGTGATTAGGAATTGATAATTCTATGTAAAAAGGGATTAAGTATTTTCAAAAACATTTAATTTTTGGCATTTAGAATCAGAATTTTTCAAAATCCCTTCTTAGTGAGCACCTACATTATGAAGCGAAGGTACTGTCAAAATTCCAAGTCTCTACCTGTTATAGTTTAGGCTGTACGTTGATTCCTGTCATTCAGTCAGTCATTCATTCAGTCAGTCAGTCAGGACAAAGCCTTTTATATATATAGAGATAACGAATTTATAACATAACCATACATGATATTGTGTGTACTTTACAGTAACTAGGAACTCCTATGTCTAGTAAACTGATCTACCGTAAATAAAACTATATTTTCATGGATTCTTCAATGGGAAAGTCTTCTACACCTTATTAAAAATATATAAAACTCAAATTAAACTCCATGGTGCTATTTTCCTTTAGGTAACAGGTAACTGTCCGACCGCTACATCAGCAAACTCCACGTTACTATTTCACTGGCAGATGGCAAAATTGCGGCTACTGTACAGAATGAAGATTCCCACAACCCAAGACTGTAATCTTGACCAGAGCCTTCTTCCTTAATGAAACACCCTGGGTTCGATCCTCGGTACGTCTTGAAATTTTCTTGGGGGAGGTAGGCCTATGTCTGGAAAAAAAAGTTCATTCTATTTCGTTATTGAAACAGCACCTCAGTTATAATAACGAAATAGAATAAACTTTTTTTTTCAGACATACCTTAGAAAGTTTCAAGACGTACCGAGGATCGAACCCAGGCCTCCAGAACCGTAGTCAGCGAAGTTAATCACTAGACCACGGATGTGGTAATTCAAACAAGACTTGATTTATAAACTAACAGCTTTTACTTAACTTCCTAGCTTTTGCATGGCCAGTTTTGTGAGCCACTGCATTAGCTTTTCGTATATTGTAACAAAATAAAAATGCACATCAGAAGAAAAGTGGCAAGATGGGATTCTGGAGGGGTTATCTACCCCACAGAACAAACAAAATTTTCATAAAAATGTGCATGAGAAAAGAAAGCTACAATCATCTTTTCAATTTTCTCCTTCTCGTTTTTTATTGTTGTATTTGTTAAACTGTCTAATTGACCGGGGGATAATAGTATAGTACAGGAGACTAGGTTGGTAGAAGGTCAGGCAATTATGTGATGATAATCATTGGCTGAAGCTCCCCACAAGAACAAAGTCAAACAACAGGCGGAGTGACTGTGTGGCTCCACAAGCACTCGCAGCTCGTTAGAATAACCAGACGCCTCTACCCACCAAAATGCCCTACGGCGACGTGCGCTGTTGCCGCGCCAGCTTAGGAACTGGACTAATGTACCCCATTTAAATTAGCTCCAAACTGGAACAGGACTAATGCCATACAGTTAAATTAGCTTCACAATGAAACTGGACTAATGCATCCTACTAAAATTAACTCCACAATGGAAATGGAATAACGTATCTCACAGAAATTAACTACACAATGGGCCAATGAAGGCAATAAATTAGCTACACACTGGAAATTAAAATTAATTCTGAAAATTAATTATGGTACCCTATTTAAACCAGCTTGACAATGGAACCAGATTAATTGTATCCTAAGTAAATGAATTGCTCAATGGAAAAGGACTAATGCACCCATTTAAATTAGCTACACTCTGGAAGTGTACTAATGTACTCTCTTTAAATTAATTAACTCCACTCTGGATACGGTCAAAGAATCTCATAGACCTATAAATTAACTTCATAATGGAAGTGTACCAATTTAATTGTTGCAAACCAGTTAATTTTTTTGTTTCAATTAGCTCACAGTGATACTGAACTAACGTACCTCATTTAATTCCAAATTGGGACTAAAGTACTGAAGTCTATTTAAAATAATTCCACAATTGAGCTGTCTAACGCACTCCATTTTATGAATTTGAAAAACACTTAGCACTATTTGAACCTTGCTTTCCTTTAGAAATCAGATAACTTTATTCCAGATTTGAGCTAAGAAAAATCTGTATCTTTTTAAAATATGTTGCACATACGTTTTTTCCATACTCAGTAAATATAGAGAAATGCCAGACCGTGACGTTAAAGCCTATGCCAAACCACTCGGTAAATGGTTTTAAGAATATTGGGAACGTGGGGAGCATCAGCCATTAGTCACGAGCCACGCGGTCGGAATGAAGCCATGAGCCACCACCATGAGTTCCACTATGAGCTACATGAAACTTGTAGGTCCTCACCAAGATGTTAACCCGGGACTAATCCGTTTCCGTTGACTTAACCGAAGACCTAAATGTAAAGTGTACTGACCGTGAGTAAAAATCCTGAGTAAGTAAACGGAGGGGAGTGATGAGAATTGTAAAACAATGGACCAAAAAAGAAATTTGTATTGTTCATCTAAAAAAATTGATCAACGTAGACTTATTTTTTAAAAACCGCATCGCGCTATGATGTCTGACAGCTGACCGCCAGTCATATTACTTTATCGCATATAAACTACGTAGAGTAGAGAAAATATTGTGATCGTGACAAAAGATCAAAATCGAGATTACACTGGGAAAACATGTTTCACGATGCACAGAAACCGGAAAAAAGTATATTTAGAAAGGCGCCTCTGTCTGTCCATCTGTCTGTCCGGGTAAATCTGTAGAGTTGTATTTCGTTGTATTTATTTCATTTTCTGAAATAAAGACCTTTTTGGGGGGATTTTATAGAACCACCTAGAATTTGGTTTATATAAATGAAATATTAAGAGGACTTAAAATGAAAACTTTTTGAAAATTTCGATTTGAAAAAATGGCTATAACGATTTTAATAAAAATGCAAATTTCGAAACTCCTATCTATGACTAATAAAATGGCTACATTAGTTTTTCTGTAAAAAATTATTTAGGGGTAGTTTACTAGTGTCCATTTTCGATGAACCTGCATAAAACATCTTTATTGTAGATCCTAGCCTAATAATGTCACAACAAATTTAAACAGCTTTTTGCGTTTCCGAATACTGTAATTTTGACATTTTTCAGACACTGGACTTACGACACTATTGAATACGATTGCATGACATTTTCACAGGTTATTCAGGATGTTCTAGATTGATTTTTGGTACTGTCAAACCTCTGTATAACGAAGATCGATATAACGATAAGCTCCCATTTAACAATATTATTCTGTGCTCCTGGAAAATTTCCTGTCATAATAACTTACATTTCACTCACTATAACGATGAAGCTATTTTAGAAACACCCTTATATAAAAACAATGTTTTGTTGTTTAATAGCTATTGCAAACCAGTAGCTTAGCCCAATGAATGGTAGCTGGCATCAGATAGTGTCCATCTCAGCCACAAATATTGTTTTCTAGAGGATTGGTAGCTGTTAGGTCTAGCCTACATTTATTAGAAATTCCAGAAGAGAAGTTCAGTGGGGATGAAAAATCAGGGTAATGTACAAAAACATACAGCTGCTACTTCAACATGCGCAGCATGTTTAGTTAAAATTCCACATCCATGATGTTAAACCAGTCTTAATAGTAACTTTTCGAGTTCGGGTGTAAAGTAGCTATGGTTACCAGTCAAGTCTGTCCGTAAGCCCGATAACTCAAATACACTTTATCGGATTTTCATGAAACTTGGTATACGCATTTATAACATCCATGGGAAGAAGCCTATTGATATTGGGCCAAATCGGTTGACCGGTACCGGAGTAATGCCTAATTTAGCGCCTATTTTATGGTAGTATATTATAAAGACTTTACCAAATGCAAATTAGTTCTCATGACAACATATTGTTTTATATTGTTCATATAGGCCACGGCTTTTATATATATATAGCCTATATATAACTTTATATACAGTATGTCCCATTACAAATGCAATACTACATGCCCTATTTACAATATTTACATTGGTATTCCTATAACTAGGGTGCAATTTAGTATTTACGTTTACTTTTATTTTATTGCTTTTATTATTACTACTAAACTCCTCACTTTAAGTATAATTAATTATTATTAACTTAATTATTACTGTTCACTTTTGTTATTACTTAATATTGTTCCTTATTATTTTCTTAATTTTCCTTTTCTAATTGTAATACTACTGTTTGCAATTTATTCAAATTTTACTGGTCCTTAATCGATTTTGCTTAGTTCTTCCGAATCTACTTTATTTACAAATCTTATAAAGCTTGTTTTGTGTCTTTTAAATATTTCTGCTTTACTTATTGGTCATGTCAGCCCACTTTTTGCAACACTTGTCTTAAATGGTTGTCGCTGTGATTTTAATTTAGGACACTCAAAAATCAATTTAGTCACCTAACCCACACACGCACTCGGCACTTCCAATTATTTTGAACCGATGAAAGTAGCTTCTTAGTCTGCCGTGTCCTGTCAAGAATGTTGTCAAATTTGGGGTCAAGTCTAATTTCAAGTTTGTTCGGCTTTTAACGGTGGGAAAGAATGATTTCGTTACTTCTCCTTCTGATGTTTTGTTCCAGTCTTCCTCCCATTTGGATATGGCATTTCCTGGCAATTTTGCCAAAATTTCACTTTTGGTATTTTATCAACACACCTCCGAGCCCCTGTCCCTTGCTGCTTGTAAGTTGAGAAACAACACTACCCACATAATCCTTTACATATGCTTATCAAACTTTACCGTTAAGCCCGGCGAGGTGGCGGAGGACCCTGGTTCAAATCCTAGAGCCGGCCAATTTGACATGAATTTTTGTTTGTTTGTATTTTTGTGTGAGTGTGCGATTGTCAAGATATCACAAATCTGTATAGTTCTGCTGATGCTGGACGATTTTAATATGATTAAAAAAATATATACTTTTGTTCTTAAGTAAGCCCTGCTTAATGCATCAATCTGTATCTTAACTCGGAAATCGATTACAAAAATAACGTTTCTGCATATCATAATTGTAATTATCACTGATTAAACAAAAGCACTCTGGCACTTTGTTACAAATTAGTTTACCTGATTTTATTTTTCCATTTTTTCCACGCCAGTTCCTTGAATTATCCCACAGATTACATGCGGGCTTCCTAATAGTGGTATGAAACCCACTCAATATAACAATAACCCTAATGATAAAATCAGTTTGGGCCCACAAATATCGCTATACAGAGGTTCGACCTATTCAATTTATCCTATTAAATTATTTTTAAAGATATATATTTATATATGTACGGAATTTTTTATGAAAGTTATAAATTTAGAAAGATTCAGATAAAAATGTGATCATTTCATTTGTTAGATTTGTTAGGGAGTTCATAAAGTTTAATTTAATAAATTCTATTTTCTATGTGAAAGGATGTAGGCAGATACACGCTTGAATTCCAAAGCATGCCTTCACCTCTTCATTCGCATTGCTATGTCTGAACGTTAATGAGATGGCACAGAACGTGAAAGGCAGAGTATTAATAATGCCTATGCCCCATAACACAGCTAAGGCGTGGTTTCTGTCTTCTATTTGAAGCCGTAAGGATGAGGAATGAGGTGGCAATTTACGCCACTTAAGTATCAAAGGAATGCAAACAGAGGAATTAAACTAGTGCGTACTATATTTTTAAGTCTCCTGCCCGTTGATGATTGAGACAAGAAGAACTCTTATAAACAGAAAAACTTTATGTGTCCATGTGGATGTGTCTATAGGTGTAGAATTACGGAATAATAAATAGGAAATAAGCCATGAGCTAATCATTGTGTTTAACAATTTTCTTTGCAGTTCGGCATAGGTCTCACGTCGTGAGAAACTCTTATCAATTTAGAGATTATTCAAGCAGCTCTCTTTGCTTGTTTAATTATCTGTTTATTTTGCTCTCTTTGCTTGTTTAATTCTCTGTTTATATTGTATTACCTCTTCATTTCTTCTATATAATCGATTTAATCTTCCTCTCGAACTTTTGCCTTATTTGCAGGAGCTTAGTAGTTTCTGAACTTAAAAAAACATTCTAAAACATTACAGGCCTATTAGACTTGTTTAGAAATGCATTTTAAAGAGGAGTTATATAATGTATTTATCAAAAGTAGCATTTGTACATTAATACAGTAAATATTCAATAAACATAGTGAATGTTGAGTTGGCAAGATGGTAGGTATGTCAGTGATATAAGAAGAAAAAAAACTAAAAAATAGACTACTTATTTTTCAATAGAAATTAAAAATAATCTAATTTGTAGAGATGTTTAAGTAAAGTGTTTTTTGCTAAAGAACAGGTCTATTTGATTTTTGGACAACTAATTTATATTACATTTTATTTCGACATAAAATAGCTGTATTATACCCACAATGCACTCTCGAAATGTAGCTCAAAGAGACTGTTTTAATACGCTAATTAATCTACACAAAAGGCAAGTGTTAATAGTCAACTGGTAAGAATGGTTAACATCTAAACAATGAAATACCTAAAATCAAAGGGGAATTGCTATTTTTTGACGAAATATGCAATACGGTACTTTGCACCACATGAACTGTAAATCTATTTGACTTGTTTGGTTTTAATGTGAAATAACACTGAAACTGTACGCTTTTACGCGAAATAAAAACGAAATTAACCCAACTTTTGAACCGAAATTTAACATTTTTTACTCACCATAAAATATAATCCCTTAGAATAAGACCTACAACATTGGAGATCCAATAAATAAATAATAAATCTTTTTATTATAAAAGAAAGAAAGAAAAAACGATCCATGGTTTAGGTATGTAGTCAATATTCCAAGCCTACAATTCATATTTCTGTCAACATCAAGATTCAACAGGAAGTTTAAAATCCACAAACCATCCCACTACGACTCTTATCGAAGTTAAGCAGATCCCAGTCACCCTTTCTATGTTTGTTCTTACTCAAACTTTGAAACCCACCCCGGCCACGTCTCTGGTGTCTTGAGGGATCCGATTTCCGCACAACTTCATGCGCGACCGCACCGCGAGCATGTGGTCGCGCCCTTATCCATACAAACACACAAAAAATGTAGTTTTCAGTTCCAACTGAAAATAAACAAAATAGCAGAGTTGAATGTTTTGTCAGAGCTGTCATTTGTTTAAGAATATAAACCATCAGTCCGGAAGAATTTTACTCCATCAGGTTTGACTTTTTTCTGCACACTCCATCCCTTCCTCCTAGAAAGAAAGATGCGGCTTCCAAGTGGAAAAGCTTCCATGACGATGCGTTTTAACAAGACCCGCAGCAGAATGCAACTGCTATAAAAACTGTAGCGTTGTTGTGCGCGGTAGAACTATGTTGATCTTAAACACTACAAGCAGCTAGTATTTTAATGTGGTGCTTGTTCTTCAACAGAACCATCCCTCCGTGCTCCTAAATTTACCTTGATAGGATTTTAACGCCATCATTCTATACCGTCTTGTAGGGAGGAGATTATCTAAGTAACTCCCCCAACCGAAACATAATTTCACTGTCGTTTTATTTATTTAATTATTTATTTATTGTATCCCCAAGTTTTATGAACCCTATTTTGCCAGAAAAGGCATGTTAGAGTTATAGCTTACACAGCTATATATACAGTAAAATATAGAATATTAATTACATATGGTTGTGAATATATGTTAGATACTGCATAAAATTATCATAATAATATTGCTTCGTGAAAATTTTTTGACACATGGAAATTTCGTCACAATCTTCAAAAAACAAATTTAGCTGGAGTCTTTTTGTTTCGAACATAGGATAATCGAACAAAACATGTTTTACAGTTAGAATGGATTCCTGACACAATTATAACCAATTATAAATATACTGTCGTTTTATTTACAAAATAAACTATTTTAAGTTAAACGGAATTTTTTATATATTAACCAGAATTCTTTTATACCTTTAAACATCTTCCAGAACGCTTTATATACTGTAATTATAAGAAAGCAATGCCGTAAAAATTTTAATCTTTATAAAGTAGCCGATACGTTGTAATGAAAGAGTAATATAATCTAAATGAACATTAATAGAACGAATTTATATTATAAAACCAATTTTTGGAGATAACTCATCTAATGCGTATTTTCTACATACATGATTTAATTGAGCACTCCCAAATGTATATATGTTTAAATAACTTCTGTTAGTGCATCGACGACGACGACAACAACAACAACAATAATAATAATAATAATAATAATAATAATAATAATAATAATAATAATAATCCCCTAAAGTCCTCAAATATGACGTTGGTCTTTGGTATGTCTAGGGCGACAAAATCTGGACCAAGGCTAAGAATAGTTCGATCATGCTGGCCTAGAATATAACAGCATTTATTTATTTTATTCATCTCGATTAAACCGCACTTAATGCAGACTATACCACCGTATAATCTCGGGGCCGGCGGGTGTGTCATTCGTGGTGGACGAAGCCGTGCCTTGGGGGTTTTTCTCGGGGTTCTCCCGTTTCCCCCTCTCATTCCACCAACACTCTCCACTTCATCTCACCTTTCCCCCTTTTCATCATCATCCCGTTTCCACTTCCGGTATCGGGCCTGCTTTGGCAGTCAGCGCCCTTTGGGGGCCTCTCCCGTTTTCCCCGCTGGCGCACACGTGGCATGGTAATAAGGCTTATTGGATGTAGTGGAGCTCCGTGGGGGCCTTCGGGGGGATCTGCGTTCCCGGGCGGCCTGTGGGCACGCAACTCATTCCATCCCGGAGGTAGGTACAAAAAGCCTGCGGCTTCGGTGCTTAGGGGTCGTTCCCACCCCGCCTCCCGCCTTAAGAGCACATATTCAATTCAATTCAATTCAAATACCGCCGTATTATTTATTAATTTCGAACGGGTGACTACGTATTGAAATACAAATAAGAGTTTTTACACCTAGAACAATAACTCCTTCTTACGTTACGGATACGATACCTTAATGTAACATTAATAATTATAATAGTTATGCAACTGTTGTATTAATTCTCTTTCACAGCGAAATACCATTAATTTTGTGGGTTACAAGGCGTGAAAGTTGCATGGAATCAAGTGGGTGCGTGCCCACTCGAAAAGTACTAAATCCATATAAAACTAGATGAATAAATCAACACATGCAACCAGTGGCAGCCCACTTTTCTGAAACAGTTCTTTGCTGCCATTTTCACTTTAGAATATTAATTTCCGCATAAAGGGATGGGAGAAAGAGATGAATAACTCAGGAGAATAACCTACGACTAAGTAATATTTACGAGTTTCTCATTTATGAGTTATCGGTCAACTTAAATCTCCTGTTTATACACCAGCTACATTATAATTAATACAAAATAATGGACAATAAATTGGTGTTCAATGGACTTAATATAGCTGTTGTTTATAAGAAACTGAACAGTAATTTTCTGTAAAATGTTTTATGATGATTTCTAATGGTGATTGTTATTTTTGAGGCCAGTAAGCAAATTTTTAATTTTCACTGTAGCAATTTTAATTTTTAAGCCCTTATTCCCGATAAATCGGTATGTAC
The DNA here is from genome assembly GCA_964059195.1 of Ectobius pallidus. Lineage (NCBI taxonomy): Eukaryota > Metazoa > Arthropoda > Insecta > Blattodea > Ectobiidae > Ectobius > Ectobius pallidus. The sequence goes on from CAXKWD010000006.1 coordinate 119,694,905, forward strand.
GAAATCCAGCGCCCTTTCGGTCCATATTAGGGCGAGTTTGCGTGACTTGTACTTATGGTTGTACTTATGGTTAGAACACAATTTATATTTTATCAAAATAATCATTAATCAATGAATTAAGCCCCTCAGAATTAAACCTTTGTGAAGGTAGCATTTCCATTAACTTTTATTAATCATATTAAGAGAAATAAGATACAATCACAGAATATTATGTAGGGGTAAGCTGATAACACAGCCCAAAAAAAGAAAAATAACTTTTTGTTTGGTGTCTCAGATGTTTTACCGGATTTTGGCTGTACTTAGTGTGCTTATTTCAAACATGTAAACAGTTTTTCTCTTCTAGCTCTACTTTTATATAGATTTTATTCGTGAACTCTTAGTCTAGCGAAACAAAATCTTGGTTGATAATATAGCTAGTGAAGGTTCTTGACCATACTTTGGACGAAGTAAAGAAAAACTAAAAGCTGGATTATTTTTTGGCCCTCAAATTGACAGCTCGTAAGTCATAAACGACCGTACAATATGTGATAATATCAATTTTTTGAAAGACCCCATATTATTTGTTATTGTAATGTTAATGTAAAGTCAGTGTGTTGCTTTTTTCTTTACTTGATTTAGAAGCTAAAAAAGGCACTGTTTTTTATTTATATCAAACGTAAAATGGGATAATATGCATAGTAGTAATACCATATCTCATAATGGTAATACCATATCTGATAGGTCAAAACTAATGGCACATTTGGCATCAGCGACCTAAATATACCCAAGAATAAGTATGAATTCTAAGGCACCAAAATGGCTGTTGGTCTGTGTAATGTATCCATGGGTCTAAGCGTATTGAAGAATTCTATTATCCGGATTTACCATGGGATAAATAAATGTACAGGACAGATAACTAGATTTGATATGGGGAAAAATAAATAATTCAGCAAATAACTTCATAAACACATAAGCCTATATTTTAAGTTTAAAAATTCATTCACGTGAACATAATTTTCTTAAGAATGTAATTCCACTGCCGAACCCCCACGGGTTTTCCACAAGGCAGTAACTGACATGGAATCGCTTTATGAAAAATACATTAAGTTGAAACGCAGGCCCCCCAGCTGTTTTTATAGACTGAACCATAACTGTGGGTTCATATTTCTGAACTACGGAAATTTTAAACTCCACCCAGACCCACCTCCCGTATATAACTTTTCCTCCATACATAAAATCTGTGTTATAATGCTATACTACGATGATAGGAGGCTGATACCCAAGAACATCTGCTACATTCATGACCACTTCACCCAAGTGGTGCTGTGCTGTGTTCAGATTATCTAGAATGTCAGCTACTGCTACAGGATTAATCGTACTTCTGACCGGAAATTTTAACTTAGGCTAGGGTGATCAGATTTATGAACTTAAAAACCGGTCATTTAACAAAATTTGCCTTAAAAAACAGGACAAAACAGGACACTTGATAACAAAGAGTGCAAGCGTTCCTTCTAAATCTTGCAGTTACAATGTAATATTAGATAACTTTTTGCTATAAATGAGACTTCGTTGTCATCAAATATCGCCATTCTAAATTAAAAGCAGTCTTATAAATTCAAGCTTTGTCAATCTTTTTATGCCTGAAATTACATTTACAGCTGCCAACAATTAAAATTGTTAAAAATAATAATAATCTGTCATATTATAGAAGTAGGATATTTGAAGAAATTAAATCGGATACATTGAACAGACAGACATTTGTTGCAAGTTTTGGAAAAAAAAACAGGACATTTGGCATCCCGTTAAAAAATTGTCGGGACACTGGGACAGTTAATGAAAAAAAAGGAGAGTCCCGTTAAAAACGAGACGTCTGGTCACCCTAACTTAGGACTAGTGAACTATTTACATGTTATGCTTAATAGACTATATTCTCTCAAAGGCATTTACTTTTAAAGTACACAAAATACTTAAGTGATTCTGAAATGTAGTACAAATGAAATTAAATATTTTGACAAACGAAACGTACTAAATATTCTGACATTTAACAAAATGCTGTACCTAATGAATACTATACCATAATATTTTCCAAAATAGCTTCTTCATAATAGTCGCTAGAAAAAGGTAGATGGCTAAACGAGTTTGAAACTACACAACTACTTTAAACTAAGACTACCCCCCTAAGTAAAACTCCGCGGCGCTCGCTTCACCAAAAGGAGGATAAACGCACCTCGATCCTGACCTTAAAACATCAAAAACTTTCGGAGAAATATTATAATAGTAGCGCCCAAAGCTTCTCCAGGCGGCCAGCTGTGTAATCAGACTCTTGAACTCTCCTTGCCATTTTACTAAAAATCACTTAACATAAGTGGCTCGTGCCTAAGGTTTTCTGTGCATTATTTCCATGGTTTAAATGGAATTAAAACATTTTTCCCATGAATTCCACGAATATAATACCAACTTGCAACAATGTGTCGAATTAGGAACATCTAATCCAAAGATCACCCGTGAAGAAGGAAATAAACTCTCTGAGGGAAATAACGAATGTGGGGTTTAATTTTACTTGGGTAATCTAATGGTTTTGTTTAAACTGAGCATACTTACTTCAATATAAATCTATGGCTTGGTTCTAAAAGGGCCAACGTCATAAAACTTGCTTTTGAGCTAACTGACTTCGAAGCCTTTGCAGAAGTAACATTTTTTGCTGAGAACTTCCGACATTGGCCTCTAAGGCATTATGTCTACTAATAGCAACATACACTGGCACTTTTATTATACGAAAGATAAAGACTAGCCGAGCTCAATAATGCTTAGATCTCATTTTTGCAAGAAAATGACATTGGCCCTTTTAGAATCAAGCCACAGATAATATCTATAACTTGCATTATAGAACTCTTTCGTCAAAATAATTTTAAAAGGAGTTAACAAGGACCTATCGTCTCGCATCCATGCATCATTTCTATATCAATGAATTAGTGCATTATTACAATAATAACATTACAAGGCACAATTTGTAAGAAGGACACGCACAACAGACAATAAAAGACAGCATAAATCTGGCTCCTCTATTACAACGCTAATGAGGATATGTTTTTTACAAGTAGAATCGGTAATTAACATTAAAAAGCTTCTCTTATATAAATTAACTGTTTATGATTAACACTGACAACTACCATGCTACCCATTTCGCTAAATACAGATAACAAATAAATTATGATCAATTTTTTTAAAACTATTTAACATTACTCAGTGATTCAATTAACTTCCAAACCCATTTAAACCTGTCTCAATGACTGTTATAAAGAATCAGGTTGGTTATTATTTGTGTTGCTTGTAAGTAATGGTTCTGAGTCTTAATGAAGCTGTTTACCTGTGCAGGAAACATTCTTGTCATTGTCATGTCTGTACAATTAAGATAGAGGACGCATTCCTCGAATTGTTTCCTAAGCGTCTGAAATGCTACAAATTCGCAACAGGCTGAAGTTTCTTCTCTTGTCTCTCGCTGATTCACCGAGTCACATCACCACACATTGTCACATTCTTCATGTCTAATTCAAGCGACCTCGCTGATTATAAAATAAAGAGCGATTAAGTCCTATATAACTTATACGTACTCATTAGCATACGCTGGCTACCTCAGGGACCTGGAATTCCACAAATTATTATGTGCCAGAATGGTACTTTATGAGAAGGGTTCGGATGTTTATGACATGTCATATTTTTATCCTGACCTCCATTCTTGCTGCAAACACATATTAAACATGAATTGCACATTTTTTTATCCTAATCGGACCGTTTTTATTTCGCAAATAAAGTCATATTTTGGTCATTTTCATGGTTTTGGTCATATTTCGGTCATATTTGTAATCTGACGTCATATTTCAGTTATAAATTTCTGGAAAAGAGCACAATTATGCAGTATGTACACTTAATGCTTTTGTATAACTAAATTGTATTTGTAACAATTAATTTCTTTTTTATCATTTTCTTAAAATTCTTTCATATTATTCAGTGTGTAATTTTAATGTATCTTAAATCATTTCATGTGTTATGTTGTGTTCTTTTAATGTATTTTGTGTTACTTATTATGTTATATTGTAATAATTAATGTAAGTTACTATTAGTCCCTGGTGAAGTGGAAGAAAAGACCTTACGGTCTTAACTTCTCCAGGTTAAATAAACATTATTATTATTATTATTATTATTATTATTATTATTATTATTATTATTAAATTGTCGACTTAATTATTTTTCCGAAAATGAGTCACGAATATTTTGGTTTTACTGTAACTGAAATGTGAAGGGAATAGGCCTATAACAAATAATAGCACAATTACCTATTCCTCCTTGTTGTTAACAACTTCCAATAGACATGTTTTAAAAATATTTTCAGTTCACATTTAAAGTGGTATCTGGAAACATTAACAGATTAGAAGTTATTTACAAGTAAAACTATAAATCACCTGTAAAATTGTTAAAAAGTGATTATCCGATTGAATTCATGTGATGTGATAATTTAGTGTCATTAAACGTTTTAAATTAGAGCATTCATTTTCGGAAAATATATCCTTATATGAGATCATATTTAGGATTTTTGGGTCATATTTAGTCAATTTTAAGGTCATATTTTCCACTTTTTTAGTTCATAAACATCCGAACCCTATTTATGAGATAGGCTATACAGTACTAAAATATGGCATAATCATAATATGTCTATATCCTAGGAGCCCAATGCAATGGCCTTCAACTGTTATCGCCGATTAGATCCAGAATTCGCCACATCTTACTGCATTAGATTCTCTGTAACGATCTTTTTGTATACTATTACACCGTGCAATGACAGCACATGTGTGTTATACGTGTGTACTATTCTATGTATGGGAGCGAGTAAGAAAGCAAACATAATATAAACATCGGTACATCAACATTTTCATTCATTCTGCGGCTGCGCGGAGGCATGATACTGGAACAAATTAAGTTAAATGCCAACTTGATTGGCAGGCCAATTACGTACGAGTATGTGACAAGGCTGCCGAAGGCGAAGTTCCAACAAATCCACAGATCCTGTTCTATTCAAGTTTCTGAACATACTTTCCGTTTACAGAACACACGTAGCGGATGCATTAAAGATTTATCATGTAATAAAATAGCACATCAGCACAAAATTCATACAGAAAATATACATCAATCGGAAACTCAACTGTTGGCACATATTTAATTAGAACATATTATATACAAATTGCAATGCTAGAAACCAGCGGTGCCCATCCCCCGTAACTTCATGATTCACCCCCTCCCCAGTTTCATGAAAAGAAACACCCCTAACTTCGCACCACCACATGAAAAGTAACCCCCTTGCAAATAGTGGAATAACAGTTGGCCTACTTTAAAACTTCTTCCCAATGTATTAGTAACAAAAAAAAGTGTAAATTGAAAAGTATTTTTATTCAGGCTGCTTTTTCATGATTTATACATAACTGATAACAAATTACTACAAGAGTGTATTTTGAAGGATAAGAAGAGGTTTTTATTACCTTTTCGAGTTATAAAATTTTGACGGTTTTATTTTTTGCAACAATTTTTTAGGCCCCACCCCAGAAATTTAAATGACGCACTCTTCGTCTTAACACCCTCTTGTGGGCACCCCTGAGAAACACATATTTACATTTACATATTATCATTGTAATTTGTAAATATGTTTTAACTAAATAGGTACTAATATGTTAATATAGGCTAATTAACTCGGCTTTCTCAAGCAATCTTGCAAATATCAATAAAAACAGGGTCATACTTTGAAGCTTTCTTGGTTTATCTGTGCCTTTCTGAGGATAGGCTATAAGCCACACGGTTGACCAGCTACCAGGATGTTGGGAGAGAAAAGTTTGGAAAGAGCTACAGATATTTTTTAAAGATTAAATCTGTGACCAGCATTACGCACATGTGCAAGCAATGGAGAGGGAACGTTTCGGATGGGATTAAAGTAAGTTCCAAGCCAGGGAAAGCTCCCCAAAAAAGCTCAATTTTGAAACATCTAGTTATGACAATAACGAAATAGGTTGTTGAGTTAATGGGAAACGACAATTTTAGCTCTTCACAATTTTACCCTCAAATTTGATTGATTTTTAAAAATGTATACGAATGAGGCTGCAAAACCTTTTTCCTGTAGTTATTTTTTATAAACTTTAATACAGATGTATGCCTGTATAAAAAATAACTTCTTTGGAATGTCTGGGGTTTTGAAAAAAAAAGCAGTAACTTACCGGTATCCGAATATGAAAACACGAGAAAAAAACACAAAACTAATGATGACGTTTGTTATACGTGTATGTAGATAGAGCCACTGTACGTAACAAATATTATTTTTGCTATATACTTAGCCATTGTAAAAACAAGACTTCAAAGTCTTCGATATCTCCAACAATTTAATCTAACATCAGATCACAATTTATATTAAAAATCTAGAATCAATTAATTACTAACGGGTTGTTGTAGAGGTTCAGACACATGTGGAACAAAGTCGATCTATGAATTGATCTTTGAAGCGCACCACAACCCCAGGCATACCAGCTGCTACAGAAGGGAGGATAATGGGACCATATATCACTCTGAACACTGAAGGAGGAAAGTGTCATAAAGATGTACCTAGTCAATAATATGTTGCTGTTATCAAAGAGGATTATGATGAGAGCCCTATTATTACTTTAAAACGTGTCAATAAACTACTCAGCCTACATATTTAAAAACCGAGATTACCTACGGTACTTACCCACTCAATGGCAATAGACAATTCATAAGCAAGCTAAAGGAACATTGTCCATTTTATGGAACCTGGAGATTCATTGCCGCGCTTAGGCCTACATGATCCAGCTATTCAACCCTATTCTGTGCCAACTCCATCAAACCACTCCTCGCAAAACCTACTTCCCTTAAATCTATTCTAATATTGTCCTCCCAACTACGTCTAGGTCTTTCAAGTGGTATTTTCCCTACGGGTCTCCCAGATAATATTTCCTCCACCATGAACGCAACATGTCCAGCCCATTTCACCCTCTCGTGATTTAATTATAATCCTTATTGTATTCGGTGAAGAGTTCAGGTTATGAAGCTCGTCTTTATGCAGTTTTCATATCTACTAGGCCCGAATATTTTCCTAAGCACCATGTTTTCGAACACATTCAGATTATGCTCTTCCCAAAGAGTAAGCGAAACAGTAAGCAACTTTATTTGTATGTTTGTACCTGCATACAATTTTTGTGTGCTGTTAATTATAAGTTTTCAGTTATCCTACTGGATATATATATATATATATAGTCTATATATATATATATATATATATATATATATATATATATATATATTGTTTGGTTTGAATTTATCGTAAGACAAACTAAAACCTCAACCTATATAATATTAGTTGATGACGATTATGATAAAAGTAATAACAACAATATGAGATTTTGCAATTGTTAATTTCCGGGAGTGGGTGCTTGAATTTTCTTTTCTATGAAGTGAACCAGATATAAATATTTGTTTGTAAACTTTTGGTTACTTAAAGAGGGTTATGTACAGCTGCTTAGACCTCTAACCATCATCGGTATGCAGGAATTCACCTCGCAGGATATTGTTTACATGTTTGTAGCCTACATACTGTCGCACTTAAGCACACATTTTATGCCATCGACTTGGGCCGGGTTGAAACCCGCGTACTTTAAGCAGAAAGCCAGTGCCTTGTTAACCAACCCAGACCGACTAGATAGAAACTGCAGTCGCATTAGGGCCTACTGCGCTCATATTATATGACACGACTACTTATACAATAGGCAATGTAACTAAATGCTTAATGATATGCAGTGTAAACACAGGTCGTTAAAATTCTGTCATAAAACTGTTTATTACAAGCAACTTGTTTTCGAGGTAGCTAACATTTCTTCACGGCTACAACACTGTAGAATGAATTACTTTATCATGACATTTTTATTATAACTCGAATTGGTCCACAGATTTCTGCCTGCATCTTTTGACTATCTTCGTAAGTGCAGATGTCGAATGACATGCACTACAAACGTATTTAATTTCTATATACCTCACTAGATATGTGGAATATTTACACTATCTCCTTCTGTATAACTGTATAATTCTATATGACAGATGTGTATGTCCTATTCACTGGCAGATTTAATGTTGGGTGGGAAAGCTACACGAATTAAAGGGATGCAAGAACTTTTTCTTCTGCCTTTCACAGATTAGGCCAATCGACTTGTACTGGCCTCAATTCCATCTTTTAACTGAACGTCCTATGTCCCTCTTTCCTAGAGGTTTCTATTGTAAAGCCATCTTTGGAATCCTTGTTTCTTCCATTCGCTCTAAATGTTCCTTCCATTTTTGTTTATGTTATATTTTCTCATTTACTGCAAAAATATTCAGTTCTTGTCTAACGTTTTCATTATGATGGGATGCAAGATATTCGAAAGTAATTTGGCTTAGTGACTGTAATGGACATTTTACTGCAGTTTATGTGCTTAAAGAACCAAAAGGTATCATTTCTAGTCAATAGGCTATATACAACACTTTTTGCTTAAAAATAATATTGTGTTGTCATTTTTAATAGGCTTTTTGACAAAGTTCTTATTGAGTCCATCTTTAAATTACCTGAGGTAATTTTTATTGTGTTCTTTGGGGATCACAAACAAGTTTTTATCTATAAATGTTCCGTTTCTACTATGTATGCCTAAGAATCCCCCCCCCCCCGCAAAATGTGCAAACTTCCATACATTTCACCAAATTGGGCGTGAGCCTGTTATATTCTCAACACAATAAAATAAAATAAATAAATATGAGAAAGTTAGTGTTATCCTTAAATCAATTATGTTGAAAACTCCTCAGCGTTTTATTCACGTTCCTTCAGTCTAGGATGTGAACGGTTCAAGTAACAAAAATGGGATCGATTTCCAAACTTGTCGCATATTAAGACAATGGATAATCCAGAGCCCTTGATCAGGGGAATCGAAGCGAGACTCTATGGAATTTCAAGTCACGACCCTGCAATGAATCGAAACGAGGATATCAAGCTGCAAAACAAACTAAATGAACAGCCACGTACAGGAAGGCTTAAGAACTGCACGCACATAAGGCTGGAGAGCTAGATAATGTGATAGCCATACAACTTCGTTTTAAACTTAGAATGAATATCTAGTAATGTAAGCTTAAAAATATTTTATTGAAAGGGCATTACATTATCTGCAATCAATATGACTACAAAGTATGAAATATTACTACTTGAAGTTATTTATTCATTAGGCCTATTATAATACAGAAGTCTACAAGATTTCCGAAATCAAGGTTTTAAAATTATCATAGAACAATTAAATTATACATAATTTCCTCCTAATTATAACAGGTAAGCACAAAGTAAAGGTGGTCAGATTGTCAGCCTTATGCATTAGCAGCCTATAATCCACGGATGCTCATTTCTGTTAAAAGCTGAATCAACCCCAGGACCACAGTGCCACCAGGTCACCTGAAAAATACCAACAGTCTCATCCATGATGAAGCCCGCGACTTGCCGGTTTGTGGCACAGTGTACGAGGTAAGCCTACCCCCAAGTAAGGACATACTGACCACCTGGGTAGGAGTGAATTAGAACTTGTTAAAAAAATTGAAAACAGTGAAAATATAAATTTTAATTAAAAAATTCTACTGGTGTTCAGATTGTTTTCAACATTTTACTGGAAATTCATTCCTTGCATGACAAAAAAAATGTTCGAAAGTGAACAGTTCTTGGCTATGTCAACATTCCTTGACGCTATACCCCATGAAAGGGGTAACACCGGTAACTTCCGGCGCTTCGTCATCTTCCTTCATCTTCAGTTAGGAGGATTGGTTAGCATGTAGTCAATATAGGCCTACCGACTCAACGGCTGTTACTGGTTTTCTTGACCCTCTGTCTTTCTGCTACTACTACTCTGTAGAGCGACACCCACAGCCACTGGTCATCCTGACCGGATGTCAGACTTTCCTACCTCAGAAGAAATCAAGAGAAAGTAGGTATCTGGTTCCATAGTCAGGATAAACCGGTGGAACACAATTTCCTTGCTGGGCACCAAAGTTCAACTTTTACTGAAAGAAAATATAAAATAAATTCTAGAGGAACAGAGTTTAGTCCTAAACTGAAATGTGCTACACAGCAAAAAATATGACAATATGCTAATTCACGTTCGTTTGCCCTAGGTAATTATTTAATCCGAAGGGTATATTTGGAAAGCAACCACAGTCTTACATAAAATCATTCACTTAATCAATCTCGAAGTATTTCATGGTATACCACATTACTATAATAGTGGTTGCTATGGCAATCGAGCTAAGGCCAGCTTCAATTATTTCCAAAATTTAATACGGTCTACATGGAAACACCAGCTCAAATATCGTATTATATTTATTAAGTGCCACTATGTCACTTTATGAGATTGTGTGGGGGACGGAAAAATGTCCATCTGTGTGTCTGTATACGCGACAACTCAAATACGCTTTATCGGATTTTAATGAAACTTGGTATACGTATTTATAACATCCATGGGAAGAAGCCTATTGATATTGGACCAAATCGGTTGACCGGTACCGGAGTAACGCCCAATTTAGTGTATATTTCATGGTAATATATTTAAAAGAATTTATCAAGTGGAAATTAGTTATCATGACAACATATTGTTTTACTGTGATCATATACGGCTTTGGAAATTCTTTTATTAATGTGCATATAATAGGCTATATTTATGCGACTTTCAATAAACCTACTAACGGTACTTAAAGTGGATTTAATACAAAATATTTCTAAAAAGCGAGATTTCCAATGAAAAAATTTCGTTCACAAAAAGAAAAATTCACACTAAAAACAGAAATTTCAACGTGGATGAGATTGTTGGAATGTTTCAGTTGACCTAATCTTTCTGGTGGCACTGTGATCCTAGGGTTGATTCAGCCTCTAACAGAAATTTGCAAGTGTAAAACGTGAATATATCGGCCCTGAAGTGTTTGGAACGAAAGATATTACTTTATCACTAGTGACAATATATACTTTTTTATACTTTGGAATCTCAAAACACATAGCCTACATCCGTTTAAATCTCGAATATGAAAATTTTCACTCTACACCGATACTCTCTGTAATACTCTCTTACAGTACGTAAGAGTGTGGGTAATAAGTGTTTCTTTTCTTTAGAACACCATCTCATTTTCTGAATTTCCTAATTACTACTGAAAAGCGAAAACATTCTCCACATTCTCTTGACTTAAACATCTGCTAGTAATTATATGAAACCTTTCAGTAACTTCATTAACATAATAATGCTGTAAGGAAACTGCTGGTCACTTTCTCTGCAGATAGGAGACCTGGACAAACAAGTGGACAGAAATGGCGAAAATGCCAATATGAAAGTGTTAAGCGATTGTCACTCTAGCTAACAAAGGGTTCTATTCAAATCCACTGAGCAGGGGAAGCTTATTAAGGGTCGGGAAGCTAACAAAAATAATTTCCAAAAACCCTCTAGAGAAGTAAACATCCGTTGCCAGGATTTTGACGCCCTCTGAAATAACACACAGTGCTTTTGTTCGCATCCCTCGCCAGTTAGCGTTGTCAAGTCCATCTGTCCTCCCCGTCTGCTGTCTATCGTCTGTCAGTCCTACATCCTCAGCGATAAAAATCTCACGAACTCTGGAAATATTTTTCATGTCTGGGGCCAAGAGGCAGTGATAGAGCATCTTTGTTGTAGAAAGAGGAAATAATATTTGTTTCAGCAGGTAGCTGCTTTTAAAATTAAGATACCTATCTCTAAAGGGCAAATTCTCGGTCCATGTAGGCCTAATTTATTTTCTAGCTTTGTTCTTTTCAGATTAACTATGCAATTACAAATAAATGTCTATTTTAGTGCCAAGTTAAATGCTAGAAACGAGTTTTTTGTTAATTGAAAAAGAATTAAGAATGAACTAAAAAAAATCTTCTCCCTCTCATTATAAGACCTAAAAATGAAAGGAAATTGTATTTTTGTTGGCATTTTAAATTAGCATTAAAAAGTTTAATCTCAAATACATAATTTATTGAAAGTATCAAGAACCAAAAATATCGTTTCATTTTTTTATCTTTAATTGGAAATTGTACATATTTTTAGTTGTTTATTTTATTACTACATACGTTCTACAAATGCTGGAATCGACTAAAAATACCACACATAAACTAACAATAAAAATTACATTTGATTTCATATAACGTGAGTAATGAATACAATACATAACGTGTTACACTTGAACACTGAGGAATTAATGAATTTTATGTGATAATCAGTTTTATGCTATTAATCTGATGTTATCTGGTAGGCTACTGCATTTCATAATATATTTTGATGCCGTATCTTTTACCAAAATAGACTGAAAAGTTACAGCCAGAATGCAAAACGAACCCACGGCTACAAGGAAGTACGGAAGTAAGGAAGGACTTAAAAACTAGGCCTACATGCTATCAGCGAAAACACCAGGACAGAAAGCGACAGAAAGCGAAATGATGCAATTCCCAATTCCCAAGGAAAGCAAGAGACTACAATTTATATACGAGTACTTTCAAACCTAACAGAAAGGAGCTATATGCTCGGTTGGTGGAAGAAAAACTCAATTTTGTATTTTATAAATAATTCGTTATACTGTATAACATGGAGAGAGAGAGTCAAGATCCAATAAGGCGTAAGAAGAGAATTTATAGGAAACAATAATGAAACAAAACTAAACCAGTACCATGGTACAGACTACTTTTCATACAGTTAACGCTTCAATAATAGGGTATTAAAAACTCTCGAAAGGAAAACTAATAAATTATTCTCTCAGGAATCGTATAATAAGTCAATTTCCTTATATTTTGTGTTTAATTCAAGAGATTAGGCAGTGATAATTGCCCAGACTCTACTGCAATACAATCTAATTACAATACTGATTCTATACCTATTATGTTACTACCAGTTAATATTAATTTCATTCCAACAGGATATGACAATTATTTTAATTATAATTTATTAACATATGGGCATAGATATAGCCTGACATTATATTTACCCTATAAAAGTGTAAAGTGTTCCCTATTACAGGCCATGGAGGCCCAGAGGGTTCCAGGAAGTTGAGGCTCTCAGATTTTTAGACATTTTTAGAAGGTGGTAAGGTTGTCAGCCTTACGCACCGGCCGCCTTTACTCCCAGGATTGCTCCTGGTACTCATTTCTGTTAGAGGCTGAGTCGACCCCAGGGCCATAGTGCCACCAGAAGGATTAGGCCAATTGAAAAATTCCAACGACCTCATCGGGGATCGAACCCGCGACCTTCCGGTTTGTATCGCAGCGATATTTACCCTATAGGCCATTTAAATTCCAAATTTACGCCACATAGTGTTAACACGTCATTTAGATTTTAAGTAGCCTACGCCTATTCAATGTTGCCTCGGTTGACTTATTAAAAATTTTAGCGATAATTTCACGGTATACAAACAATACTTTGGAGGTGTTTGCTGGAGCTGTTGATTTGCCGGCGATGAGAGTTTTATTAAGATTTGGCGAAGAGGGTTTAAACATTAGCCTGATAACAAAAATATATTTCCAGAATTGGGTATGATGGAGTCTTTGAATATAAATTATTGTAACACATTAATCGTGGTTTTTTATTTAGTCTGTATCATATAGGCCCTACTAGAACATTATTTTTCACCTCGTGTACGATTTCTGAATTAGTTTTATAATCCCTCGAACCGCAACCTGTTGAATTTCTTAGTACCAATCTGTCAAATGTACCCTTAATTATGATATAGGTATTGCATGCATTCATAACCTGTCAAGTACTAAAATGGCGTGATGAATGAGATTTGAATGATTCACAGCCAACTGAGATGTATAAGCTTCTGCAGCAATTTCAAACAAAACGCTTTTAATAGCATAATGTTGCTCCATTGTATTTATACAAGCTGTTTATCACTGTAGCGAAACGCTTCTGTTGCTACATTCAACTTTTTTTTTATATACGTTGCTGTGGACACTAATACGCATGGTAATTACCGTAAAACATAACCCGTATTTTAAAACTTGGTAATGGTAACACACACGGAAAAGAAAGGTACGTAGCGTAATTTATGTTTTTATTTCGTTCCTTTCGTCAGCTGTTCTTCGCGCCTGGTAATAATGGTGTGAAAAATGAAATTTCACCGTGACTAACGCTTACTGAGGGGCTTAAACACGTGCCTTGTAGCAAATTACAGTTTCTCGAGTAACGAGAGAGGTAGGCGGTAAAGAGGGGGACAGTGAACTTCTGTATGAAAACACTCGTTGAAGGACAGTCTCCTCTTGATAGTAAATTACTATGCTACGAAACTTCACGCCACGTAAGCTATTATGTTGGTATGTTATTTCAGAATGCTGTCAACGCTGTTATTTCGTATTTGCATTATTCTATTATATTAGTACCGTAAAAAAATTTTTTAAGGAAGAATTTATACAAGAAATGAATAACCACATTTTATTTAAAGAACAAAGGAGATAACTGATAAGTATTTTTACCTATTTAAGGATTGATAACATAGTAATTAATACGTGCTTATATCTTCAGTTACGGTTTAAAAGAGTTTAAGGTAAGGGGGTACGCCGTAGCGTAGTGGTTGAGGCACTGCGTTACAAACCGGAAGGTCGCGGGTTCGATTCCGGATGAGGTCGTTGAGATTTTTCAATTGGCCTATTCCTTCTGGTGGCACTATGGCCCTGGGGATGACTCATTCTCTAACAAAAATGAGTACCAGGAGCAATCCTGGGGGCAAAGGCGGCCGGTGCGTAAGGCTGACAACCTTACCACCTTCGAATGTCCAAAATCTGGGAGCCTCAACCTTCTGGAACCCTCTGGGCCTCCATGGATTGTATAGGGATAACTTTACTTTCCTTACCAAAGTTCTAGATATTAATATTACTTTTGTTGTAATTTTAGGCAATCTAATTTTTCTCTTTTCGATTATCTGAAGCATCCTCTTGTAATTTGAGGTATAACAGAATGTATTTACATGTTATTTAATTTTAAAAAGGACACTTCTTAAAGGAGCAAAATTAAAATCCCCAAATCAATAATCTTAGTTATGTACGAGGTGTATATAAGTGTGACTTCATCAAACATTCACAGCATACAAATAAATACAGAAATGCAACGTCTGTTGAAAACAAATTTGAATTTTGGCCGAAAAGTACATTTCAAAATTTGTGATTCAAAGATTGCAGTAGGGCTATGTATTTCAAGGCTATTAAAATTTCAATGATCAAGATGTACCCTGTCAGTTGAGCCTTGTAGAATCTAGAACTGAAAACTTTATATCGTAATTATTCAATTGGCTTGAAAGCATCTCTTGCCTTTTAAAGTGCCTCATAACTCAAATGTAGATGTGTTTAATTGTTTGTTTTTAACTAAACTGTTTCGTGAAAAATGAATTTAGGCCTACTACTGTAAATTGTTATTGAATGAAGTTTACACAGAATATTCACGCAATGCATAAGATAAACACCTGCGAAAAGTGCTTTTGTTTTACGCAATTATTAAGGCTCGGCTCTAGGCCTATAGGAAGACGAAATATGCATGCAAATAAGCTCTAAAATTTGGAAAATACGAATTGGAAACAATGTAATATGCTCTACCATTTAAGTAATTTTAATAATTAACATTCTCTTGTTAGCTGAATTACATGATAAGTTACAACAAAAAATAGAAGTTTTATATTATAGACCTATTACAAATTAAAAAAAACACGATCAATGCTATAAAGTTTAGTAAATTGAAAACTATTGAAGTGAAACGTTGCTAATTTAATCAGTTCCGAAAACATTACACTATCAATTATTGTAAAGTCAGTTCTCAAATCATTCACTTAGCCAAATATACTGTAAATGTTTGAATTAAGATACATGCACAAATTTTTTAAAACGGTTAGAAATAAGCCGTCTAAAATGTGACAAAATAAAATATGCAGTCATATTTTAATGTCTAGCACATAATTATGATCTATTAGCGCAAAACTAACAACATTTTCTATTGTTTCTTTCATGTCTTGTACACATTTTCACACTAGCATATAACAGAGTGCATTATTAAAATATGATTTTTTATAACTTCCGAGCTTAGTAATTATAATTGTATAAGATCGCACACTGTAGGCTGCGATGGTCTAGATGGCCTCTAGATCCGAAGGTCGCGGGATCAAACCCGGCCGCAGTCGATGGGGTTTTCAGGAAGTAAAAATCCTGGGCAAGGAGTCCTCCGGGAGGGACTTGAAGCTTTAAGCTGGGGGGGGGGGGGGCGTGTCGTAGATTTACGGCACGTAAAAGAACTCCAAGCCTAAATTAGTGCCTCTGGACAAAATTTATCGGCCCTTTCACGTCCAAGTAATACCTTAGTTTCCGGAGGGGGGTTAAGGGGCGATGGGCTTACCACCTGTCCCTCTGCTCTCTCTAGGAAAATAAGCGTAACAAAATTCAAATCGGTAAACAGAAACCTCCACTTGGAGGCAATTCGCCCCAAGATGGGGGCATAGGATATGTGAGAGAGAGAGAGAGAGAGAGAGAGAGAGAGAGAGAGAGAGAGAGAGAGAGAGAGAGAGAGAGAGAGAGAGAGAGAGAAGATCGTACACTAAGTACTGATAACAGGTTGTAAAATACAACTTTATGCAATGTAATGCAATAGATACTTTTCTGTGGAACTAAAAATATCATCATAATAAAACTGCCAACAATAAAAAGAAAAGTGAATTAGCACTGATACTGACAAGCTTTTTTAGTCAACATGCTATGCTTGAAGCACGAAGTCTAGCTGCTTTATTACAGTGTTATGGATCTGGGAATGTAATTAAATCCCGCAGCTGTACATATTAATTAAATAAAACTGGAGTTATGCAAGCGATCGGAGGATGAAAATAATGGCCTGTTATAATAACCAGTGTCTTCAGGAGATTTAGTTTATTATGTGAAGAAAACTTACTTATGCATAAATAAAACAAGAGGAGAGAGGACCGGCTTAATGGAGACCCGTTTCCCAGAGCAGGAAACTTTTAAAATTCTAAACAAACTCTCGTGTGTGTGCAAAGTGTTTATCATGAATAAGATCACGTCTCTTACAGCTTACAAAGTAGATTAGAAACATATCTGAATATTTCAAACCCGTTCTCTTTAACACTGAAATATGACCAGTGAAAGTAAGAATGCAATAAAAACGTTAAGGTGTCCCATTATAGGTTCTGGCTGCCCTTGAGGGGGTTCTCAGAGGTTAAAACACTGCCAACATTTAAGTGGTGTCGTCAGCATTAGACTCGGGCTATGAGCACTTTCACGGAAATTAATACTGAAGAAATAGGCTTAGTCTAAATGAAGATTATGACGGAATATTAATTTATGTTTTCCGGTAGGGTAAGGTGGTACATTTTCGAACACTTAACAAATATTCTTATTTTATGAACACAATAAACATAAGACAAGTTCAACTGTATTGTATTCACAAAGTTGGCAATGTAGTTGACCCTTCACAAAAATATCAAAGTCATACAGCTGCAATATTGGTCATGGCAATCGATCTTTCATTTCCAGAATATCGTTCGAAAATGTACCGCAGTAGGTACAATTCTAAACACCAGTGGGTACTATTTCGAACAGTGGCATTTTCAACGAACAAAGTGCTTTCTTCCAAATATTATTTTCTGTTATTATTATTTATCGGTAATATGAGCGTAATAATGATGTGTCACGTTTTAAATAGGCAGATGGCCGGATTGGGGCATGTGGTCAGCATGCCGACTCCTACGACAGTTATTGATGGCTTACTGAACCGGAGCCGCTACTTCTTTATGAATTAGCTCTTTTGTTGGTGTCAAGAGGCTGAATGCACCCCGTTCCAGATCACCCTACCTCAGAAAAATCCGAGGAGGTACCGGTGATCGAACCCAGACTTGAGGGTCCGTAGTCAGGAACCACTAGACCATTAAGACGGTCTGTTATAACATCAAGAGCAATAATAAAAATACTTAACAGCTGCATGCTATTGTGTATTGCATAAATGCTGAGATGAAATAACATTACAGAGGAAGTCTTAGTTTACAACTCTTCGTTGAAATAATACCACTGTTGAGAGATATATGAATACCACCCTTTTATATTTGACTTGCACAGTTAATAATAATAAACATGCAGAATGCTGTGACAGCAAAACAGCTTTTCCATGCAAGTCTTAAGCAAGCAATCGCGGGTTAAAGTACTGTTCGAAATTGTACCTAAAATTTGTTCGAATTTGTACCTCGAGCTAGTTTTTTTAAATTACTACATTGTTGAAATTCCGCTCACGAATGCCCATTGTTGTGCCAATGACTTACGTATTAAAGACTACGCTATTTGTTGGTATGAGTTAAAAATTGGTCCTCAAAAATATATTCCAGTAACACAACGTGGAATTATAAGCAATTTTATAACGTGCCATTTTTCAAGCATGGCGTTCTTACCTTCGGTTGGAAAATAATTTTTTATGGCCGAATGAGACAACTCGGAACATCATTCTCGCGGATACAGATCAACAAAACAATCAGTATGGACGCTATATTTTTAAAAAGAGGTTGGCTAACATTTGAAACCCCAAAATGGATAAAAATCTTAGTCCGTTCAGAATTGTACCATGTTCGAAAATGTACCACCTTACCCTAACTCTTAAACTCATTTAATGCAGCTAATGAGATACAGTAGTTTGTCTTAAATTTGTAATAAAGTGATGGAAAAGAAACTAGAAGAAAAATAAAATATATACTCAAAACCTATACTTTATTAAAATCACCCTAAAATGCGTGTTTGTAATCGAACTCCTCCGGGACTCTTTGACCTAGAGATTTAAAATTTTCACCGTACGTTCTCCATGGCCCGGGAAGTGTATGTGAAAAGTTTACTCCAATAGCACAGTCGGTTATATGTTATTAATACAGTATGCTAATCGCTAATTTTAAATAGTAAAAGTAATTACCGTTTCGCTTGCATTCTAATAACTAAGACATGTAGCCTATTTTCTTTCGATTCTGTCAGCACTTCTATAAATCTCAACATACATTACGCTTCAATATTACCTCGAATGAATCAGGCTAAGAAGAAACTCTAGATTGACCCTGATGTGAAAGGGAGATAACAAAAAATGGATAAATCCGATAGTTAATAGGCTAATCCTCACAAAATAATAAGGTATTCGGGAGGTTCCAGGTTCAAATCCCTTGGCCGGCCTATTTAGCATGGTGTTTTTCATGGCTTCTCCAGTCGTAGAGGCAAATGCCGAATTGGATATTTACACACCATAAATCATCCTCACCATTTCATCCTATATCATGCCCATTTAAATTAATATCATAAAATACACCAACAATAGAAAATTATTGACAATCAACAGTTTCAAGGCCTACTGTATAAGTTAGACATCGATCCTGAACTCCTGATATGGCCTCGAAGCTGAAAGGAGTTTAATACAGCTGAATTAAAAAAGAAAGTAAAGGATAAGACTTTCTTACAAAGGAATCGGCGTGCAGTAAATCTAACATAAAAGAGCTTGGATTAATTTTTAATGGTTAAATGTTAATTATTATAACAGTACATACTTTTGTAAGGCCACATAATTTAATTAAGCCAAATTAAATTGACTACACACGTTATGTGTAAATAAATCCGGACTCTGTCATTTTGATACAGCATTGTCTCTTGTACATTACTTCTTTAAGATCTTTTAAAAAATCAAAAGATAATTTACTCCTTGCAAAAAACACCAGTAGTATTTAGGATATTTTAGAAGGTAAAATAACATTATTACCAAACAAGCGGAAATGCCACTCCCTATCCTAATTGTTCTTCCATGCCAGATGTTATGGAACACACTTTAATTCTGGGAAGGCTAATGAAATACAAACAGTTTGCTTGGTCGGAGGCTGAACTCTCGCCAAGGTTCATGCGGCAATTATGTGACTGGACTCGTTTTCAAATTCAAAAGATCCCCCACACTACAGACTAGACCACGTGCTGGGATATAAACCTTTCAAAACGTTAAAAACATCAAGGGGGGGGGGAGAGTATTCTTTTACTATATTTCTTAATGGTTAAAGTACACAGGAAAATTACATGTCAATATTTGTGCTCATGTAACCATTGATTCTATTCATTTAGTAAGTCAAGTACTGGAGTGTATTAAATCCACTTTTTTTCCCCCAAAAAAACTGAGGTAGTGTATGTTTCGAAATCCTTGTTTAGATACGCATCATATGTATAGGCCTACATTGTAAAACAAATTTCGACCTCTAAACAGTGAAATAATATCACGTTAAATGTGAGTCTTCTTAGTATTCGTAGTTTCTTCCTTCGTTTTTTCAAAACTTATCTTGATGGACACTCCAACATTCAGTTGATGTTTTGTCATTTTCTCTCTATGGATGCCTTAGAACCCATCTTTTGAAAAATCACTTTTACCTTTACTTACTTACTCACTCAAAGGCAATAGAAAATCCCTTAGCAAGCTAAAGAAATATTATCTATTTTATGGAACCAGGAGGTTCATTGCCTCTACCTTTAGAACTCAAAAAGCATCGAAGTATAGTAATTTAACATAATTTATTAATGCTTCACACTTTTAACTCTTCCAAAATGCTCGAGATTCAATTCCTCCCATAGTAAATAAAGTCGTACTTGGCGACATAGAAAACAGTTAAAATAATTACGCCTAAAGTTTATTGCTTGTGCCTATTCCGCAATTTTACATGGAATTTAAAAATTCCTATCTCATTTCATGAGATCTGACATTCTTTACTTCTATATTTTTCTTTCCCCTTATGTAGTTATCTGAAAAAATGCAATAGGCCTATATAGGCCTATATTGGCTATTTATTATATAATGGGTAGAGAAAGTATGGAACACTAAAATTGTATACACCGGTATCGAGTTATCAGGCAGTTTCTTTTTTAAGTTTTCTCGCTGATATATTCTTTTTCTCTTCAGATAAAGTATACATTATTTTTTTCTTCAGAAAATGGTATACGCGTGTCTAAGTTCGTGTAAATGCTGTATTTTATCGATTATACCTACGTATACCATAATGTTAACTGACACATTCTTACGGGTAAGCTATATGTTTCTCACCCCAATATTACTGGCATTAATGAATTCTGTTGCAGCGAACGCGAAAGAGAATATTGGGCCTTTACCTGAAAGTCTTTAGCCCTCACAGAATAAAATAGCCTACATTACAGAAATTAACAAATAATTCCCAAAACAGAATTGAGGACCGTTTTGACAAAACTCAACGTCTCCATTTTTTGCAAAATTTGTTTTTTAATGGTTTTAGGTGCTTTCAAATGAGGTCTTTAAGATGGTGAAAAAATAACATAAGAAAGTCAACATAACCAATTCATTTTGAAGCCTCAATATGCAAGGTTTCTATCTTCTGTATGTTAATAAAAATTAAAGAAACCTTCTCCTGACAATTTATCTTTTGGCACATGTTGAGTTTTGTCAAAACGGTCCTCAATTGCGAACAGGATAAGAGAAAGAAGGAAGCGGGAAGTAAATCTATACTATAGTTAGTGTAAGAGTTATTTTTTATGGCAAATTGTATTTTATACTAGTCTTAAAAGTAGGGCTGAAAATCGATTAAAATTTCTAATCGAGTTAACGCTTGACTTTAATCGATTAATCGACTGATTAATCGACAAACAGGTCGGTATTTTAAACGAAACCAAAGTGTACATTTAATATTGTTTTACACGTTTAATAACTACTACACTACAGATAATCAGAAGAAATCCAGAATTAATTAATACCATTATTAGTTAATTACTGAAAAAATATATACAAACTAACATTTCCGGTTACATTTTCAGCCAAGGCTCGAGACACACGAGTTTGTTGACATTTGAATGTTTAAGAGGCAATCTTAGTTTGTTTACAACAATACCGGCAGCACTAAAAACTCTCTCGGTGCTGAGAAAGGAGTTTGGTCATTTGACCCATTTCTCGAAATACGTTTTTCAGAATTCGACTAAACCGATTAATCGGAAAATGTAATTGATCGACGATTAAATGTTTAATCGATTAATCGGCACAGCCCTACTTAAAAGAGATCTGTTCAAATTTGGATTTCGGGGACATTCTTTTCCAAATTTGATGTAATATTTTTCCTGTAAGAACGTTTTGACAAATTTATAAAGATTACGTGCCTCGAGATATGTATTACACTATTTCCACGGCACCAAGCTTGCGAAGATGGCTTGGGAAGAATAAGTTAATAAATAACGAAACGAAATGAAGCTTTACTACATAGACGGTCATGGTTCTACATGAATGATCATCATAACAGCAAGAGAAAGCCACGCCTCCTAGCAAAACAAGAGAGCATCAACACCAACAACATAAATACCAACTGATCTAAAAGGAAACGCTATAAACCGAGAGGGATTAGCATTACCAAGTTTTATGCTCGAGTGCTTATTATAAACTCGAATTTATGACCAAATAAACTGACACTGTCATAATCCCGTAATGGATTTCACATAAAGAACTTGCATATTAAGTGCAAGAAACTTGGATTTTAAAGATGCTTGCAATATACAGCGGTTGCAGAATTTTCAACTGGGTCACTACTCTTGCAAAGATTTCGAGTCAATATTCTAACTGTAATATCAGATGTTTAAAAGAGAAATACAATGTTTACCCAAGCAATAGGGCCCAATACCATAAATACATATGTATAAATTATGTATGATAAAACTTACGTCCTTGAACATGTTTTGAAGCAAGGACGTCCCCAGGGAATTGAATAAGAACTTACGAAAATATAACATTTTAATACGGTAAATATTTAAATTTTAAAATAGGTTTCCTAAGTTGAAAAATTGTTTTATTGCCCTCGTGGCATTTTATAGACGAAACAGTATTTATTAATAGCTTAAAATTAAGCATTCAAATTTCATTTTAATGCCTTGTTTTTTCAAAATATTATTTTGGATCAGTAAAAAGCCTGTTTAAAAAAGCTATTTTGTTTGTAACCGAAAAGACGTGTAAATAAAATGTGAAGACAAAGTTATACCAAAAAAATCAGGGAAGAACCCTGACCCCCCCGGTGGGCACCTCCCGAACCAAAATCGTTCCTATTTTGAAGATAAGCATTTATAAGCACTGGTTCATTTGACTGTTATTACTTTTTAGTATGGCAATACGATCAATTTTTATCAGTTTACCAGTAGCTAAAAATGGTTTTCAGCTGAAAGTCGAACCGTAAATTCAATAGATAGATAGATAGATTTTTATTGCTGTAAACATTTATAATGTATAGCCACGTCACATAAGAAATTACACAATAGCTTTCTTACCAACTATTAAAATTATAAAATTCATGTACACTGTACAGGGGGTACATTGTCAGAGCAGTCCTGACCGTCCTCCTAAATGTTTCGAAGGAAAGATCCCTAGCTTGCAATGGAAGACTGTTGAATAACTCTAAGGATGTGTACTCAAAACTAGTTTTTATTGTATTATACCGGCATTTATTTATGTATATATTTGTGTTAGAGCGTGTATGATAACTGTGAATGTCTTTGCATAAGGTATAATTGTTGTAATTCTTCTTAACATAAAGGAGGACGGCCATAACATACATTGATGGTAGAGTAATTAACCCTAATTCTATAGGCCCTATTTAAAAAAAAGTGGTTTACAATGTGCTTTCGACGGAGCTCCGCAAATCAATATCTCACTGCCCTCTTTTGCAAAATAAAAAGTTGGTTTGTTGAATGATGATTCCCCCATAATAAAATTCCATAGTTCAAATGACTGTGTATATGAGCATAGTAAACAGTTAGTAGAACTTGAGTCGTGACATACGATTTTAAAACTCTTGACATAAAGATACCTTTACTGACAGTATTTTGGATTCTGCTGGTATGTTTTTTTTCCAGCCTAAATCTGTTTCAATGTCAATCCCTAAAAATTTTACAGATGTGTTATCTACTGTCAACATTCTATTCAAACTAAAATTTACTGTCTCTGTCTTGTCATTGTTACGTGAAAGCGTGTTGGCTTTACACCAGTCATGAATTTTCTGGGTTACACCATCTAGTTTCCAAACTGAAGTTTCCTTAGTTTTATTTATGATGTTGACAGTAAGGTCATCAGCAAAAAGAAAAGCATTCAAACAACCCACTTTAGTATTCGTGGCAAGATCATTTATATATATATACAATAAATAGTAAGGGTCCCAAAACAGAACCTTGGGGAACACCATATTTCACCAGTTTATATTGTGACTTATTATTAAAATTCAAGTCAACGAATTGATAGCGAGAAGAAAGAAATGACTCTAAAAATTTACAACTATCGCCATCAAAACCATAAAATTTAAGTTTTTGCAAAAGAGTTTCATGTGATACAGTGTCAAAAGCCTTCGTAAGATCGAAAATTCGAACTATATTCAATGGATTGTAATATTTCTTCAAACAAATTTTGCATATGTTATTTTTTAGATTTTATTTTTATTTTTAACGTGCCGATACTTTTTTTGTTGGTAACACATTGTATAGGTCATTTTGAATACAGCCTATTTTAGCTTTAGGTCATGATTTACAGCATTCGTCAAAACTTGATTCTGACTCTACCATAAACCGTTATTGAAGAATGTGCTTCCCAGTACCGTCAGTTGAATTGTTCTTCACTATTCTCCTTAATTTTACAATTTACCGATGTGCCATTAGCCAAAGGGAACATCAAAAGACATGAAGGCTAAGTCAAAACTATACGATTTTTAATTTTCAGTCCGATTTTACTACCACTTTAATACAAAAGGGAGTAAATTCAATCGAAATTTTGGTAAATTTCTTCTAATTTATCGGTAAGTTTTCATTCTGGATTATACTTCTAAGTTTTAGAAAAATATGTCTCCAACATATGATCTCCTTAGAATCCCTATACATTCACACCAATAGATAGTAAAGACCTACCTCGTTATTTTAATGTTTATGAGTTCTCTATTTATTGTTTAAACTGGCTTTTCCACTTTTTATTTCATGATTTTAAAAGCAAGAATTATTTAAGCCATCTAGTTGACAGGCGAGCACTATTTTCAACCTCTGCCTATAGCGGCTCAATGGCCCTGATAGAGTGAAAGTGGTTTTTACTCACCAGACAGCAGCGGCGGTACCAAAGTAATACAATAGAAGGAACACGACGGCGCAGTTGGCGTTGATATGCCCATCCTGTGACAGCAGATAGCGGGCCGGATTCTGCGTGTCGGGGCTGCAAGCCACCGCATTGCGGCCCGCTGCGACTCTCACACCCCATCCAACGCTTGCTAGATTGTAGCAGAGTGCCAAAAATGCGAGGGGGCGGCCAGGGTACCGGAATCTGCCAGAATCCACCAGGAATGTCATGACAGCTAGCAGAGAAGATATGAAACACAGCAGAGCCCATACCGACATCCACACTTCTGCGAGGTATTTGTCTGGTCCATCGAATAACACGTCTGCCTCACATAGGGGGTTGCAGCGACGCGTCCTGTTCACGTAGACGTAGCTGTTCTGTCGAGCAAATCTGCTGCACGGCGCCGTGTTACCGCCCCCGCGGGTCACTAATGAGGTGCTAATTCGTGAGATTGTAGGCGTCGCGATGTCTGGCCTAGGTGCTACACCGACTTCACCCGGCCCTTCCATACACATGTGTTCGTGGTTGTTGAGTTCGGGGAACTTGGAGCAGTTCAAAGCTGCAGGCCAGGGGAATCCGAATCCCTGTAACACTGGATAGCATCTCGCCCTTACAGATTCACAGAGCCCACGACACGGTCCAATAGGCGCCGCAACCTTTTCTGTACACATCGGCACGTACACAGAGCAAAGAAAGAAATGAAGCTGGGCTGAACATCCGTACTGGATCAAAGGAGAGAACGTCTGGAGCGTAAAATCAGCATCTCCTTGCAATTCATGGCCTACTAGATTAGGCATTCCTGTCACATTGTACCCCAGACCCCAGCAGAGTTCAACACGAATAGGCTCACAAGTTCTAAGGGTAGTTGTAGCCTCGCCGTCCACAGCTAACACCACCATGACGGGCAATAGGCACACGATGAACACAACACCGCATGGAGCCATGATGGGCCCCAGCGCACGATACACTCTCTACCAGCAGACTGAATCCGACTGACACACGCTCTCGCCTCGCTAGTTGCCCCGCTTCTGCCCGCCAATGCTGCCAACACCTGCACGTCAAGCCTCGTTATGCTGCTCAAGACAAGGGAGGGGAAGAATAAATATTTACAAGACCACCTCAACTTCCTAAGCATCACATCGGGTGGGTGGGATGGCTCTCTCTCTCCCCACTATTCTGTACACAATGGTTCCCGGGTTCCACTCAGCCTCCGTGATGCAGTGTGAAAGTAAACAATAGTACATTTTCCATGGTCCATTATCTCTCTCTCCCCATGTAATAATATCCATCATCCCTCTATGTCTTGAATATTGAATTTAGGAGGAAGAAAATAAACACCATGCTTCACTGCCGAGACTAAAGCTATACGTACTTTTTTTGTTTTGTTTAAAACGCATATTAACAATCAGTTTTATATTTTTGTATTCACTAAATTTATTACATATTAAATTATACTAAACCCAAACCTTTAAATTATACAGAAGAATGCTAACAAAAATGCCAAGGGTCCTGGCTCCTATAGTTCAGGTAGATAAAGTAGCCTTTCTGATTCCCATTCCAGTCTGCGTTTCAAAACCTGGTGGGTTTTAACATTTGAATTCACAATATGTGACTGGTTAAGAGAAAGATGCTGAGGTGTTTTTTAAACCTCAAAGAAAGATACTCAAAACTGTATGATCGGTTTTATATCCTTTAAGGTTCACCTAATAACGATTTGGTGAGTTTTGCAAAGATTTATAAATGCGTATAAAAATGAATGTCATTCTTTATATCCTCATTTTTGAGAGCAACAAAGACTATTTTTATAATTTGAATTATTCGTTAATAACCATAGCAACCATAACAAATTAGGAGGTCGGAGGAAGATACTGCTATCTCTCTTTTTGTAAAAGTTGAGATTGTTTCACAACATATATTTTTTCTTAGTCATTATTTATTCCAATGCTTCTGAGCATAGACTAATTATGCCAGTAAGTCTTGTTAGTAACATATATGTACAAAAAAAGAAAAGATAAACATAACATTTGCAGATTTGAGCCTACTTAAAAAATGCAGTATCTAAAATGAGGTTAATGTGGGTAAGCATTATCTTCCCCCTACCCCTTCAAATAATAAAGGATGATTTGGAAATATTTTGGAGGCAGACAGGATGCAGTAAAAGTAAACATAGTGACCTACAGGAAAAAATATAAAAGAGACACGAAAATAAGAAATACATCAAGAGAGAATAAGTGAATAGCTAAAATGTTACGAAAGAAAAGAGAGGGAAAAAAAAGGCTAGTTAAAATATGCTAACAGCTCGAAGGATAGAAGACCAAATTATTAAATTAAATTAATATAAAGGTCTAAATACAGACATAGGAGTGTCGCATTTACGCCCATTTCATTGCCAGCAATCGAACCCGCGAACAAAAAGCATGTTCAACAGCTCCTCCTAAACTGACAGATAAATGAATAATTAAATAAATCAATGAATATGGTAAATAAAGAAACGAAAGAGAAAGCATCATAATCTTTATATTAAAATATATTTACTCCTTCCACGCCGACGGAAAACATGGGTCTATAACCCGCTTTTTAGTCTCATTATGATATTTTACGTCCCGCAAAACCCATCGACCGCACCGGGTTAGAATCCATGACTTTCGGATCTATAGATGGGCACGCTACCTCTACACCACTCCGGATTCTACTGATAGCCTGATGCTTATTCTATTAGGCTATCTAAAACAAAGCCCACAGTCATGCCAATATTTATGATTACTGAAATACAATAATTATAATAGAATTTTAAGTAAGTATTACACCGTGCCAATTGTGGGGGATTCAACCTCCTACATGCAAGCCAATCCAATATACGACCGCTTCCAGCAACCGTGACACAACTTAGGTGCCTCATTAAGAGAATAGTTTATCAGCATTTACATTAATGTAAACCCACAAAGTTCCTTTGAATAATAATCCATTTGAATCAACTGGCCAGACGAGTATTGTAAGGTTCATCGCCTTATGACTACGCTGCCACTTCTTTAACACCATCCAATTAGGAGGAACTGGCTGAGGTACTTAACTTTTAACAAGCCATAAATAAGTGACAAAAAGCGTTTCTAAGACAAGCCAAACAACTGTCAATAAGCAAGGCCCACGTCGATCAAACAAATATGCAATTAACATGGGAAGTGACAATACAAACAGGCATAAGCTATGAATATGCTAATCTTACTCCAAGTGAAAAATTGTTCCCATCTGCTTAGAAGCAGCAAAATATCCTGCAGAGTTCCATCATAAATCATGCTCTTATTTTACATTTACAACACAATCATGCGCGTTTGCGTTACATAATTCAGGAGCTTTGGGATGGGAAGACAGGTCTTCGCAATGGGAAGCTATCCCAGGAGTCTGTCTAGAACACTGTAGGCTAATCCCCATCATAATAATACAAGAGAGCTGGAACAATAAATAAGCGTTAGGAAGAATTTATTATCTTGAATCAACTTTATATGAGAAATTAAAATAAAGAATTATACAAAGAAGTAAGCGAATACAAGAATACACTTCAATATAATCTGTAGGCCCATGGTTGGTCCCTATTTGTTTTGTTTTTGTTTCGCTTATTTTACGTTAATTATAAGCCACTATGTGTAAAATATGTCTCTTTTACGTACATTTGAAGAGTAAAAAATATCGATATTTTAGAGTAGACCTACGATAGGCTCATGCCAGGTATTAAAATCTTTACATAAAATAGAGGCGAAATCCAAAAACAGGGCGCCCCTTATGCTCCACCCACTTGATATTCACATTTGCACGGACTGTGTGATTTATTTTGTTTCTTAGCGAAGCAGGGTGACCAACTGTCCTTGTATATTGTCGCAAGTACCTTGTACCCACTGACCTTGTATACTGTCGCAGGTGCCAAGTGCCTTGAACCACCTCATTATATCTCCCGCGAGGTTTGTCAGCCTGTCACCGGGCGTCTAGCGATATGACGTCACACCTCCAACGTCCAAACACGAGTTTCTTCTTAATACGAGGACAGAAGAATTCGCTAGATCGTGGTATAAAAGAAAGTGCACCATTTTCTATACCACTATCCCAAGGTGCGACCTGTTTTTGGATTTTTACAAAATAGATAAATACTATGCAATAATAAAAAGAAATAATTAAAAATTGAAATTCTATTAATTTTTAAAAGTGGACAAACCTGATATGTTTGTAAATGGGAAGCATCAATAAAGTGAATTTATTTATATCGGCTGGTTTTATTGTTTTTTTGTTTTTGTTTCCTGAGTAACAACATCTAAACGGTAGGATAATAGTGTGTAATAGAAAATGACTAAGACAGCTTCATGTAAATTGGTGGAAATGAACACATGGCGAAACATTTTTAGCATTATTCTTGTGGCACTCAATATTCTTTTTTCGATACATTAATAAATATTTAATATTAACATATTTAATTATTATATAATTAGATTTGAATAATTAATGATGATCTATTGTATCATTTACGGATATCTTTTATGGCAAAACTTTCAGCATTATTCCACCGAAGAGCATAAAAGAGGAAGTTAGTTACACTTTGCGTCTACCTCCCCTGGTGTATGCGGCAACTTCTCCGACAAATGAGTACTGCGGGAAATCTGATTGGCAGATTTACAGGCAAATTAACAGACTGCAAGCTCTTAAAAACAGTTCTAAAAGAAGTGAATGCCTGTAAAATACTACTACTCCTACCATGGCAACCATTGCTTGCTAGGTCCCTAATATTATTTAATGCAAAGAATAAATAGGGTGTTCAATGATTTGATTTATGGTAAACGACACTATTCATGCTAATTATTTTATTCCACGCCTAATTTTTTTTTTAAATCTAAGCCATTTTGAGAGGATAAATTTGAATTCCTTTATTAACTCCTTTCATCACACAAATTTCTAGCAGGTGACATCTAAAATGAAGAGTTGCCTATGTTAGGCACAGAAATACTTTATGTTGTATTGAAATAATTTACTCATTGAATAGTAACAATCAACATATATAGGCCTATGTCTCATTTTAAATAATATACCGGTAGCCATCGATTTTATTTTCATTCCTCACGCCCGAGAAAAGTGAGATTCTATTCCAGGTTTGTAGAATGCGGTTCCCGAAAGTCAGGTAATTCGTAAAGTTTGGCTTTTATGTATGGTAACCTGTATTCAACATCGTATCTGCTATTGCTGTTGGCGTTTATGAAAGTGGAGTTCTAACATATGTAATAAAAAAAAAACATACAAATGAGTTTTCTTATCCGGTTTTTCAATGTTGGAAATGGACTTAATAAAATAATAGGCCTATATATTTTTTTAGAGACCCGCTATTTAAATAACCCTGCATACCAACTTTTGAAGCCATTCTACCAAACTTGTATTTCAGGAATTTTCTAAATAAAATGAACTTAAACATATAAAGCAAAATAAATTCGAATAAAAATATTAGTCAACCCAATGAGAAATAAAATAACATTGATGCCTTGCTTATACAATTTTGATGCTATATTCATGATTTTTTTTTAGTTAATAAAGGCCCACTATAAAATATGGTTAACAAAACGATCTAGGCCTATAATTCTCTCTCTCTCGTTCCTCTAACTCCTATGGTGGGGCATAGGGTCTCCAAGTGGAGGTTTCATTACCTAGACTAATTTTGTTACGCTTATTTTCCGAGAGAGGGCAGAGGGACAGGTGGTAAGCCCATCGCCTCTCATGCCTATCATGCTTAAACAAAATTAATAGTTCTAAAGTTATAAATTAATTGTACTATGTACAGTTTATTAAATTGAAGTTCAATTTAAAACAAAAATTGTTTTTGTTAATTTCCTTTGTTTAAATTTAAATTACGAAGTTATTTTTCTTCTGCTTTAAAGTGAGTATTCAGAATACTTAATTCTTTAACATAACAGAGATGTAAAAATATCAAACATATTCCTATGTAGAAGATCAATCTGAAGTGTGGAATTAAAAAATCACATTTAGCAAAATTATATAAAAATATCATAAATTCATATATGTAAACAAAATATTTCAAGTGGGATGAAAACAGAAATTCCAAGCATCTCAACCTTTAAAAGTTTAATTATACTTGAGGAAGATTCAAAAATAACTTTTCTCTCCAGTTGGTTACCTCAATCAGTAAATAATAATTAAACTGGCTTGGGTAAGTAGTGGTTGAATTTATAAAAAAAATTATACAACATAGCCCTACACTTCTTCCGTGAATATGACAGCAATCCACAAAAGGTTGCATTAATATGGGAAATAACAAGATCTCTTGTTAGATATATTTTTACAGCACCTTTGCCCTTTTCAGGTCTCATATTATCGTGGGTTTACAAGCAAAATCCACTAAGTCTTATGGAAATGCTGTTGACTTAGTGGATTTTGCTTGTAAGCCCACGTTATATCTCCATCTGGAAAGACCATTTATTTTGCTGGGCTACTGCTACTGACGTATAAATTCGTCATCCAAAAATATCCTATAAAAGCAGATGTATAAGATTAATAGATTGTAATGTGAAATGTGAGGAATTTTTTCCTCTTGTTATTACTGTCATTCACATTCTACTAAAATTGTTCTCTTCGATTCTAAACTTACAGCCCACTGATGATTTCACTAGAAGATAGTTTTTACAAATATTCAAAATTTGGTTCTGAAAGGATTAAAAATGTGGTGCAAGGGGAGATTTATGTTACTTACTTAACTGACATCTAATTTATTACCTACCGTATTTTTCAATGGATCTTGTACTTGATGTCGATCAAGGGTTGTTAGATGTAGGATAAAGCTCATAGGCATGCCATAATTTAATGCTCTGTATGACTTATGATCCTAATTGAAGAATCATACACAAAGAATTCGGTAATTTCGATTTATGAGTTATTTTATTTTCGGAGCGGCCTATGATCATGTGCTAATGTACTACAGCACACTGTAAAAATTGCATTAAAATTACACCTATTCTCTTTGAATGCAAGCCGTTATGCAAGTAAAACGGAAGAAAATATACTTTGTAGCCCAAACTGGGATAACTGGAAACTACAATACATATTTTGGTTTTAGAATTAAAATAGTTTTCGGTGGAACATGCTTAGTAGTCCTATACATATTCTTTACCTGTTTTCGATGAGAAAATTGCTGATCTTCTGGTGTTCAGTGGCCTCGGTCTGCACCAAGACCGCTCTTCGCCTCTAAAAAGAGGCCCCTATCTATGCTCCTTTCTAAATACTACTTTCGTTAATACCTTAAGGTGCCCAGCAGTATTAGGAATGGAGCATACACAGATTACACTTCAAAATTTCATGCCAAGGCACAGAATTTTGAAGTGAATATCTGAATATTAGTGTTGTCTTCCTCAGCTTGTTCTTGATTTAGAAAAGTCTTTTTCTTGATATCACAAACACTAAATAAAAACACTATCTTCTAGTCTTCTTATTTCTTGATATAGGAAAGTTTGTACACACATCACTAATAAACACCGATAAAAACCGAAACAGTAGAACTCGACATCAATGCTGGGTAATCCACGATGGCTTCGACAACATCTGTAATTAGAGAAATATTTTGTATATATCAACTGTACATTGAAAGCAAAAGAGATACAATTGTGAATATTAGATAACCAGTAAACATTCAATCCCTCCCCCCCCCCCCAGAAATAACGATTTGGTATTTTGTTGGGTTGTTGGAATTAAGTACCGGTACCTAACGAAATGTGCACAGAAAATAGTAAAGACAGCGATGAATAAGGTGTCAGGAGGTACAATTATTTGTCGACTTCTGACAGAGCATATTCACTACCCATCACTTACTTTCTCCTAAATGCGAGGCTGACACAACTGAATATCCACTTCCTGCAATACTGCCTCTTGTCCTATATGAATATTCGAAGTGAGAATATGATGTTGTGAGGATAGAGTTATGTGAATGCATCACATCAGATTTAAAAAAAATTAAAACTGATTATTTTATATGGGGCCTAACAATACATCTCGCCTATATGCTTCCCATGGGAATAGGATTAAATTTGTCAGTAGCTTTTTTTTTTTCCTTTTCTTTTTCCTGTGTTTACAAATCGTGCTTTACGTGTATGTGGTAATTTGTGTCGTGATGTCAGTTAGAGTTCAGTTCCAACTGCAGTAGCAGTTTCTGAGGAGTCAACAGTGTATCGCGTGGAAGAGGGATGCACTGTAAAAAGGTTCAGTGCCAGTAGTATTCACCGTCTTAGAGTTATCCCCTCCTCCTGCTAAGCTTTCGCTTCACCTGAACGTCTACAGTTATCAAAACTGGACTG
Source organism: Ectobius pallidus (assembly GCA_964059195.1). Taxonomy (NCBI): domain Eukaryota; kingdom Metazoa; phylum Arthropoda; class Insecta; order Blattodea; family Ectobiidae; genus Ectobius; species Ectobius pallidus. Next base: position 119,728,446 of record CAXKWD010000006.1, read on the forward strand.
TAGTTCTGATAAAGAGGGATGCGGTGGTTCGGGAAAGTAGTGTGCTACCAAAAATGGAAATCCCCACCACAGTCTTAAAAAATATACAGCATTGTTTGGAAGGCAGGTTCAGAATTTTGTACTTAGATAACGAAGGGACCTAACAGGCCTATATGATTTTGAAAAATTAAAATAATTAGGTATATGATAATTTCACTGGAAATATATTTTTCAGGTAGGTTGTATGGCCTACTTGCCGTGAATTCATAACAACCCTGTATCATGGTTGTAGGACTTCACGGAATGATGGATCTGCAAAATCGCTCTGGTTAAAGAGGTCTCCATAGAGACTAGCTGGAAACTGAGTTACCTATAACTTCTTCGTTCATACCATCATAGAAGCCGTTCCATCGTTCTTGAAACACGGGTTTGTATGCGCAGTGGAGAAAAATGCTTCACTGTTGGGGGAGGGAATATTGATTTTTCTAAACCACGTGCTTTTCCAGTGCTTCTATTGGTGTAGAGGGCTGAGGAGTGACAAGGAAAGCAGATAGCAAGTAAATAATCCCTTTCTATTCTGCGCCAGATTTCTAGGTCATGTTTCAACTGAAATGGAACAGACTCTATCATACAACATACTCTACAGTCTAAACAATAACTACAGAAAGGGAACTATATTTCGTTTAAAATTACACATTTTGAGGAGGGGTCTTTCTTTATACTCCTGAACACAGGAGCAAATTATTACATGATAGAGGCCGGAATATTATTACTGTAGTTAATAAGTAGATAGCACTAACATATGACCTTGTGTGCGTGTGTGTGAGTTTGTTTACAATGAATCCCACGGGATCTAACACACACGGAACTTCATGCAGGTAAACATGAGTGAGTTATTGAGAAAATACGTGTATAAGCAACACCTATGTGTTAAATATTTGTAAATCTGGTAAATGATTGCAATATATGAAGTGAATATAATTTTTGAACTTTGAGAGGAGGGGAGATATCCGCCCACTGTTTACATCATGTGCCGCAGGTGCACAAGTACTCCTCCGTGGACCGTCGTAAAGACATTGGAGCAAAACTCTAGACTTCCTGTCTAGTGTGACAATATAATAAGTTGAGGGGTCACATTGTTTTTTACAAATAATTTTTTTAGCAGTCCTTGTATGAGTACAAAGGAATCTTATAACTGAAAGAACGCATTTTGATGCTGTTTAACGTGTTTTAAATTTATGAAGTTGATATTATTATTTAAATGCACAGGCCTTCAATTCAGGTTTTTTTGGTAATGCCAACTTGATATCTTCTATAAAATAGGCTCAAAAGGTTGATTGAGGAAACTGTTGATATAGGAAATGGAAAGAGTTTACACCCACTCTAGTATGCCTTGCAGCATCTTAGCAGGGCATTTTGATGCTGTTTAACGTGTTTTAAATTTATGAAGATGATATTATCATTTAAATACACAGGCCTTCAATTCAGGTTTTTTTGGTAATGCCTTCTAGATATCTTCTATGAAACAGGTTCAATAGGTTGATTTAGGAAACTGTTGATTTAGGAAATGGAAAGAGTTTACACCCACTCTAGTATGACTTGCAGCATCTTAGCAGGGCCACTAATCAGAACGTGGTTAGAGGATCGGTTGTGCAGTTGGTACCCCTTGAACAGCATTCCTTGGCAGTCTTTGCATTTAAACGAGATGACGCCACGCGGACCAGCGGGTGGGCGGGACCAACCTTTCAACCCGACAACATTTCATTGTTTCTCTTGCACAGTATGTTTACCTTTATCTTTATTGATCACACTTGCGTACCTTGTAAGTCATCACCCGGCCACATCATGCAGTACCCAAACCCCATTACAGCCCAGACATATGATAGATGTCTGATTCCCTTAAAAATTGTTCGGCAGGGGTGTAACCAACAGGTGTTAAATCCCATCATCTTATATGCAGGGGTGTAAGCGTACTATATTGGTGTAAACTTGGACCATAAGTATACAACAAGCAAACAAATTAATGGTATTAGAAATGGATGTTTGGAGGCGTTCAGAAAGAAAATCCAGGAAAGAAAAAATTCGGAATAATAGAATAAGGGAAATAATGTAAGTTGAAAAGAATATTTTGGAAATTGTAGGAGAAAGACGCTTGAAATGTTATGGACATGTACGCAGAATGACAGAGGATAGAATACCCAAGAAAATTTTGGATCGGAAAGTAGAAGGAAAAAGAAGAAGAGGGAAGCCCAAAGAGTGTTGGATGGATGGGGTGAAAAGGAGTATGGCGAGAAAAGGATTAAGTGAAGAAGATGCTATGGATAGGGACTTATGGAGGCAAAAGATTGTTGTGGGATGAAGGAAAACCATTGTATTGTGGAATATTCCTTAGTAAAAAAAAAGTAAACAAAATATGCATGAAAAGTCTGAAGTGAAACTCACATAACTTCCTCTGCCCAAATAAAATCTGCCCAAATAAAAGTTTATAACATGTACCCTATGACATTCTCTTCATATAAATTGGTTGTAAAAATGAAGAAAATGTCGTTACCACATCACAACGAATCGCGACGGAGATACAACCCAAATAAAATCTGATTAACATACTCTCGTACCTTTCTTTACTTTAGCATGAGTAATACATACATTTTACTCACTTCACATTCTGGTGTAGAACATGAGCACATATTCAGAGTGGGTGGCCTATAACTACCCTTATGGGATTTTTTTCGAAAAAAACTTTTGAATAAAATTTTTAGCTTTTTGTATAAGCACCCCATATATGAATTTTAAACAAAATCGTTTAGAGTTGTTTTTGATAAAATCGCGACAACGAAATTTTCTTCATGTAAAGTCCCCTTAAAAATAAGAGAATGTCGTCGCCAATCTTCATGTCACATCCCCAGAAGATACCTGATCCAAATACAAAATTTTGTCTTCATATGATTTTCCGCCATAGCCTACATGTTTCTGAAAATAGTATTTTTGGAATTAGGTGTCCTCAAAACGTGTATTTATGGTAAAAAGTCAACTTTCAATTTTGGGGTCGAAAACAATACAACCTCTACCTGTAGTACCTATGGCACGGGCAGAGGAAGTAGAAAGTTGGCTCAAGAGGAAACCGTGTACTATTCCCAGGGCAACCAACCCAGATTCTTTATGATTTTCTTCGACCTTTTTACACGAATTCCGCGATAGATTACCACCTATAAAGTTACCATGATACTAGTTTTTACCGGGGACTACCCGTTTTTGAAGCCTTTCCCCAACCCCCATCCTATTTTGCTAAGTACCAGATTGTTCGTCTAGAGCGATGAACTGATGATTAAGTTACCAAACATATTGCATAATATAGTGATGTGACTGTATTTCACTGATTAACACTGGAAACTGAGCTAGAGTGGCAAGCAGTAGAAAAAATGTGACATATAAAAAAGAGGTGTTAAGTTATAATTGAAGGGGTAAGAGGATGAAGGAGGTATGTGACATTAAAAAAAAAGGTTATTGAAGTTACGGATGAAGGAGGTATGTGTTGACCGGTTTCTTGACACTGACAGCTGCTCTCTAGAAGCCAGTGTTTCTCATGAAGGAGGTATGTGACCACAACAAAATACAGTTTTAATGAATGAAGGAGTTATGAAACATAAAATGCACATACCTCCATCATGTTTTACCTCTGAAGTTTTATAAGGTGAAACCTTAATTTTGGTTTACAATACCAATATTTTTATTTAAATTATTAAAACTAGTGTTAACATGTCCGCCGGCGTGGTCTTGTGGTTAGCATCGCTGACTACAGATCCGTCTGGTAGGGGTGCACTCAGCCTCGTGATTCCAAATTGAGGAGCTACTTGATAGAGAAGTAGCGGCTCCGGTCAAGAAAACCACCATTAACGGCCGTGGGTGTCGGCATGCTGACCACATGCCCCCCAATCCTGCCATCTGTCTACGGGAGATGACGCAGTGGTCGGGTGGTAGGCCAAGTCCCTCCAGGGATGTAGCGCCATGGAGTTTAGTTTTTTTTTAGTGTTAACATACCTCCTTCATGCACTCAAAAGCTTCTTAAAACCATTTGACAAATTTCAAAGGGAGGTCAAAGCTGCCAAAACAGTGGCCTTAGTTGGACTATGCCCTAACATTATTGCCGCCTACAGTGTTCTCAGGCACTTAAAAAATTGAAACTTACAACACTTAGAAAGAAGCAGGCATGTACAAAAATATGATTGTAAATTGTTTTAGGCTAATTTATACACATTTTTTCATCTTTCATTAAAGATTTTCTGTTCTTAGTAAGATTTTAAAAAAAGAGGTTAGCAAAAAAGCTATTTAATGAAAAACTTCTGCTCAAATATCTCAAAACTTAGGCTACTTTTTGTTACACATCTTCTTCCTCCATTTATCCCTTCAATTGTTAATGAAGACTAAAGACAGGATTTTCAGGCAGCATCAAACCTTAAAATATGCATGCATTCATGCACTATTAAACCAAATATGCAACAATTAATATGCACTATCAAAATTCAAACTTAATTTTATTTTCTAGTGGCACAGTGTACTAACTAACAGCCTTTTCAAATTTCCGGTAGTCAAATTCATGCGTTTATATGTCAGAATGTTTTTGTACGCTGAAAATTACTTCTCTATATCACAAGAAGCAACGGGTGCAAACTTAAATGACGATTTTTGAGACAAAGTGAGGCCAAATTATTTATCTTCAACTTTTTTCATCGCAAATTACTTTTTTTTTTTTGAAACACATAAATCCATAATCAGGATTTCCAATGATAACTTTTTCCACGTTAACTTTAGCTGCCATACCCTCATCCCACTATGCAGAATCTAAGGACTTCTGAAAGTTTTCAGTAATCCTTCGGGAATTGACCAATGAAAGGCCCATAACCTTCAACCTTGTTACTGTGGTAGGCATTTTGCGATGTTACTTTTAAGGCAAATTAAGTCCGTGCTGTGCATTATTATTCTTAAACGCAGCTTGCAAACCGTTAGGTATTTTCTGTGGTAGATTCAAATATTATAGCTCAGAAAACCGAAGACTTGAGAGGCAACATTTATAAAATGCAGTATTATGCCATTTGATACAAAATATGCATTCAACTAGAAAATGGTCATAATACGCTATGCAATATAAACCTAAAAAACATGCATGAAAATATCCACAAAAAGGCCAAAACACGCAAATATGCACAGAAAAACTATATGCCTATTCATTTGGAATCAGTAAACCATGAAATGGATATATAGCATTTCGAGAACTGTAGTAAGCCATGCATTGCAAGGAAATTCTGTCTTTATTGATGACTACTCTTTGGTGAAATAAGTGCATTAAGGACTCACTACGAGATGAACCATGCACTTTAGTATGTAAGAATGTTGTATAGAAATGGTACCAATACATAAGCAGTATCGTTGATCGTGTTGAGCTGTAGTCCATAGCCTATGAGAAGCGTCCATAACATGTGCAGGAAAGTGGTTAATAATATTATCAGTTCCCATTCTGTACAACTATCATTGAATGAACTACATGAAATGATCTTAACATTCAACATAATAATTTTTTATCATTATTTTCCTTTTTCCGTAGTTTTCCTTCTTTCCCCTTGTTTTCTTGTTTGTTCCATTATTTCCTTTATCCTAATCCCTCGTTTTCCTTTTTTCCTCACAACACCCAATACCCGATGCGGAACTCGAACCCCACAACCTCCTTACTCACGGCTCCAAGGCAGCCTTAGCTACCGCGGCTGGAGACTGGCATTTCTTACGCCCTTTCTCGCGCATGCAAAATATATTACAAACAATTTAAGTTTATGGACTTTGCCATCAAAATATATATTATTATCGTGATCTTGAAAATGACTTACGCTTCTTAACTTATAGCCTACATTGGCAAAGCCTACGGTTTAAAAGGAAAAAAATAAATAAATATTCGAATGTAGTGTTAATGGAAATTTTTGAAGTAATTTCTAGAGCGGAAATGAAAACTACGGGAAGCTAATCAAAATATAATTTACACAGCTCGTTCTTCTCGTTATTAATGGACAAATCCGACTTCTGGAATAGAACATAGAATCCAACTCCTCCCTGAACATGCCAAGGCAGTTATTCAAAAGTTCCCACCTTCAGAGAGGCTCTCAGAACAAATTACTTATTTATAACTTCATACAAGCCGCCTGGGTAGGGAATCACATTACTGGACTGTTGTTAATACTGCCCAGGTTATAGTGGTTTACTTAGATCTCATAAACTACAGTGGTGGAGAAATGCTCTCGTTCGAATTCAAGCGCACCGACTCACAGTCGATTTCTAATAATAACTTTTATCCTAGATCGATTCTTCTCAATTCATATTTTTCCAATGCCAATTTTGAGTTACTTACTTACTCAATGGCAACGCACAATTCCTAAGCAAGTTAAAGGAATATTATATATTTTATGGAACCCGGAGGTTCATTGCCGTGCTAACTCCAACCATCCCTCGCAAATCCTACTTCTCTCAAATCTATCCTAATAATCCATTCCCCCCTACGTTTAAGTCTTCCAAGTGGTCTCTTCCCTTCGGGTCTCCCACTTAATATTTTTAGATAGGCCTCCCCCATGGGCGCAACATGTCCAGCCCATTTCATCCTCCGTGATTTAATCACCCTTACTATATCCGGTGAAGAGTACAGGTTATGAAGCTCGTCATCATGGAATTTTCTCCAGTCCCCATTTTCATCTCCCTTAGGTCCAAATATTTTCCTAAGCACTTTGTTTTCGAACACTTTCAGATTATGTTCCTCGACCATGTTTCACATCCATATAATACAATCGGCAAGATAATTGTTTTAAAAAAATATCTTTAAATTTCTGGACAGAAAACTAAAAGATAAAAGTTTCCGAACTGCATAAAAACAAGCATTTCCTGATTTCAGTCGAAGCTTAACTTCTACCTTAATATTATTTGTATCTGTAATTACTGCTCCCAGATATTTGAATTTCTTCACGTGTTCGAATATTCTATATAATTAGTGGCCATGACCATATGCTTAGCTGTTTCTGTGCTAACTTCCAATTTGACATTCCTGCAGGCATCGAAAAGTCTTTCTGCATTTCTTCCGATTGCAAAACTATTATTTACATTCATTTATTTTAAGTATAACTTACAGTCTAATTTATATAATTGATTGTCCCTTAATATTACATTTTTTACTGCAAGGGCCATAAATCTGTTACACGCCAAATCCACGGTAAGTTATTTTTAAAATCATTATTGTAATCATAGAATTTGTGAAACAATATTATACAATACGTTATATTATAAAATGGATAGACTAAATGAAATTGACGAAAAGTAGTAAGGAAAAATTCTAGCTCTCTAAAATCCGTTACTGATAGTGCAATCGGTTATTTGAAAGGACATAATTTAGCTACTAAAATCCTTCAAAGAAATCCTGTACAGCGGATATACATAAATTCACTTTATTGATGCTTCCCATTTACAAACATATCAGGTTGGTTCACATTTTAAAATTAATAGAATTTCAATTCCGCACAGACCTTAAAGTTGCTTCCGCCATTTCGGGAATAGAACAAAAAAAAAAAACTGTGCGTGGAACGCCACGCGACAGAAGTGAAACTTGTTTTAATTTTTTAATTTTTTCAATTTTGGATTATTGGATTTTTTTCAAATTTGGATTGTTGGACTTTTTAGTATTGGGTTTTTGAACTTTTTTAATTTTAGATTTTGGTTTTAAATGTTTGATCTTTTATTAATGTTTTTAATTTTGGAATTTTGGATTTTTTAATTTTTTAAATGAATTTTTAATTTTTTTAATTTTTTAATTTTCGTTTCTTAAATGTTGGATTTTTTTTATTTTTAAATTTGGGATTTGGGATTTTTTATTTGTTAAATTTGGGATCTTTAAATTTTTTTAATTTTTAATTTTTGGATTTTTAAAATTTTGGATATTTAGACTTTTTAATCTTGGATTTTTTATTTTTTTCATTTTGAATTTCTGGACGTTTTAATTTTGGATCTTTGAATTTTTTAATTTTGAATTTTTAGATTTTTTATTTGTTCATTTTGAATTTTTTTTATTTTTAAATTTTGGATAAGCCTAATCATTGAGTTGATTGTTTTCTGTGCAGTCCGTTCCGTCACACCTCACTAATTTCGTGACGATTTTGAGCGTAACACTAATTTCGTGACGATTTTGAGAGTTACACAAGCTTTCGATTTACTCCTACCCCCTAAAGAAGTTTCACTTCAAAAATAGGAAATTTTTATGGATGTTATAAGTGTGCATATTAAGTTTCATGAAACTCTGATAAAGCTTATTCGAGTTATTGCGCGTATAGATACACAGACCGTCGGACAGACATTTCGCCCGTTGTAGCACTTAATATTGTACGCATGTTTAACACATGAATAGGGAGAAGCTTCCTCAGATCGGATGGACAACCATAATGATTCGTGAAAGATGACTGTATGCTGTGATGTACAGCCCTGGCGTAAGGTAAAAAGCGCATTAACTATAACTCGTGAGTTCAGTAACAAGAACAAGCCGCCGTAAAACGTCCCTGTCAATGCGAGGCGTTGCTCAATCTACAAAACAAATATCACAATGCAAATTATTAAAAAATAAAAACAGCACTTGTAGGATACAAATTTACATCCGTGGGAAGAAAATCACTATGCTTAGCTTCTAGGCCTCAGGTGCCGCTGAAAAAGGAAGTAGTCTCGGCACGATATTAATGAAATTAGTTTGAAAATTGCTAGGAGAGGTTATCGCTCGAATCCTAGCTCGTTTGATTCACGGACAACCGGGGTTCAAATCCTGGCTTTCAAGTTACATTAGATTATTGGTTGCGAGAGCTGTCTAGTAGCGAGTACTGGGAATACTGTTCGCAATATATTAAAAGTGCCTTTCACATGCTGGCATATAGGGTAATAGTGCATCTTTAACAAGCGTACCCAGCGATAAAAATAAGTTATTTCTGATCCAAGTGTTAAAAACTATTTTTTTTACGAGTAGGTTATCCTACGAGCAAAATATAATACTTTTACCACATGTATTAAGCACTATTTTTGAGGGAGCAGTTAATATTTGTGGAATAGTAATAAATATTACATATATTTTTTTTTTATTTACAAATTTTTATTACAAATTAAAAAATACAAATTGATACAAAATTATTACAAATACAAATAATATACACACAATTTGTACAATTTGAAAAGAGTATTATTTGCCCCGCATGAGCATAGCTCGTGTTCGGGGTCAGTTCAGTCATACTAAAATTATATAAAAATAACAAAAAACATACATATTATAGTTTTAGGTAAAAAATAAGAATAAAAATAAATAAGATTGCTTATATGAAATAAATGCATGAACAAAGATACGAAAAAATAAATTACAGTAACATAACAGAGTTACAAACAAATTACCCAATGTTAAAAATTAAAAATTTTCAGTTGAGAATGATTAACATAAAAAGTGGTAAAAGTACAATTACAAGTTAGATTTAATCAAATCGAGTACTCTTTTTTTAAACAATTTATTGTTTAGTGGTATCATATCAGGGTTTCTTCTAGTAAAATTGTTGTACAGCCTTGGTCCGAAATTTATACTATGCCTTAGACCTACTTCTGTAGCACACTTTGGTTCGAAAAGAGGACAAGAGATATTATACCTCCTTGTATTATAGTAGTGATTTCGTGTTATGAAATATGATTTGCTAAGACGTTGGGTTTTAGTGGAACCACCAAGTATGACACATTTTGCATCACCGTGGGAAAATATTAAAAAAAGTAATGAATTTTAAAAATTATCAATTTTTATGAAACTGAGACTATTTAATAACCCTATGCAAATATTATAAACTAAAAGAGTATTTTCCATGTAACGGATACTAAAGTTGGTGTTATAATTTTATACCATTCAGTAGCATAATTTTCTCCTTTTAATTACTATCATCTACCGTAAAGTGCTTGTTTTACCTTCGACTGTCTAAATATATATTTTTAGCTATAACGGTTTAAAAAGACTACACGCCTCTCCCACTAAAATGAGTTTCACGATTCATCTCCAAATTCCGGACTTCAGAAGGCCAAAATCAGCCCCATGGTTAATCCAAAGAGAATTGTTTAGTCCCCAAGAATTTAAAATAAATTCCATAAGGAATAGCCGGGAGTAGAACCAGGATCTTCGTCTCTCCGTGCCGATGCTCTAACCAACTGAGCTACCATGGCAACATGCCGGCACAACACTAAATTCTCCAACTGACTCACAATCCCACACTGGAAGAACCTTGTTCAAATCCCGACTATGGCAATGAATTTTTCATTCTGACTTTACCTTTCCATCTTAGCCTACACACGGCCAGTGTGGAAGAATTATCATTCCACTATGATTTTGTATGTTTGCATGTTTGTTTGAATATTTGATTTCAATAAATAATTTAAAAAAACCGAGGCAATTTAACTTGGGTTTTTGTGTGGTTTTTTCATCTGCAAAGGCAAACGCAGGACTTGTAAGATTTGTTTACGTTCCATAACTCATCGCCCCTTCGTCACATAATATGAAAATCGTTTAAAATGGACATTAGCCATCAAGGCATCACCGAAAAAAGCAAACAAATGCATACGAATTAATCATTACAAGAGCCCATTGGTAAACCTAAACATTCTAAACACGTGATATGACAAATGCAGTTAAATCATTGCAAAATAAGCTAAGTAATAACTTAATAATAACTATAATAATTATGTTAATAATACAGAAAAATTACTTGAATATAGATTATTATATTTTCGTGAACAAATCTGAATTTAAGAAGTGACAAGTATTCAGGTATCGTACTATGTAGGCTCATGAAATTTCCCCACTTAAAATAGCAATAATAAAAATGGGCCTAAGTCATATATTACATTGACTATTTTTACTTCCTCTGCCCGTACCATAGGTACTATAGGTAGAAGAAGTATTGTTTTCGACCCCAAAATTCGAAGTTGAGTTTTTAGCATATATACACGTTTCAAGGCCCCCTGGATCCAAAAATACTATTTTTGAAACATGTCTGTGTGTCAGTGTGTCTGTGTGGAATATCTGTGAACAGGCTAGCTCGAAAACGGAAAATCGTATGAAAACAAAATTTCGTATTTGGGTCAGGTACTTTCTGAAGATGTGAGATGAAGATTGTCGACAAGTTTCTCTTATTTTAAGGGACTTTACATGAAGAATTTTTCGTTTTTCGCGATTTTCTCGAAAACGGCTCTAACGATTTTCTTTAAATTTTGCACTTGGGTTGCTTATACTAAGAGCTAAAACTTTTATTTGAAACATTTTTTCGAACAAATTCTCTGAAGGGTAGTTATGAGCCACCCACTGTGAATACACGCTCTTTGGAATACGGCCTCATGTAACGGAAAGTCGTACGAAAACAAAATTTTGTATTTGGGTTAGGTACCTTCTGAGGCTGTGACATGAAGAGTGGCGACAACTTTCCCTTACTTTTAAGGGGACTTTACACGAATAAATTTTCGTTTGTCACGATTTTCTCAAAAACGGCTCTAACGATTTCCTTTAAATTCTGTACATGGAGTGCTTATACCAAGAGCTAAAATTTTATTTGAAACTTAAAAAAAAAAAAAAAAATCTCTGAAGGGTGGTTGTAAACTATCCATTGTTTGTAGATGCTCTTGTCTTGCCTGGTGAACAACTCAATACGCGGACATTCACGGCATCTCATTCTAAATAAGTACGTGAAGTGAGAAAGATGTATTGTTGGTCATGCTTGCAGTAAAGAAATATCTGAGGGGAATATTCGATAAATTTTGGAAATTATTCTGAATGGCGGAAAGTTCAATAAACGTTTGCAGTCACTTGTTTTTTCTTCTTTTTTCCATAGCCTGTGATTTTAGTCGCAACATTCAAATGAGGGGCTATGAGGTATTTACAGCATAATTAGCGAAAAATTGTGTCTTGCAATTCTGTACAAGGATATGTGAATACTGCTAACTTTTATTTGGGCAGAGGAAGTTATGTGACTTTCACATCAGCTTTTTTAATTTTATTTTGTTTCCCTAGTATTCTATTGAATAATAGGAGCAATTATTCACTCAGTTAAAAACTTGTAGGTTAATACATTAATTTTTGAATGGTACATACTGGTTTTATTCATCAACATAAAAATATCATTAATAAGGCTTGTGCAACATATTTCGCACTGTATATTCCAAAAAGTCAGAAAGTATGAGATACTCTGGCAAGTATAACATTGCCTTATACCTTGATTGCCCTTAACAATTACGTTTACTTCCCCACATTTAAATCTTATTTTGGCAAATCCCATCAAAGAGTTTTCTGATATAATACATTTGCAGTTAATTTCTCGTGCAAATATTTGAAACAAGGTGATATTTTCCTAATATAGTATAATAATTGAGACCAAATAACACAATAAAATATGTTAATATTTAAACAAACTCTCCATAACTTCATTATGTCAATATTAAGTAGTTCTTCGCCAGCATTAAAAAATGTATTCTTTGTATTACTACATATAGGCCTAGCTCATTCCAATAAGAAAAAAACCAGTTATAATAATTAGGGCCCGGTTTAAAATTATTTTGTTCCTTGCTCACTGTGATATTTTAACATAATTATCCGTTTCGATGTCATGGCAGTCACATAGTCCAATCTTATGAAACCTAAAAAAGGTAAATAAAACGTTATAAACTTAAAATGTCTAAAATTATGTCTTAATTAAAATATGATAAAATACTTAACAAACTAAAATGTAATTAATCGAATTATTATACTAATTATTTTTTTTAAATATTTGCCTACATTTTGCATATTGCTCATTGTTATCAGTCCATTAGAACGAGAAAATATTGCAATTTTATCTTGTTGTACCTCATTTTCCCGGTAAAGGAAATCGTTAGTGAACAAAAGCCCCCGGTTTCTTTAGCAGAAAATTAAGACATTCTTAACAATCTTACACTTGCAGTTTGTTCACAGTGTTTGCTCCAGCAAGACGCTGAAAGTAAAGTAGGCCTATTCTAAAAGTTGATTAATTGAAAAAAAGTTCTTGCTGAATTTATGTGGAGTTGGAAATGACGGGGGCAATTCTAAAATTAATCATAAAAGTATTCCTGTTGTTTTGTGGTTCAGAGCCGTAGCAATTCAAGTAAAAATAAGTGAATTAACACATTTTTAATGTGTTTAAAAAACTGAAATAGAACTATCTTAATATGTTTAAAAACTAAACCAGAGTTTAGAAAAACCTAACAATCCGGGCCCTAACTATGAGCGATTATCTAATTTCGATTTCGGTGAACCCGCGACCTCACAAATTTGAGTCCCCAACATTATCGCCCGCCATTTCATTCGGTGATTTAACCTATAAGAACCACAATTCGCTTTATAAAAGTACCGTAATGCTGTGTATATTTTATTTTAACTTTATTTTATTACGAAGCAGTTATCGGGATTTACTTAAACATCAAATATTCATAGTGCTCACCAACAATGGCAACAGTTAGGGGAAGTATTAAGAGGCCAACAAAACATTCCGTGTCATAGCCTGGAAAGATGACAGAATGAAACACCGAATTTGGTTTTCCTGAGATTTTTTTTCTGGCACATGGATAATTTATTTGTTTCTTTCACTCAAGGGATCTTAATGCATATAGACCCGTTTCCGGTGTAAACCAAAGAAGGTTTCCATTCTAATTTCTACCCCACAAACCGTAATTACAGTATCCATCGTTAGAAAATAAAACAAGTAGGAGATATTTGGTTGAGAAGAAAAGAAAGATAAACAAACATTGAATAAAAGGAAGGGAAGATTGAAGTGGAAATTAAAATAAATAGGTGTGCTCACGAGGAAATGAAGGGGGGCCGGTGGCAGGCAGTGATTACAATTAATTGTAACGAGGAGTTTATTTCTACTGGGGGCGTAACAGGATTCGCAACAGATTGCTGTGCTGATAGCTTGGTCATGTTAATCATACGCGCGCACCTATCAAATTATTTGCATAAACCTGAACATGCATTCTATCCGTGAAATGGATATCTTCCGCTCATTTTGTCCTACAACTACACCTGCGTTATGATGTGTTCAGTAACTGTGTCATTCATCATACTATGTGGAATGCTCAAGGAAAACGCGATTCCTTGTAAAGATTAACATAGAGAAAAGATTATATTCCCGTAATTATGGTTACAGAAGCATTACGCTTATGTAGGTTAAAACGCATTTGAAGTGTTTTCTCTTGTAGATGGGAAGATACACATAAAATGGAATCTGATTATCTGAAACACTGAAACGCCAAACGATAGAAATAAAATAAGCACGAGAAAGGAAGTAACAGACAAGGCAATCAAAGAGAAAGGACAAAAAAAATCTAAAAAGAAAAGTAAAAAAGAAGGGAAATGGATAAGTATAATCTATAACTGAACTTTTGGAATGGAGAGGGAAAGAATAAAAGACAAATCAGAGGTAAGAAGTAATGAGCGAAAGAAAGAAATAATTAAGAAGAAACAAACAAAAATAAGTAGAAGAATAAAATAGATAAATAAATACGTAAATAAATAAATTAGTAAGAGAATAAATCTCTATAAACAAGTAAAGCGCAAGTCAGTTAGCTGAATGCCTATAACTCGAGAATCGATTTTACCTCTTAAGCAGTTTCTTAAATTAGTTAGCAGTTAGTAAGTTTATAAGTACATTGTATGGCTGACATTTCATACGTTAAATAGGGATTCTCAGTGAGGAGTTACACACACAAGTAAAAAGAAAGGAATAAAGATGGAATAAAGGTTTTCTTAGCAGTTTATAGGCTACATTGTCTAATCCGTTGAGACCAAAAAAATTCAGTGGGTAACATATAATACGCGTTTTTCAACTGCAGCTTGAACTAAGTTATAAATGAATGTTATAAATTTCAAATATTTTAATAATTACTTTACGCTTACGAAAATAAATATTATGAATTCAATTCTAGTAGGCCTACCATCTAATTTAGATAACAATGCATTTTATAGTCTGTAATTGCACTTGAGGAGGTAATTCAACTCAAAAGGAGGATTATTTGTTTGCGATAGATACAGCATAGTATTCCGCTGAATTCAAGTATTCTGAAACAGGCCTATGCTCATCAGCGGCCGAGGCGTGATATTTAGGTATGGGCAAAAGTATGTATATAGTAAGGATTGTTATACATTATTTCTACAAAGAAAAAATTAATTAATAATGTTGTTTTATTGTAATTACTTATACAGCAATATCAAACTAATTAAAGTCATTATCGTCATCATCATCTCTATGGTGATTACCAGGGGCCGGATTCTGATGACCTAAAAATATTTGAAAAATGACCTATAAAATGACCCTAAATTTTAAAGAAAATGACTTGATACTTATAAAAAATGACCTAAAACTGATATATTAGTTATAAAAAATGATTATTGTACGGTACACACAGAGTTTAGACTAATTTTAGAGTAATTGTAAAAACTGTAAATAACTGTAATGGTGTGAATGTTTTTTTCTCACGGAGATTTATACTGGCACTGAGGGACTGGCGAGTCAAACTTATTTTCTTTTGCGGCCTGCCGGATTATTGTTTATTGAGGGCAAACAGTAGCAGGTGCCAAGACAATCTAATAACAATAGTAATATAATACAAAATTTTGGCGTTTCTTTGATTCTCATTTCCGATTGAAACATGACAACACTTTTCCTTCTTGCATTAAACAAACAACACTTCAAAGAGAGAACCGCTAGCGACGAAAAAAGTTAATACACTCAATAAATGCATGAAAATTACTAAATAAGGAAGCAAATGACACGAAAATGACAAAATAATGACGTAAAATTGAAATAAATGCCTTAAAAATATAAAATTGCATGAAATGACAAAAAATGACCTAGTAAAATTGTATTTCTATAATCTAGAGGCCATGTATTTCTATGATCTAGAGGCCATGATTAGGATTTATCTACAAGATGGCAATGTCTATGCAGCATCAATAAAAAGATGACATATCACTAGAATCCGGGCCCTGGTGTTTACCTTTTAACTTTCTCGCATATACGTAGTACAGAGAAAGTAACTTATTATGATCGTGACTAAAAATCGAAATTGGGATAACACCAGGAAAACATGTTTCACGATGCCGAGAAACTGAAAAAGTGTCCTGTCTGTCCGTATAGGCTCATGGTTCATGGTGTTTACATTTTTTTAATTAAGGATTTTTTTTTATTTTGTCGAACCGCCCAGAAATTGGTTTCCACAGCAGAAAAATTATGGGAACTTTGTATGAAAACTATTTTTCATACTCTTTAAACGGCTCTAACGATTTAAAAATAATTCTAATTTCGTTACTTCTATTTATGACTAATAAAACTGCTACATTCGTTTTTCTATTAAAAAATATTTAGGGGCTGTTGATTCGTGTTCATTTTTTAATTTTTCTAGGCTATCTCCATTACACTAGAAAATGTAGAAAAGATACACGAAAATGTAGGATAGTAAAGTTGTAGAGAAAATTATAATGAAAATTTTTGTCCTACACAATTCTTTATTAAGTTAATAAGTACCGAGAAAGAAACGAAATAAATATGACTTCAATGCACAATATTAGAACACACCTTTAAAATATGGATGACTCTAGTCTTTTGTTTTCCTTACCAACAAGAATACTACGATTAATTTATAGCTGTAAAATGAAGTATACCTGTCTCATAATGCACACGTTAAAAATTCCATCCGAGCAAGATAGGTAAGGCAAGTAAGACATCCTGGGTTCAAATCTCAAACCTCGTGGTCGGCAAATTTGACTTGGGTTTTTCATGGTTTCTTCATTCTCGAAGGCAAACCACGGATATATTGAGATAAGACCGAACAATAGATATAGAAGCAACAAGAATAAGTTATTATAACAGAATACTGGTAAACCTACATGTCATAATCACGTAATATGACCAACAGCAATTAAATATATTTAAGTGATTTTTGTTTTGGGCTGGTGTAGTTTAACTATGTGCACAGCATGAAGCAGGATTTTTTTTTTCTCGGGCACTTGTAGTGAATTTAAAAAAATAATTTGACTTATAAATACTTCAAATTTTCATTAGGCTATAACTTAATGTTTAGAAATTAAGAAAAAAAAAACATTTTGAAATGATCCTGCTTCATGTTGTAGATGTGGGTCTTAACAAGAATTAGAAATAAAATTCTTAAGAAAATTCAGGTAATTAAGAAGTTTTCTAATTTTACAGTAGCCAAAATACCTCCCCTTAAGGGCCACCACGGCCTTAGGAACTCTATTCTTCGTGGAATGACTCATGCTGTGTTTATAGGTTATGCTCAAAATACCGAAAATATGTATTACGTAGAACTGAAAACAGTACGGTACCGTACTATCTTTATTAAATTGGTCGTCAAAAGTAAAGATAAAAGTAAATTGTACTATTTGAGTTTAAAGAAATGAATTCTTCATCATAGCAACTTATTTTATTCCTAGGTCTTTCGGAAGCGTCATCTTCAGGGCATCTCCTTACGCTGGTGAAGATGTATTAAATAATTAAAAACAAAATCAGGTAAACTGATATAACAAAGTGCCAGAATGCTTTTGTTGAATCAGTTATAATTTCAATTATGATATGCAAAAAATAAGTTTTTTTTTAAATTAATTTCCAAGTTAAGCTCCAGATTAATTAATTAAGCAGGGCTTGCGGAAGAACAAAGTTCTAGTTTAAAAAAAAAATCAGATTAAAATCGTCCAGCATCAGCAGAATTATAGTCTACTGATTTGTGATATAATGACAATCGCACATTCACATAAAAATACAACAAAAAATGTCAAATTAGTCGGCTTCAGGATTTCAACCAAGGACCTCCAGAATGCGAATCCAAGACGTTTCCATCTCGGATACCTAACTCAGTTTAACGGTCTAGTTTGATAAGCGTATGTAAAGGAATAGTGTTATTTGTTATAGCTAACTGTATTGCAACTTCCAAAGCCGTATATGGAAATTCTAAAACAATATGTTGTCATGATAACTGATTTGCATTTCTTAAATTCTTTCTAATACATCGCCATAAAATAGGTACTAAATTGGGCATTACTCCGGTAACGGTCAACCGATTTGGTTAAATATCAATAGGCTTCTTCCCATGGACGTTATAAATGCGTAGCCTATGCCAAGTTTCATGAAAATCCGATAAAGCGTATTTGAGTTATCGCGCGTACAGAAACACAGACGGACGGACAGACGGACAGACATTTTAACGTCCCCACACACAATCTCATAAGTACCATACTGGCACTTAATAAAAACTGCATTGTCTTATATTCTTGTCACCGTTATAAAAATTAAAATGTTTAAAAGTGTTACTAAAATACTACCCCTGATACATCTTCCAATTTCCTTCTTCTTCTTGTGACTTCACTAGGGTAAGAAGATGCCCTGAAGATGACAGACGTATGTCGAACGGCCTATGCATAAAATAAAAATTGTTGAGTTGCTGGTATCAAGAATCCATTTTATTTATTTTATTGATCTAGCTCAACGGTGCTACAACATGTATTTTAACACCATTCGAGAGTATTCAAGATATCATAAATAATATTCTTTCCCTGTTTCTTTTTTCATATACATTATATAAAGGACCACGATGCCGAAAATGACATGAAATATTATCAAATTGCTCCTACTGCACAGGCAGTTATTAAGCTCAGTCGGAAGATAATTCCCACAGTGAAATTAATTTATTCACAAGCTCCACACGCCATCTAAGAATCATAAATTAGAACTACGAAGTCAGCCACTCATTTTTCTTACATTTACTTCATATTAGTGTCCTCTGTAGGTATAAAGCTTAAATTAAATTCATATTAAGAATACCCACACAATTATGGCCGCATTTCGTTAGAGGGAACATTCCGGCCGCCATGGCCGAACCCAAATCATGGATGTTCGTGATTGGCTGCAGCATTTACCCTTTTTCTTTAGAATCTCCTCGAGCTATGTGTTACCTGTAATTTAAATGTCATGTTGTTTGTTTTAAAGACTGGCCAGTCCGCCCCTGCTAACAAGGATGATTGGAATCGTCTACTGTTGATGGCGCAATTTGTCCACGCAGGATTAGCTCGACTTGCTCTGCATTAGAATTCATGCAACTTGGGTGGGTGTAGTTGAAGTAACCTTCAATGTATGTAATTCCTTCAAGTACTCTATTCAACTGGTCTGGACGGAAAGTCAGAGCTGCTCTTGTAAACAAATATCATGCATCTGGTATTTTTAGTTGAGTGTTTTATATTAATACTAATATAGTATTATATTATATTATATTATTATAAACTTATTATTAGGCGTCCGCCGGCGTGGTCTTGTGGTTAGCGTTGCTGACTACAGATCTGTCGGCCCGGGTTCGATCCCCGGCACCTCCTCAGATTATTCTGAGGTAGCGAGGTCTGGTAGGGGTAAGAAGATGCCCTGAAGATGGCAGACGTATGTCGAGCGGCCTAGGCATAAAATAAAGATTGTTTAGTTGCTGGTATCAAGAATCCATTTTATTTATTTTATTGATCTAGCTCAACTTATTATTAGGCCCGGGCGGCTTGAGTCGCTTAAATCCTAAAAGAGAGAGGTAAAACTACGACAAAGAAAAGAAAAGAAAAGAACTTATTACTAGGCAAAATTGCTACGGTGAAAATTAAAACTTGGTTTTATGTAATAAATTTAAGGCACGTTAAGGATCCCCTATCAAGGGGAGTATCAAAGCCATTGCAGGACTTCAGAATCTGTGTCTATACAGTAGGACATGCGACTACCGACTATCAACTATTTTCTATTGTTGATCTATTTTATGGCAGTAAATTTCAACTTATATTAATTTATTAAATCAATAAGGTACGCCTACAGGAGAGTTATGATAAGTTATGGTAAGTAATTATCCTATTCGGCATTTGCCTTTACGACTGGGCAAACCATGAAACAACCTATGTCAAATTGCCTGCCACAGAATTTGAGCCCGGGCCCTCCCGAATGCGAATCAAAGACGTTACCATCTCGCTAGGTTCAAATAGTTTCTCATTTTTTCAATGTGTTCTTTCTTTAGACACATTGTTAGACCTGACTACAAACGAAGCATTCAAATTCTTTACTAATAAAGCATTTGGAAATCAAAGGGAACATAAGTATTACTCAAAGTAAGATGTTATTAAGTGCCAGTATAGGTAGTTATGAGGTTGTGTGTGGGACGGGAAAATGTCTGTCTGTCTGTCAGTCCGTCTGTCCGTGTGTGTAGTAATCTTACTGAAGCAAAGGTTTGAATGAGGAAATATTTTAGGGATCATGGGCGTCGGCAGGGGGCAATTGGGGCCATGCCCCCTCCCCCTTGGAAAGCCTTATAGCCTCATTAACTTTTCTGGCACTCTTTGTTTATGTCAGTCTGCAGTTGTTACACAGAGAGTAAAAAATATAAATATTTTATAATGAGTTTAGCAAGCATTGTTATAACTGAAACAGGGTATTTATAATAAATATTAATAATCTGTCACCGCTGCTCTTGCTCAGAATAACATTATCTGTTAATTTAAAAATTTGTCAGCAATGAAAATCACCGTTTATGTTTAATATCAAAAGGAAAATCTTTCCATATATGCGTTTGCAGCTGCGTATAATAATAATAATAATAATAATAATAATAATAATAATAATAATAATAATAGTTAAAATTAGGGGCGGATTTCTATGCCATGTCATATTTTTCCCCTTTGCATTATTTCAGGTTTCCGACTAATTTAAACCCGATTCCAAGCATCCCGGTGAAAATGGAACGGCTTTTATTGTGCATATAACTGCATATTTAGGAAATTTTCAACTATTGTAGCATATTTAGTATGAATATGCATATTTAGGTCATATTTTTGGCATATTTGTGTGCATATTAAAGAAATTTTGAAGTTTCATATCATATTTTGTAAATTTTGGATTATAATGATACTTTTTGAGAATTTACAGATATTTTAAATATTTAACATTATATTTTAATAAAATGAATTGTAATGAAACTTAAAAAAATATACACAATGTGTAAGTGGTAAAGTCATATTTTAAATTTTATTGGTCTTATTTTAATGTTTTTAGGTCATAAATGCACGCCTATATCCTATTTTTTAGGTCATAGAAATCCGCCCCCTAGTTACAATATTACAAAATAATGATAATGATGATGATTCTATTTTATCTTTCCTAGCAGAGAATATACCTCACAGTAGAGTTATTCAAGTTACAGTAAAACCACTAATTGTTCACAATAGTAAATTAATTCTTAATTTTATAGAGTGGCCTACTGCATACTTTAGCCTAATAAGTGAGAACCGTTGTATCTGGAATTATATTGAGCTTGCCCCCCCCCCTTAATAAAATTCCACGTGACGCTGATATTAAGGATGCTTCAGTTTTGAGGAAATTGGATACGATACAGTATATGAATTTCGGTATGTCACTTGTGCTTAGAATGAAGAATACACGATTATTCTTGGGGCTCAGGATAATATCCTGAAGAAAATGATCAGTTCTCCTTGAGAAGAATCATAGCAGACCACCCATCCGTTTCAACCAATTAACCATGGTTCCCAGAATATAAAAAAACTGTTTAATATTACAGATTGAGGAAAATTGGTGCAGAGCATGATTCTTTTGTTTGAAGCTGGAAAGCAAAGCTATCAGGTAGCGTGGCAACATTGCAGCTTCGTGCCTGTCCAGTGGACTATAGAAACGCCCGGAGCAGGGGCAGGCCGATTCTGCCATAACGTATAATTTGTGTGTCAACAAAGCATAATAATCGAGTCTTGTTTGTCCTGCAATGAGCGAGCACAGAAGAATGTCACAATAAGAAAACAAACACATCTCCAGCTCGTTGAATACTAATTACCTGCTCCTGATTCAGCTCGTAAATTCATGAAAATGATATCTTGCCCCACGGTAAATAAAATTAAACTTATTGAAGGTATCCTGGCTTTAAACATAGGTTTGCATCTCAAAGATCCTAAATCTTTGTTGGTTTTTACTACCCTGTCAAGGGAGGGAAAAGCTATCCTTCTCTATTACAATGTCAGAGCAGCTGGGTATCAAAAGAATTACGGCTCCTCTACCATACATTTTAATTGGCACTTTGCTTGCTTCAGCATAATCTAACATTCTTGCATATTGAAACTTTTTGGCGGTTCAAACTAAACAACACATTAGCTTAAAATTAATTTTTAAAAAAAGACAAGTAGCCAATTTATGTTGCCAATATAAATAAAAGAAGAAAGTACAGCCCCAAAGGGGGCGAGGCCCAGCATAATGGAAAAATATAATAAGCAGTGTGCATCTGCTTGGGAAGGTTAACTGAAGTCTGATGGTTTGTCTATTGTGTTTCAAGATAACCAGACTCTATGGTTCCCGGACACCCACCCTTCTGGCTGTATACGAAACATGAGGACAGAACTAAGATCATGTTAAGGATAATTTTGATGGGCTGTGGCAAGATATAACTTTCCTTTGTTGTTTGAACTCTTGAGAAGAAACTCTATTGAAAACTTAATATCCGTTTAGCTCAGGAAGTTGGGATTTTTCAAACATAGGTCCTAAATGCAGGATGACTAGATTTTATCGGGACAGTCCAGATTTTAAGCATACTGTCCCAGTGTGTATATATAGGGATGGGTCGATACCAGATTTTCTCGATACTCGATACCGATATATGATTTTTCCCGCGATACTCGATACCGTCAACGTTTACAAAATTTAATATCATCAGTAGCCTATAATTATTTTTAAACTCTACATTAAAACTAAAATTAATTTTTGAAACAGCCAACTTACAAGTTGTTGTTAAAAAATACTAGCATTCTCACTTAATTGCGGAATTACCAAAGTAGGCCTATCGAAAAAGTACCGAGCGAGTTTTCTGAAGTATCGCTCGATGCCGATACCATGCAAGTATCGAGAGTATCGAGGACCTATCCCTATTACTTATATATAACTTATATATATACGGGTTCCATTCCCGATGAAGTCGTTGAGATTTTTCAAGTGGCCTAATCCTTCTGGTGACACTATGGCCCTGGGGTCGACTCTAACAGAAATGAGTACCAGGAGTATTCCTGAGGGTAACATAACGGCCGCTGCGTAGGGCTGACAACCTTGCCACCTTTGTGTGCCATTTGTCACAATCTATACAGTATGTATACAATTTCGCATGTTGTTATATTTGTGTTTTTGTTTTTTTTCTTCACCAAATGGCAACATTACTTGCAACAAGAGGGTCAATTCTTCCACCAAGCACAATTGGTTGCAGGCTTAGAAATTCTTACGATAATTTGTTACTGCCAAGGATTAGCTTAAGTCAGCATCTGGTCGAAGGTAATATCGTTACTGTTAATTCATTTTATTGCTTGATACTGACTTGTAGTAGCCATTTTTTACTTTGTGCATGCTACTGCCTAGTTGAGCTACTGCACTGAGCGTAGTTTGATTGTTTTCAATTTACAGTGAAGATGCACTTAAGGATGCACTTAAGGAAGATTTTCCTTTTATAAAAGAAACTAAGGAAAAATAATCAGGAGCAAAAAAGTATGAAAAAGAGTAATGACCTCACTGTGAGCAATTAATATCCACATTTCTTCTCAAAGTGTTTTAGTATTATTCTAATAACAATTTAAATGCTTCATTCGTAAAGAATAATAATATGTTCAAATAAAGAAAACACACAGTTTGAATATTGGTCACCCTGGTCTTCGAAGTTCCGTCCAAATAAAATTTATTCGTTGTTGTAAGTAAGAGGGGACAGCATTTTCTACATCTACTTTAAGATAGGTGAGTTAAATACTGAAACTCTTCTTTTCATTTGAGTATTCTGTTACTCCAATCTTCGGCAGGAGATGAAAGTAGCGAAGGAACAAAAACTGTAGCGGTGATCGGCCACCCGATTCCAAAATTAATTGTTTATGCCATGGTAACATCCATTAATTGATAATTCATAGTTTTTATCTCCGCACTTTTTTTTTTTTGTGAAGGAATTTGAATCTGGAAAATTTTGCCGGGACAGTCGAGTCTGCAAAAGGAACCTTCAGGTTTTGGATTCGGGAATGTGGGCTCCGGAATATGGTCACGAACAGTGTTGACTAGTGCCCGGAAGTTTATGAAAAATAATATTTTTTAATAATATGCTCTATTACTGGTGTTAAAATGTATAGAAGACATGAAAGAAATAACAGAAAATCGATAGCTTCATTTTGCATGTTTTTTTTCTCCATATTTTGTCAGTTTAGCGATGACCCATCATATTGCTTGATATGAAATGTGCATATTTTAATAATAACTAATTTGCCACATTTTAACAGCATTTTTCTGACAGATTTTAAATAATACGCAAATCTCTGTTAATTCAAACATTTACAGCTTATTTGGCTAAATGAATTATTTGAAAACCCACTGTACAATAATTGACAGTACTTAGCCCAGTGGAAGACAACTTCGTCCCATGATGACGATTGTGAAGGAAGAGCACAGCAAGTCACTGTGTGTTTCGTTAGTCAAGAGCGCTCCTCTGCCGCAATACTAATGCTCCTCTCTTCCCCCCAGTCAGCGGTGCCTACATTTCACAAACTTCTCGCAGAACTTGACCGTGTGAAGCAAGAGCCGACTGCATTTACGTCACAGAGCAATCTTCTGTCCTCGCCTGACCTACCCCAATGTTTTTGGAACTGATTGTATAATATTAAAGTGATATTTCACTTCATTGGTTTCCAGTTTACTAATATTTTTTGCATTGAACTTTTTTAAGTTTTGTAATGTAATTTACATAAGTTTGCTTTTTTTGTAATTTTTTAATGTAATTTAGCCATGAAGCAAACAAAACTGCTGAACAGTTAGAGCCTACTTTACACATGTTAGAGCCTTTTTGCGTGTATAGAGCATTAATTTCCGAGTCCTAGTGATATCCAGGGCCCGGATTTTGATGACATGTCATCTTTTAACTGGTACATCATGGACGTTGCCCACTAGTGCAAGTATTCTGATATTGACTCCTAGATTATAAAAAATGGCAATTTTTAAGGTCATTTTCCCCATTTTTCATTTTTAGGTCATTTTCATAATTAAAGGCCATTATTTGGTCATTTTTTGGCCGCTTTACGATCTTTTATTTCCACATTTCATATTTTTCGGTAATTTTTAAATTTGAAGTCATTATTTTCTCATTTTGTGTTGTTTCTTGCATCAGGCCTATATAGAGTTTTTGTGCATTTATTTACATTTAATATTGTGAGAACTCTAAATAAGTATAATTAAATGGATCTTGTTAAAATGTTTATTTGGATACAAACACAGACTGCGTTTGCTGTTTTCATTTAACCGTGTGTACCAATTGACTAATTACAAGCCTACGTAATTGGGTCAACAACATTAATGTAGGATAGACACAAATCTGACGAATAAACAAGCATCTTCATAGATATTTTTGGGTCTTTTTTAATTAGTTTTGGGCATTTTTTTTTACTTTTCCAATCATTTTATAGGTCATTTTAAAGTACTTTTAGGTCTTCAAAATTCGGGCCCTGGTGATGACTAATTCACGAAAGTCCTGCAATTGAAAATAACGAAGTTCCCACAAAATGATGTATAGAAATCCGCCACGATCTTGTAGGAAAGGGTGTAAAGCTGAGACACGCACAGCGATGCTCCGCCACAAGTTGTGCAAGACTTTTACGGCCTTTGCTCATGCTTGTTTTATTTGCTCATAAACTTTTGTGTAACTCTAGACATATAAATCAAACGGATCTTAAACTCGTTAATAAATCCTACACAATAGTGCATGAGGTGCCAGAGCATAGTGGATACACGTGAGAATCTGTAGGCCTTATAATAAATTAGTTCTACTCACGAAATTGGATCTAGCACTTCCTTCCCAATTAAGGTGGCCGCAGTTCACCAGTTGTGCCATGCTTTTAAAATAGCCAAGCTTTATTCTGTGAATACAATTTTTAAACATGTGCTAAATTTTTATTTAACTTTTTTATTTCTTACAACGTGCTCGCGTAGAAAGTTATCGATCAAAGACATGGATGATGAGACGTACAGATGAGATTCTTCTATTTTAAGCAGATAACTCACATAACGTGTATGAATCGGAGAGGGCAGGTCTTACTTTTCTTTATTTATTTCTTTATTTCATAACAGGCTGGATGGAACATTTGGTAAGGCACTGGCTTTCTGTTCTTAAGTTCCAGGGACCGATCAAAGCCGAGATCGATAACATTTGTGTGTGCCTCTGATATATTTTATTTTATGTAACTTGCTTAACTTGTGAGGTTGCCTTATGATAAAGAATAATGCATATTTGTTACATAATATTTACATGATTTTAATCTATTAGAACAAAATTAAAGAGTTGAAAATGAGTATGGAAACCAATAAAATAAAAGAAGATTATATATCCTACATGCTACTACGTAAAATACAAATGCTCGTTTTGTCAAATTCGTGATTGTCTGACAAAGGTTTTGCATCGTAATTAACTATTACTAGTACAATATAGTATGGATATATGAATTAATGAACCACAGATCTCTGTTTGACATTATATGAGAATATTGTAGGAGAAAAATTCCTCTGACACTGGGATTTGAACCCAGGACCTACAATACTGTAGGAGAAAAATTCCTCTGACACTGGGATTTGAACCCAAGACCTACAATATTCCCATGTAATGTCCAATACAGACAATAATGTGTTTCATGAATGCACATATAATTAGTGTGCCTCATAGTACTGCGTATGACATAACTTGTCTGTCAGTGAGGTAGTAGACCATTAAGGGCAATCAGTCATAGGAGAGAGTTTCCATCTGGCGCTATGAAGTGAATTCTGGCTTAGCTCAGTTGGTAGAGCAGTGGCACGGATATCTGAAGGTCCTGGGTTCAAATCCTAATGTCACAGGAATTTTTCTCCTACAATATTCTCACAATATAGTATGTTTTCATATAGAATACCTAGACCTAATATTTTCAACCGATGTATAAAACGATTTATAATGGTGGGACATTTGAGATATCTATAGTACGATTCAGATAATCCAAGTACTTTTATATTGCTTGGTACACGTGGCTAAAATAAGGTAATAAGTTACCGTACTTTGATCCTGCCAGGATGAAGGAATATAAATAGTGCCTGTAAATTTAATGGTTGGATAACTGTCTACTTGTAAGAGACTGTAATAAATTCCACTTTTGAATGCAAGTATCATGATACATTCCAGCGTACCTTGTCGCTATTATTATCCGGTCAAGTAATTGAGTAAACTATAATACAGACGGGAATAAAAAAGAGGATCCAATTACACAAGATTAAGATCCATCCACATTATAAACAAAATACATTATCTACGTCGTTCCAGTTTAAACGAGGAAAAATGTTGTTTCGCTAATAACAATGATGGTTTGAATAATTTGTGAGAGGAGCAATCATCCGAGACGAATCAACTGGCCACAGCTTATTCGGCTGGCATCCTTTCTTAATACAAGACGTCATCATGCAACAAGTAAAAATGAGCTCATAATTAACTAGTAAATTACCCGAGTCAACACATCCACCTCCGTATACGAAGAAGATAATGACATAAATTTATGACTCATTACAACCTGTCAGAAACAACGAACGAATACGTGAGTTCTGTAGTTTTATCGTGAGATAACACGGCTGTCTTTATTTACCATACTTTGCAATTTTCTTGCCAAAGCAGCGCAAAACACAAAAGTCGTTTTCTTATAACTAAATCCACAGAATTTGTCGTAGAAAAGTTAGAATAAAACTTGTAGAACTAAACACAAAGCAATTATTAAGCTCGAAATAATGGCTAAAATCCATTTTTTAAAAAGCAGTAGTCAGATGAATTCATGATAACCGAGAAAGTAATCTGAATGAAAATTTTCAATTTCATATGATTTCTCGTTTTCGAGTTGCATTATACACATAATACACGGATATATTTTCTTATTTTTCAGTAACGGAACTTCGAAACATGCATTTCTGGTGAAAAACTCGAAAGTGAATAATTAATTACACAGCCCAATAAAAAAGAACTTTTTGTTTGGTGTCTCAGATGTTTTACCGGATTTTGGCTGTACTTAGTGTGCTTATTCCAAATATGTAAACAGTTTTTCTCTACCAGCTCTACTTCTGTCGAGGGGGGATTTTATTCGTGAACTCCTAGTCTACCGAAACAAAATCTTGCTTGATAATATAGCTTAGTGAAGGTTCTTGGCCATACTTTGGACACGTAGGACGAAAACTATAGGCCTACGAAGAACAGAAAAACTAAAAGCTGGATTATTTTTTGGCCCTCAAATTTACAGCTCATAAGTCATAAACGACCTTACAGTATGTGATAATATCAATTTTTTTGAAGACCCCATGTTATATTGTATTGTAATGTTAATGTAATGGTAGTGTGTTGCTTTGTTCTTCACATGATTTACAAGCTACAAATAGGCACGGTTTTTTATTTATATCAAACGTAAAATGGGATAATATGGTAATACCATATCTAAAAAAACTAAAGCTGATAGGACAAAACTAATGACACATTTGGCATCAGCGACCTAAATATACCCAAGAATAGATATAAATCTAAGGCACCAAAAAGGCTGTTGAACTGTTTATTATTAGAGTCGATTTAAAAATATTTTCCCTAACACAGGTGTGGGTAGAAAAAATAACTGCAATAAAATTTGACTTTGCGGAAGGAACCATTACAAACATCTAATATAACAGGCCTATTTGAGCTGCTGTTTCCGTGTAGACACTGTGAAATTGGCCTTACTCTGTTGCCATAGCAACCGGGAAAAAGAGCATAGATGAAATCGATTTTTTTGCAATATAACACAATTTCTCGATCCTTCGATTTTGTTAACCTCTCTTCCTGATTCATTGTTTACGACACGCAGAGATCTGATTCTTTTTACATTATGTAGACAGAAGGGGATCATGAATGCACGCCTAAATGGGAAAACGATTTGGATGTTTTATTTATTTTTCTGTTAAATAAATGATTTAAATAAAGGCGGTTTTCCATCAAACTGCGTTTTTTTTTTCGTTTCCGAATTTTGACAATATCAACACAGCTATTAAAATAAATTGTCGAATAGCCTGTTTCCACTAGACTAAATGGACAGATATTGGTCTAGGAGCTATCACTAGACAGAGTAAATTGATAAATAGTCTTTATAGCTCAGTGACAGAATAACTAGCCTTATAAACGAAAGGTTGTACAATCAAACCTCACCACATCTTGCTATTTATTCATAGAATACATTATAAATATCCTATAAGTTGCCAACAAGAGTTCGTCTACTTACTTGTATGAGTTTAAAAGTGTGGTGTACCTTTTCCATGTTCAAATATATGTTTTAAAATATCTAGTTCCTTCAGACCTCAATCGTTCCGTATACATTTTCATGCATACTTGAATAGTGATATCTAGTCAATTATCTTTAAAGAAAGAAGAGGAAGAAGAAGAAGGAAGGGGGGAAGAAAGAAAAGAAAACGAAAACGTTCTTCTGGTAAAATGGTAGATAAAATCTTCGTGTCATATGCCCCGTAGACATTTAACCAATGTAAAATATAGATTTGATACAGTTTTCTTTTTGTATGTAGGCTATAATGTTTATAGCCACATATTTCTCTACTTGAAATATTTTAGTCTTCAGGCACTTAAATCATGTATCTATGCAGAAAACCCAAGACACGTCGATATAGTGACCATTAACTACATTAACACTACTTAACTCATTATTCGCTTAATATAATTTAAATAATTTCATAAAATAACCTAATTAAACAAAAGCACTTTGTTACAGCACATTGGTTCATATTAGGCTATCAGAAATCTAGTAGACCTACACCTAGTAGTAAACTGTTGACCCGCAGTTCGTATTTCAGTTCTCATTGTGTAAAAGAATCGCCTTGAAGTCTGAAACGAATCTAGTTTAATGAATGTGAAAGGAAGAAAAACACTTTGTTCAGAGATAATTTTTGTATTGATAATCCAGAGTTAGAGTCAAGTTTAAATTTGCTCTCATTGTATTGGTTTAAATGTAAAGCTTTTCTGCGTATGAAAACTTTGTTAGCTAATAATAACCCATTTTAATTTGAAAGTTTGTACGTGGTATTCATTGTATATTACAACTCAAGTCTGATAAAATAGATACTGTTAAAGAAGTTAGTGAAAATTCCCCAGTAATCTGTATTCTGAATCAGATTTATACGTGTTGAAATCCCTTAATTTTTTTTTTTCCTTTACGGGTTTTATTATTCATTTTATTGGTTTACATAACAAGTAAATTATTTTTAAAATGGTGAAAAAATATTTTACAAGGCACATTTTTAAACTAAAGAACATATTCCTGGAATTTTAGGTATAAACAAAATAAACCCTGAACTCACTCAACTGCAACTCAGAAAACTACACAGAACAGTCGCTAGCAACTCGAGTTTACAGTATGTTTGTAAAATGTTGCAAATGTGTTGCGAAAGACATGAGTTTCTGTTTTATCCGTTTGGTGGAAAACCGCCTTAAAACATCTAGCAGTTGAGTGAATAATTGCAGGCGAAGCAGCGGGCACCTGGTATAGTCTTCTCACTATCATCGTCCCCAGTGGTGCTGTCGTTGAAATGTTGTTTGTTTAATGCAAGAAGGACACACTCGTTAACAGCCGCATGTTGAAGTGTTGTCATGTCTCAGTCGGAAACGAGAATCAAAGAAACGCTAAAATTTTGAATTATATTACTATTGATATTAGAATGACTTGGCAACAGAGTCTGCCATCTGCTTGGATTTGAGAGTGCAAACTATTGTTTACCCTCAATAAACAATATAAAAGTAAATGCCAACGATGGAGGACGATGATAGCGAGATGAATATAACTTTACACCTTTATCAGTAATTAATAACAATGTAACCCCTTATCTTACTTTAATTACAGCGGCTTTCAAATTAATCCTTCATTGCCATCTGGTTTCAAACATGTCTACCTTTTCAGAAAATGTTTGAAGAAAGCACCGCCAGATAGCACGATTGCTAGTCAATTTTCCGCCGAACATGAACGTAATGTAAAATGTTCTGCTAAATAATGGTCATTTAGGCTTTTTAAAATGTAAGATAATTTTTTTTGTACTTAATATAGATGACGGTTTATAAACTATATTCTCCGGCCTTCAAAAACGTGTTTTTCTATTTGTTATTTTATTTTATTTTTACCGCTAGTGAATGTGTCCCTGCTCGATTTCCTCATAGTAATGTCTAATGTAAATAGAACTCCCAATTTCCGAATATTATTTTATTATCAGGTTACAAGTGTGACCTGATAATAATGATGATGATGAAAATAATAATAATAATAATAATAATAATAATAATAATAATAATAATAATAATAATAATAATAATAATAATAAAATAATAATAATAATAATAATAATAATAACAACACTTTTTCAATTTTGGTTTATGCTTAATTTAAGGTTGCTTTAAGGTTTAATTTTAAATTATTTCAATAATTTTTGTTCAGAAAGGAGAATCATAAGGGTGTACCTGGGCACACCTGTAGTTTTGCCTATGGTAGTGGCCACGGCTCTTACTATAATAATAATAATAATAATAATAATAATTTATTGCATCCAGTGTATCTTTACATTGATTTTGGACATGTAAATTAAAGTTAATAATATTAGTAATATTCTAAGCTAACACAGCCTGATATTGAGTCTTAAGATCAACAAGGCCAGGCAAGCATTTCAGAACCTCTCGAAGAACTGGAGGTCTAGCAACATCTCCACCAGGACAAAATTGAAAGTTTTCAACTCAAATGTTAACTCAGTCCTACTGTATGGAACTGAGACATGGATGATAAACAAAAAGGCTACCTCAAAATGCTTGAGGAGAATCCTTAAGATCTTCTGGTTTTGAGAATTTTCAACCAAGAGCTTCTTAGAAAGACAGATCAAGAACCATTACATGAAGAACATGGAGTTGGATCAAGCATGCTCTGAGGAAGTCGGATCTACTCATAACAAAGCAGACAATAAGGCTCTGGAGTGAGGAAGAGGAAGCCAAATGACACCTGGTGAAGATTTGTCATCTGAGATAAAAATAAAATGGAACAATATGGTTGGAATTATAAAAGGAATCCAAGAACCAGACAAAATGGCGAAATATCATTAAGGCCCTTTGTTCCACTGGGTACCACAGAACTTAAATGAATAAATTAAGAGGTGGTCAAGTGTTGTTCGATCTCATAGCAGGGAGATCCAACATGTTTTTATCTACATGCACTGTATAGGCCTTGTAAGTAAAACGATCGACAGAGGAAATAAAACAGAAACAAAGAAAGAAAATGACTGCAAAACGAGTAATTAGATCAAATCAGTATACCATGGCAAAGAATGTTAAGTCTAATGGTAGTAGCCAAACTATGAATTTTTATTTATACGGTATGGCATTAAAAGCTTATTCGGAATAAAAAGAACTCTACCCCTTCCCATTGTTCTGTTCAGTAATACATTAACATCCATTTTAAATAGTATGTTTTAGCATGCTCAGTTAAATAAAAATAAACACCCAATTTGTCGGTCTTCAGTGAGCTCCTATAAACAGTCCTGATTTGACTGGCAATTGAATGTGTCTCTTTTAATAAATAAGTATTGAATACTAATTTGTCTTTTCTGGACAGCAGCCAACTTGTAACAAATTATTAACTAAACTAAACATCTGCAAAGTATTTCAACTGAATGTAAGCTTTAATGGCTGTAATGAGTACTGTAGCCCCAAAATGTTACAGGGTAAACTCTAATGTTTTAGGAAATTTTAGTGAAAGTAATATATTTTAACTGACTGCCTGTAGGGTCTTGTGGATAGCATTGCTGGCTGCGGGTCCACAGGCCTGTGTTCAATCCCCCGTACTTCCTTGGATTTTTCTGAGGAGGGAGATCTGGAACAGGGTACTCTCAGCCTTGTGTGCATCACAAGCAGTTAAATTATTTAAAGAACATCTAGAGGTTGAATAAATGCTGGATACCTGATAGTATCTAATATTTGGGAGCTTTACCTCCGGGTAAAGGGAACACTTAAGAGCCTCATCCTTATAAAAGCAATTGCTTTTAAACCTCTCCTCAATTGTGATAAAGGGTCATTTAAATTTGCAAGCCAACACATTTAAGAGTCATCCATAGCTACAAGTACAATCTTATTTTGATAGGTAGAGGTTGATTTCCGGTCATGGAAACCACCATTAACGGCCGTGGGTGTCGGCATGCTGACCACATGCTCCCCAATCCTGCCGTCTGCCTATGGTAGATGGCGCAGCGGTCGGGTGGTAGGCCTTGTCCCTTCTGGGATGTTAACGCCACGGAGTTAGTTAGTTAGATGTTGATTTTGTGCAGTCTGAGAATGTAGTAATTGACAAAATTAATAAAATAAAAAATGTCCTTGTCTACTTAAATTAAATATGCCTACGTGCCTCTTAGATGATAAAAACGGAATTTTGGCTTGAAAATAGTGAGTTGTATACGATATTCAAGTAGTCATGTTAAAATTACTTTACACCCATTGGTAGGCTTCATAATTTTACACCATTTATATATGACTAATAGTATTATTAAAAAATCATCATCTCAAAGGTCCTTAATAATATGAGTGGATATAGGATATGCTCATATTTTCAACTCATGGAACAGCAACATTTCTCTTCTTCATTGTTGTCACATTGTGTGGAGAGACAAAATGGCTGGACTATTTTTATGCAACAGCATGTATACCACCTGGTGCGTCCTGTTTTTAAAATACATTTACCATTTTAATATTTTGTTTGTTTACTAACATTATTCTCAAGATCTAGGGCTCAATCTATGATGAAATCATTGGGAGTTTCAATCACTATCCTAACCTTTTTGTGGAATTGTAGTCCAGAGAACTTCACCTGAAACATGTGCCAGAAGTAATAAGTTGGGGGTGAAGCTGTTAAAGCTGATTTAAATTGGTCATCTCACATTCAGAAGTTAATAAGTAGATTGAGTTCAACATGCTATGCAATACTTACTATTAGGAAATCACTAGGGTTAGAATCTACCAGAATTTTATATTTTACCCAATTCCATTCTTTACTAACTTATGGTATCATCTTTTGGGGAAATTCATCACACACTCCCTTAGTGTTTAATTTACAAAAAAGAGCTATTCGAGCAATGATGCAGGTGAGCATGTGTACTAGTTGTAGAGATTTTTTAAAATCATTACAGATTCTACCGGTTCCATGTGTCTATATGTTTTAAACATTAAAATCTGTCAAGATTAGTATAAAGGACTATAAAACAAATTCAGAATTTCACTCCCACAATACAAGAACAAAAAATAATTTGCACGCCATATCCCACAATACCAAACTGTATAATAAAAGCTTTATGAATACTGGTATGTCTATGTATAATTCTCTACCAGCTTATATAAAGAACCTACCCACTACTCAATTTAACAAAACCTTAAAAAAATTCTTGTTAAAATACTGTTTTTATAGTGTAGAGGAACAAAACTCACTGGAGGAACAAAACTCACTTGAGTGACGTCAACCTTTAAATTTCCTATAATTTTGTGACTGATAATGTTCCATGTTAAAATATCCGACTGAGTCATTGCTTTTTTCCATATAAAATAACTAATTAACTCATAATATGTTAAGTCAAAGATGTTGCCCTAGAGTTGTTTTTTTGTTTATGTGTATATATTTGTGTATATGTTTAATATGTGTATGTATTTTGTGTATATGTTTAATAACAAGTAGTCATTAAAATGATATAAAATTGTTATTACTGTACAACTTCATTATTGTAAAAACATTATAGCTAATAGAACAATTTTAAAATTTCTATCATAATCAAAATTTTGTATGAGTGTGCATGTGTGTGTGAGGAAAATTTTGTAAGTTCTGTATTTGTATTTGTAAAGACGTGTCCTATATCAATGTATTTTGATCAATGGATGAATAAACTATTATTATTATTATTATTATTATTATTATTATTATTATTATTATTATTGTTATTATTATTATTATTATTATTATTATTATTATTATTATTATTATTATTATTATTATTATTATTATTATTAACTACCTTTATGCTTAACTGTCCAAAAATCCGGGAGCCTCGAACTTAAGGACACTAACAGCTACCACACAGTGCTTTTGCTTTATAATTTCTTTTGTAGTGAATGTTGGGGAAGGCAACCTTAATTATCCTTATCCTACTGGTGTATATATATGTATATTACTTTTGTGGGTACGCCATGATAAATTCTTGAAGCATTTCCCTACCCATCAATGAAAAGATAACTTTGACCTACAGGTTCTTATGGTTCAACAGCATGAATGCAAAACTGTGAGCTACACTACTTGCAGCCAGTAAAAGCAATTCACATTCTGTGCTTTTTCGGTGTGAAAGCCAACTTGCACAAAATACTGAAAGCCTGCATCTGTTTTGCTTAAATTTAATTACACATAGTTATATAGTTTGAAAATCAAAATAATGGACATGCCGGTACTGTAGTAATTTAAAATGAGAATTCAATTAATTATTGTAAGTTAATTATAAACACTATTTTCCAAGTGGTTTTTTCAAAATTACCAGATATTTCAATCAGTCCGAGAACACTTTGAAAATGTTATTGAAGTAATATTTGACAGGAATGGATAGCTTAATTGCAATGTCTTTAACAAATTATTACCAGTAATAGACCCACTGGACATTCTTTAAATTTAAAATCATCACAAACATCTGATAATACCTTCCAGTTTCTCTTTAAATAATGGAATATCAAATAAAAATAACTGTTAATTAATTACCACAAACTGGAATTTATTAACAATACATTTTCGGATTTTTCACATTCTGCTGACTAAACCTAATCAACACTGAATTTCAGTTCACGTTTGCATAATAAAATATTCACTAATGAAAAGCAAATTAATTAAAGAGTTTATAAGACAAACACACACCACTGACAATATCTATTTTATATATTATGCTATACTATACTAAATGTGTCCTGAAATGTTTGTATGCTTGCTTACTCCTCCGAGACCCTTTGACCTAAAGGTCTGAAATTTTCATCATATGTTCCCCATGACCTGGGGAGTGTCTATCGCAAATTTACTCCTGATCGCACAGTCGGTTCTGTCAAAATTGAATCTTTAACTTTGGTAAAGGTCACTTTTTGTGCTTTTTGGAGTTCTGTATAGTCATAATATGGATTGCATTCAACATACACTTGCAATGATGGTATAGATTGCATGTTACACACTCTAGAGGCAGTGTTACTAAGTTGAAGTGTTGTTACCACATCAGTCATTCCTGTTTCGGAATGTTCAGTGTTGTGTTATTATTAGCACTTAATAGTAAAATTCAATTAGTGGTAAAATACACTTATGACAAAATTATTATTTTCCCTGCACATTTGTTAGTTTGACTGACAATGGACTTCAAGAGCTAAATACTGCATCCCCAAAGATAAAATAGTATTCATTCGGTTTCGAAAATTATTTTTCGAGATTTAAATTTAAGGAAAATGTGTAAGATTTGAATCCAAGGAGAATAAAGTAAATCCAGGACAAATTTTCTCCAGGAACAGAATGATAAATCCAGTGGCCTTCTTCAAAAAACGGGAATGTCTGGTAGCCTTGTTTTAAAAAAATTGTGAAGGGACTAAAGATATCATCAAAATATACAACAATCAACTACTGTATTAAAAAAAAGTATCCTGGAAGTAATGAAAGAAGGATAA
Organism: Ectobius pallidus; assembly: GCA_964059195.1. Classification (NCBI taxonomy): domain Eukaryota; kingdom Metazoa; phylum Arthropoda; class Insecta; order Blattodea; family Ectobiidae; genus Ectobius; species Ectobius pallidus. Next base: position 119,765,322 of record CAXKWD010000006.1, read on the forward strand.
AGCTAAAAATAGAAATAGTGTTCCTTTATTTTAAATATTGTGTTCCTATAGTAATATTTGTTTATGATATTCGTTTTTAATACCATGGCCCATGATATAATGTTAAACTTAGTGTTCATTATACAACAGAGAACACTTTTTTTTTATAATGCAGTATTTTCTTGTGAAACATACAAAGGAGATGTCATTTACAAACATCTGAGTTCCAGTGTTAAATTCCCACGTCCAATATTGATTTCTATATTCTATTAAATCGATAATTATGATAACTTTATCTAAAGGAAAATATAATATACAAACAAAATATATTTTGTAATTAAAATATTCATCTGTGGACTACGTAGCCCTATGACATTATTATAAGAAAGTATATACCGGTAAATTATCGGTACCTAATTATCATTTAATACACTACTATGTTTATCGAAAAACGTACATACCCCAAACAATGTGTATTCACTTCCTTGCATAATTACTTCGTTCAAAATTTCAAAAACTTGGAATGCACTTGGAAACACTCACTTTGAAAAGAGAACTCAATGGAGGGAAGATTTATTGATGCTGTGTTGTTTAAAATAGTTCCTTTACCTGCCTATAGATGGCGCCACCATCTTGTTAAATGACAAAATGGCTCCTTGTAGAAAGCCTAAAATATCGGATTTTTGTCGGCTTTGTGCTGTAGAAGCTAAAAATGGGATTTTTATTTACGGCTCGAAAGGTGTTAATATGTGTCTTGAGGAAAAAATAATGATATGTCTCAAGATAGAAGTAAGAAAATGCTATTAATTTATTGTGTGTACATGATTGTAGAAGTCGTATGTTTTCTCCTGTCTTTACTTAATAATAATAAAACAAGAGTCTGTGACAAGTGTCAAAAACATTCCTATATTTCAGTGACTAATTCATCTGTTGTTTCAGCTTAACCAGTTTTTCTGTACATAACTAGAAAGAGATAAACTGATTTAAATCTATGGCCTACTGCTTTTCTTGAATTTTCAGGTATCTAAAGATGACATGTTACCCAAAAAGATATGTAAACCGTGTCGTACACGATTAAACAATTATCATAAATTCGCAGTGAGAGCTAATCGAGTGCAACATACATTGTCTCTTCTAATTCAGATGAGAAACAATGTGCCATCTTCCCCAGTGGGCCCAGCCCAAGAGGTATGTTTTAATGTTTGTTTACACCATTCAGCATGTATTGAATTTCATGCACTTAGACTACATGATTTTGTATGTGTTTTTATTATTAATGAATTGCTTTCTTTACTGTGCAAGGTGTCGGAGAAAATCGATGAAGATGCTACTGTGGAAGATAAGGTAAACGATTGTCTTAAAGACAATCTAAAAAATGATCCTGAAGATATTGAAATCAAAGACGAGTTAATGGAACTTCCCCTTGATGTCACTCTAGAATCAGGAGGTGATAATCATGTCGAAGCAAGGGTAAATAGCACAGAAGAAGAAGATGAAGAAGAAGAGGTAGCGGATGGACAGGTGCAGGAGGAAGAGGAAGAAAAACATATTTCAGAAGTATCAAGTACTGGTAAGAAAGTTGTTGGTTACACATTATCTTTAATCAACAGACAGATGCGGTGAGCTGCCTTGTAGGCTTCCCTAGGTCAGTTAGGTTCTAGGATAGTTACAGATAGCTCTAGATTAGTAACAAGTAACTCTATATTAATGGTAGTTAGGTTAGCAACAGTGATATTAGTTTAGTAGTGACATATTAAATCATGTGTATTTCCTTATGGGAAATATTAAATCTCGCAGGTATGTCTTATATTGGTCACTCTGTGTTAACAATTTTGTATGCTGTGTTAAGTCATAGCAGTGAGCTGTAATGTCATGTGTTTCTTGTTGGTTCTCAAACCTAAATACAGTGGACATGGTCAGCTTTTGCCAGTTCGTTCTATAAATGGAAGTAGGCTGTACCATTTAGGGCAGTTGGGTTGAACTACGTTACTCTCTGTCAAGAATGGAATAACTTATGTGTTTTAGCTGTTTTATCGTAGGTAATCCCACGAGAGTTGGATTTATTTGACTATTCCATGAATAAAATGCAGTGGCGGACGCAGAAATGTTTTTCGGGGGGGGATTTGACTTTCAACTTACATATAAAATTAGTTTATAAAACTGGCCACTTAGAGTAGGCCCTACATATATAGCCTTTTTTCAAATTTCGGGGGGGGGGGGGATGTAACCCCCCTATCCCCCCCTCTGCGTCCGCCACTGATAAAATGTAATGAATTATATAATAATGAAGGAAATGCGCACAAATGTGCATGTTTAACATGGTGTAAACTTAAGTGTCTTTACTATATGCTGTAATAGATGTAGTTCTTTGCTTGCATTCTTCAATATGGTACTTTCCACACCAACGTCCACAAAGTTCACATATACAATGTTCGTCTGGTTCATGAAAGGTCTTCCTTGTACACATTGGATTGTAATGGATTATATAAGTAATAATTACTTTCGTGCTTTGTTGTATAAAAATAAAAATAAAAGTTACGAGATCATGGCATACTGTGAATCAACCATCCATGAATTGATTCGAGCTACCTTGGTGTAATCAGTGCTACCACCAGTGCATATAAGATATAGTTAACTTCATTCAGGTAAGCTAACAGCAGAACAGAATAAAAGCACATGAACTGGCTTGCACCAAATCAAAATTGTGTTCTTAATCAATGTACATTTCTATTATTTCAATTTCCAAATAAGTTATGTTCCATAAAATAATCTGATGTCATGCTGCTTAGTGGCAACAGTGACTATCAATCACTGCACACTGATACATGCGTCTCCAGTAACGACCAGCTGGTTTTACCGTGATAAAATACCCTCCTCGCAATTCCTACAAGAATATTGCAAGATAAACAGCTGTGATTGGTCTAGATCCGAGGAATTGCTTAACGTTATTGGTCAATATCAAACACATGGCGTATGAGTTGAATAGTCAAAGAAACTTTATTTTCAAAAGCATCTCATCTCATTTAGAATTCACATTTTTATATGGGCATTACTTAGAAGTAAAAGAGTACCAAAAAAGGTATAAAATGGTAGACATGTTAGTTTGTTAAGTACAAAACTGTATAAACTCTTCTAATTTGATTGCTGTTACATATTTAAAGAAAGATAGGAGGTTTATTTGCACTTAATGTCACCAGCATGTTGCAAATTCATGATGTCACTTTGGTAGCAGTCAATAAAAATCATATAACGAATAGTCAGCAATTGCTTGTATTTACAGATGAGATTACTGTTTATTATAGCCTAGGCCTATCTATTCTTTTGTAACCTAAGCTCCTGAAACGTTATTAAAATTCAGATTTATAGCAGTAGGACAAAATGGAGAAACCTTTTTCTGGAAATATTTAATAGTTAAAAGAAAATATGTTTAATCAGATTTGAACTTATTAATTAAGTTATTGCTCCAAATAATAAAAATACCTAAAATGTTTAGATGAGCTTCCAGTGCCTCCGCAAACAGAAGAGAAGCAGAAAAGTCCTCCTCCTACTGATCGTTCCATACGACACTCAAGAAGGAAAATGCTCCAACCAAAGAGAACTTCTCATGAACAACCAGCAACAGCAAGACGGAGAGGTCGACCTCGGCGCAGTTTACCACCTCCACCAAATTCAGAGGACGAAAGTGAAGATGATGATAAGGCTGAAAATATGGACGAGGAATGTGAGGAAGATGCAGAGGAACTGGAAAGAATTGAACCTCATGAGTTTGATGAGCTTAATGTTTTTAAAGGCAAGTATTTTTAATGTTTACATAATACTGTCTAAAGAGGATTAGTAGAATGATCTGAATAAAATATATTGTAAGATATTTTATTTAAAAAATACTGTTGACATTTAGGTGTAAAGATATAAATAATAATTACAATATGCAGGTTTGAACAATCACAGTTTTTAAACATTTTGATTAGAATGTTGGGTTGATACTTATCCAAAATTATTTTTTGACATTTATATATGTTTATATTTTTATTTTTACATAAAAATTAGTACATTTAAAACAATATACAGTCAAACTTAGATGATTCAAAGCTGAAGGGACCATAAAAAAAAATTAATAATCATGATTTCGAACAGGAAATGTATCTGAGGATGTCAAGGGACCATTCTAAAAGTATAAATTATTCATGATTTCGAATTTAAAAAGTTTGAAATAATCAAGTTTGACCGCAAACAGTAGCACCCCACTAGTCCAAAAACCCGGATAAACCAAACCCAAATTTGGAATCACTATTCACCATCTTAATGAGCTGGAGTGCTTTTCTTGGATTATAGGACCACACAGTGGAACACCTATCTGCCTTTCTTGCAAAAACCATACAAAAACTGCTTCATCAAATTTTGTCAAAGTTTGACATTTTTTATGCTTGGCACTCCTCGATTACCTTCTCGGTCACAATTCCACAAAATTTTTTCTTCCAATCACTTATCGTTGATTTTCCGACACTGAATTCAACAACAACAGCGTTCAATCACAAAAATAACACTGCACACTACAACAATTGGGTAGAATTAACTTGTAGACTCCATATATATGCCTAATTATGTAATTATAAATTAAACCCCGTTAATCCGAAATTTTGTCAATCTGAACAGGCTCTGGTCTCAGTTAGTTCAGACTAGCAAAGTTCTGCTGTAATTCTGATAAGATTTCGAAAACTTAGAAAATTAATTAAATTGTATAAGTAATTTTAATTTATCAAAGTTATTCTGATGATAGTAGATAATCTTTCCGTAAATAAAACTTTTAAAAAACTGACCAAAGTACCAGTGCTACAATCCCCTTCGTCTGTATTAAAAATTCTTACTGAATGGGCCAGCTGGGTCTGAGAAATAGATTTAAATATTTTTCCTTAAATTTTCCTTCCAGATTTAGTGTTTGTCTTATAGTCTAAAATGTCTAAAGATGCACAGAAAAAGTTCACAATTTTTAGCTAATTCATAAACCGTATGGTAATTTAGTTTTTCTGGAAAATGTCCGAATCACCGGGAAAATGAGAATGAAGATGTCACAGACACCAATATCAATATTCCTAATGTAACTTCAAAAAACCTAGCTGTACCTCACTAAAACTACCGTAATATCACTATTCCTAACATATCTGCCACTTACCTAGAATTGGAAGTTGGTATGTAGTATGGGGTGAAAGTGTGCGGAGTACATAATGAAGGAAATTAAACCCAAAATTATTTAATTACCCCATCTAGTCGAGAACAAGTTTATTATTTTATAATAAATTCTTTTTAGGTCTCCAAGATGCGGAGGAAGAATTGGAAGAAGGCGAGATTGATGACGAAACAGACAAAAAGGCAAAAGAAGAATGGAAGACACATTGGGGTATTAAATGTGATCAGTGTGAGAAGATTTTTCCTTTCAAATCATTGTTTGATAGACATTATCGAGGGTCATATGAGAAAAAGCCAATCTATACTTGTTCCTACTGTAACAAGACTATGGAGAAGTATTCAACCTTCAGGTCACATTGTTATAGACATGTCACGGAAGGCAGATACAGGTAAATAATTATTGCTTTTTATTACTGATATTCTTGTTTGAGATTTTCAAATACCTTCTAGAGACCGGATTTTAAAGGGAAAATTTTCGCCCAAAAAAGGACGAAAAAAGGGAAAATTATTTCCAAAAAAAGGGAAAATTATTGCCAAAAAAGGTGCGAAAAAAGGGATATAAAAGTAAGAGAGTTTAAAAATTCAACAGATGTTTGATGCTTGTTTTATGTAAAGCCTTTGCTTGCTCTACAGCTGCTGATTCTGTAACATCTAATGACTGAAGAAATTTTTTGATCTTGTTGAAATTCTCACAGAGGAAAATAGCATACGAAATCCATGTTCCCCACCTTGTTATAATGGGAAACTTAGGCAATGGCAAGCCTGTGATTTCCCTGTAACGCTCTATTCTGCTGGGAGGATTTATTTTTTTCAATGGTGAATCAGTGAAAACAATTTTTAATGTTTTCATATTACCAAATACTGGGTAATTTACAAATTTTTCAAAATAAATTAGCAAAAAAGGTACTGGAATGGGAAAGTTCCTAAAAAAAGGGAAATGAGCCTAAAAAAGGGAAAAAAAGGGACGTTAAAACCAGGTCATTTGCATTTGAAACTTACTCAGTAATGTCCTGTTCAATTTTATCACGTTTTGTGATTAAATATAAAAAAAGGAATTCCCTTTAAAATCCGGTCTCTATTCATAACATTAATTTTTACCATAGTAGGTACCTGACTGTTGGTAGGAAGCATAGCATTTAACCATGATGTTTGAAATTGAGCTTTCACCAAATTATGTTTTGGATCTCTTGAGCTTATAAATGCTATTTTCAGAAAAGGATCTATCAAAACTTATCAGGTAATTATAAACACAATTATTACCAGGTAATTATATTTCCCATGTGGGTTTTTCAAAATTACCAGCTTTTTCAATCAGTCCGAGAACACTTTGAACATTTTATTGCAGTAATTTTTTTACAGGAATGTATGGCTTAATTACATACACTCCACCTTCCTTAATATTTTATTTTTACCTGATGACATGAGGTAAAAATAAAATATACAAGTGATGCATACATGTTTGGGTAGTAATTTAGTTTTGGAGTTTAAATTTTATTACATTTAACATTTTTCTATAATGTCCTACATTTCAATATAAATATTAGATGGAAATTTACAGTGAAGTGTTCAAATCTGTAGCAAGATTGAGATCGGAAATATACACACAAACTTCACTAAAAAGGTATATTTACCCAGTATGATCATTTCAACGGGTCTTCCCGTCATCATCAGCTGATTCCGACTCAGTCGGAATCAGCTGATGATGACGGGAAGACCCGTTGAAATGATCATACTGGGTAAATATACCTTTTTAGTGAAGTTTGTGTGTATATTTCCGATCTCAATCTTGCTACAGGTCCTACATTTCATTAAAACATTCTGGTAACCCTATACATATCTCATACTAATCTATAACATTATTCACAGTTTTGTGACTTCAGCATACCTCTCATAGAAATTTCTGTTGCAGATGTGAGTACTGTCAGAAAGGCTTCAGCTTGAGAAGTATGCTACATGTACACATCCTAGCAAAACACACAACAGTGAAGCCTTACATTTGTGAAGAGTGTGGCAAAGGATTTGTAACTAAGCCTGGCCTTAACATTCATCTCAAGAAGCATAAAACAGACGAGAAGTTGGAGTATCCTTGTGAGGAATGTGGTAAAGTGTAAGTACAGCTAGAGACATAACTAAACTAAACTTAAACTAAACTTAAATATATTTTTGTATTGCATGCACATACTACATGTTACATCAGCGTTTCTCAACCTTTTTGAACCCAAGGACCTTTAAAATGTAAAAAAAAATTTACGGGCCCCTAATTTTATATCCAATTTTTAAAAGTAGGCTATATGTAGGCCTATATTCTTAATATTTGGGGTATTAATTATAGGTCATTATAACGGAATAAATCTAAATACTGTGTTACATCATTTAAAAAAAATGAATTAATTGAACAGTATGCTTTCAAATGGTTAAATGTTAAGAGTGCGAAATAAAGTCACATTTTCTCTAAATATTATTCATTTTCAAAGTTGGCAGGTCTCATAAGTTCTGAGTTTGACCATGACAGCCATTCTGTAAATAATGCTTCCCTTTACTCCTCAGTCTGTAATTCTGTGGCTATTTAAAACATGCATGAATGGTAAATATGTTGTCTGAATGCTTGCAGACTTCATACGAGAGGTGGCCTTACAGCTCATCAGAATGTCCACAAGTTGGGCCGCAGGTTCATGTGTGATGTTTGTGGGAAAACATTTACACAGAAAGTGAATATGCAGCAGCATGTGAAGCATCACACAGGTGAACGTCCGTTCACTTGTGAAAAATGTGGTAAATGGTAAGAATATCCCGCAAGGGTCTTACTTTTTTCTTAAAACATATTTTTATAAACACTTAGACAAATATATATTAATACTTGAGATGGAGATTTAACATACATAACTTCTGTAGCAAGATTGAGATCGGAAATATACACACAAAACTGATGGCGGGAAGACCCGTTGAAATGATAATTCTGGGTAAATATACCTTTTTAGTGAAGTTTTGTGTGTATATTTCCGATCTCAATCTTGCTACAGATTTGAACAATTCACTGTAAATTTCCATCTAATATTTATATTGATACATAACTTCACCTAATTCAAACTAACCTGAACATACTAATATATTTATACATATGTTAATATATATTTATTAACTTCACTATCAGTGATGGGAAAAGTACAAAAAGAAAGTAATTGGGCTGAATTACAATTACCCAAGAGACATTTTACTTAATTACAATTACAAATTACTTTTTAAAAAAGTAATCAGTAAAATTACAATTACATTTATATGTAATTACTTCACAAAATGGCAGTACCTAAAAATTCTTTGTTTTTGGTTTGTTTTGGGCAAAAGCCTAAATGATTGATGGACAAACAGAAAAACATATCATTGAGAATATTTTTGGAAACATTGAGTAACTTTTCGTTAATATTACCGGTAACTGTAATTTTGATATTAGTTGCAAAAACAGTAATGATGACGCTATAGCAAAAGAGAATGATACTAACGAATACTAAATTGTAACAATTACAATTTTATTTCCAGAAGTAAATTACAAGTAGAAATTACATTTTTTTAAAAGTAATGATTACAAGTAAATGGGACCAAAAAAACAATTGTTACTGTAATCCAATTATTTTTACTCAATTACTTCCCATCACTGTTCACTATATAAACTTCCTGTAAATTTTAGGACTTAAGACAAATATTTCTGATATTAAATGACTGTATTTATCAATAATACAAAACATTTACAACTGAGTTTTTTATTACTTACAGTTTTGCAGAGAAGTCACATCTGAACCGCCATTATAGTTTCCATAGTGAAAAACGACCATTCCAGTGCACTGTATGTATGAAAATGTACAAGACTGAGAGGTGTCTGAAGGTACATGCTATGGTTCATGCTGAAGCTCGGCCATATGTGTGTAGCTACTGCAGCAAAGGGTTTCTCAGCACCACAAAACTGAAGGTAACAAATAAAAATGTTGCATATTAATAAAATTGAACAGGGTCTCTGAGAATGAATGGTGGGTTTTCAAGGGGTTCCTGTCCCAGCTGAGATATCATAGTATTCTACTCATATATATTTACAATGTCAGCTCAACTGCTGGTATAGGTGTCATGTATCATTTAAAAGCTAAAGAATTGCTCTTTCATTTGATAAGTGTTGCCTTGTGTTGGATGCTTATCTTACATGCACATGTTACAAGTAAAGAGGAGAAATAAAGGTATTTCTCGCATTGTATAGGAAATTACTTACTAAAATTTGCTTAGGATGAGAATAACATTATGCCAATATGTTAAAATGACATGCAGAGATGTTTATTGATTCACTTATCAGAAGAGAAATGAATTGTAAGTTAAACTTGTTGAATAGATGTGGAAGAGGTATTATTTGAAGAAATTTCCAAAATATGAGCTTGACATATTGTAATTTCATGCATTCTTTCTGATTAACAAGTTTTCATTTATTTACAGCAACATTATAACATTCATACAGGGGAACGTCCATATGCATGTAAGTTTTGTGAACGTACCTTCACTAACTATCCAAACTGGCTCAAACATACAAGGAGAAGACATAAAATAGATGGACGCGGTAGCAGCATGATGGCAACTCGTGTGGTTGTGCAGACTCAGGAGCCACCTCCTCAAGAACTGCTGCAACAATTACAACAACAGCAAGAGGAAGTGTTACAAGAAGACGGAAGAGGCAGTGTGAGTTGTCATACACCTCAATCACAACCCTCACCACACGTTATTCCTGTAGCATGCCTAGCGAACAATGCAAGTGCAGCGAGTCTCATGGCACAATACCACCAGCAGCAACAGCAACAGCAACATCACCACCCCTCGCATCAGATGCAACAGCCTCATCCCGCTCATCAGCCTCACCATCAGACTCAGTCTTCGCTGCCTCTTAGTCAAATATACTCAGAACACATGATGAGCATTCCTATGCCTCATCACCATATGCTTCCTCTATGATGGAATAAACTCGACAAACCATAATGGTTAAAGTGTTTAAAACATTTTGTCCAGTACCTTGAGTTTGATCAATAAAATAATAAAGTAATAGAAAAAAATATTTAAATGAGTTACATACACTACTTATTTTAATTACTAACCTGAACTCAGGTTTCAATGAGCCTCCTCATCATTTACAACAGTTATACTCCATCTGTCTGTTGGTTCACATCAGCATCTTCTGGTGGACGTTTAATGAACTTCATAATGAGGTTGTCCTCCATGGGAATGTCAAAGTTCATTAGGTTGTTTTTATTCTTGTCTAAGTAGATTTTTTCCTATACTGTAAATTGCTTGTGTCCATGAATAAACTTTTTCAATACCAGTTTCGATCCTATTTGATGTCCTGTTTTCCAAACATGGGTTGCTATTGCCGATTTTTCTATAAGAGCATATTTAATGTATCTAAAACGTTCCTTGGTCCTAGTTTCCAAACTTCTTTTTGTCTTTCCTATGTATTTTAAATTTCATTATTAAATTTAAAATACACAGGGAAGACAAAAAGAAGTTTGGAAACTAGGACCAAGGAACATTTTAGACACATTAAATATGCTCATATAGAAAAATCGGCAATAGCAGCCTATGTCAAATAAGATTGAAACCGGTACTGAAAAAGTTTTTCTTGGGCACAAGCAACTTACAGTATGGGAAAGAATCTACTTAGACAAGAATAAAAACAACCTAATGATTTTGACATTCCCACGGAGGACAACCTCATCATGAAGTTTATTAAATGTCCACCAGAGGATGCTGATGCGAACCAACAGACAGATGGAGTATAACTGTTGAAAATAATGAGGAGGTTCATTGAAACCTGAGTTCAGGTTAGTAATTAAAATAAGGGAAGTAGTGTATGTAACTCATCTAAATATTATTTTTTCATAGTAATAACTTCCCTGTATATGCTTTCTAAAAATTTATAGAATAAAGTAATACTTTTTTTCCCCTCTTAAAGATATTTATTGTCCTAGGCCTTTCGGTTCCACTGGACCATCATCAGTGAAAACAAAAGGCCTAGGTCCAATACATATCTTAAGTTGAGGAAGAAAAGGGAACTACATAAGACTATCCTTAACTTAAATTTGCCTTTTTACTCTGTTAAGTTATTATAAACTATATACCAAAAAAAGCATATAGCAACAAACAACTAACTATCTCTGTCCCAAAATAATATGCCATATTTCTTTAACTAGTTGTTATAAAATGATACACTTTACTGGTCAAAAGATGCTAAACTTCCGTTGAGCTAACATCACATATAAAATCACACACAGAAAAATACTGGTTACAATGTCAGTGCATTTGTAAGAGGAAAATATCCCTTTCGTTGTCAGTTGTGAGGTCAGAAACACATTCACTTAATAAGGGTCTTTAAAGGTCTTCAGAAAGGCAGTCAAAAGTTATCTATTCTTGATATTGGGGAGAATGTATTACAATGTCGGTCAATTATGTGATGTATGTGAGTTCAAAATGCAGGTCCGCCTTGTCAATATAAAACCATAAAATGTTGAAAGTGAAATATATTTCAACCATCTTGTGGTCATCTTCAGTGAAAACGTTTTTGAGTAAAAAGCAAATATTGTTTATATTAATATTTGAGATGGACATTTAACATACGTAACTTAATGTAAATCACTTAAAGTGAAGTTATGTTAAATCTTCATCTCAAGTATTAATGTATATTGTTATTAACTTAACTATATAAACTTCCTATAAATTTTAGGATAAACATTGTGTGCCTACTCTGTTTTCCTCTGTCTAGCTTTAGTTCAGAGCCAGCCAGCATAGCTGCATATCAATGTAATATGTTGTTTTGACGTAGCTATGTTTTAATTTTTAGTTAAAAACTTTTACAGTGTTATTTGACAAGGGGAAGTTACTGCATTTTAGACTGTGTATTGACATTCATATTGGGACATCTAAAACATAACTATTATTTTGCGACAGAGATAATATACAGAGTGTTAATGAATAACACCGAAATATTTTACCTGTGTATAGAGGGGACATAGACAAGCAACTTTTATTAGAAGATTTTTGCTCTATGGATTCAATTCTTCCTGTTATAACATAAAATATCCCAAGGATATGCACGCCACTGTCTTCTAATACTTGAAATGATGGGAAACAAAGGAACTGTGAATATTGTGTAGTGGTCGGGAAAATTGTAAAAATGACGATCGATATCTTACAACTCTGAGGGAAAAAAAAGACAAACGAAGCATTTATGTTAGGTTTGGAATTAGGAATAAAAACATAATGCAGTGGCGGGCAATCATGTGATTAATCAGTAAATTTTGCAGATTATGAAAATTCTAAATTATGGTATAGCTGTTGATGAATTGTTAAGAATCAGGTTTTTATCGATCGCTAAGAAGGCATGAAGTCAATTTAATGAAAATTTTAACCCTATTTCGCTCAATTATTGACTTATGAGCACCAAATTTTAAGGACTTTAATGCCCTGTAGCATACACATTTTACGTCATAGAGGAAAAATGTCATAATAAAAGTTGCTTGTCTATCTCCCCTCTATACACAGGTAAAATATTTCGGTGTTATTCATTAACACCCTGTATAACTTATTTTAATTCCAAACAAGCACTACTGCTGCAATTTCTAGCATCATCTATTTCAACAGCTAATGTGTATCAGCCTTGGTGGCATCATGTCTCTGAACTCCACAGCTGCAGGTTCATACTCAGCATGACTTTTTGAGAGATGGGGAATCTTCAGGCATAGATCATCAAGGGAAGATTTCAGGTCATGGATTTGTATCTTTGCTTCTCAGATGCAGATGCTACCAAGAGAGAGAGATAATATCACTTGTAGTTTGCAATCCATTTGAAACACGCTCAGAGTCAGTATAAACAACTCTCTGTGTAACCTTTAGCTTGTTTCGTAGCTGTTGTTGGAGACAAGCACTCACTTTTGAGAGCATGGTTTACATATTTTGGAATCAATTGCCCCTTTGTCAATACATTTGTTTACATTTTGCTTCTTCTCATCAGTGTTTTGCTCCTTGCTTGTTTCAGATGAATTGTAATAGCTCAGTAAGGGAGGGAGCTGTCCACCTATACATGAAACTGATAAAAATACACTTTTGTTAGAATGCCCATTCATATTACAGTCAACAGTCATATTGTGCTACAGTACACAAAGGGGTTGGAAATCATGTGGGTCCATGTAAGTGATTAACTTTAATTGAGTAACTGTAACAGCTAAATAGACACTGCACTAAAAGAAGTTAAAGTTCGGAATGTCTTGCAGAGAATGGAAATTACGTTTTTAATCAACGTACATTTATATTATTTCAGTTTCCAAACACGTTATGTTGTATAAAATAATCTGTTTTCGTGTTGCTTAATGGCAACGTGTGATGTATTAATCACGGCACATTAACGCTTAGTGTCCAGTAACAAGCAGACCATTTTATCAGGTAAAATCCCTTCCTCATATTAATAGCAAGCATAAGATAAGATAAACGATCGTGATTGGTCTATATCCGAGGAATTGCTAAACGTTATTGATCAATATCAAACATGTGGCATATGAGTGGAATAGTTATTTAAATTCCCCTGTAGCATAAGATATTAAAACTGTTTGTAAGTGAAATCAGATTATTTAAATTAGTAGGAAAGTTCATCTTGCACTAATGAACCATGTACAGTTTCCTTCGACACTCAGAATCTTTCCTCAGTTTTCTATCTCCGTATGATTCTAAGGATCCCTCTTTTCACAATAACATCAATTTGAAGTTGCTATCTATTAAAATTATCTAGGTACATATTTATGTTATCCTGTCAAGAAATCTAAACACATTGCCATTTTTTTTTAACTTCACCATAATCAATTCCTGATGATCTCTCCCTTATGAGCAGTTAAGTTTTACCCTGGTCAAATATCACGTTTAACTTGAACATAATCAATGCACTAGAATCTGAGGATGAACAGGGTAAAATGCAGACTTTACCACGGTAAAAATTTTGATTGAGAATGGTGCACATGGCTGTAAGTTGTTCAAAATAATTATATCAGAATATTCAGAAACCTGAAGAAGTTTGCTGTTACAGTAACTTCTGTTATATAGTTTGTATGCAGTATGATTTTTCAATACTTGTTTTCAAATAGGGGCATAAGTTATGAAAACTTTTTTCCCCTGGATTAAGTAATGGTACCAAGAGATGGATATCATACAGAGACGATGGAAATTAATTTCTAAGATTAAAAAATGGGTTAAAAATTAAAAGCTGAAAAATCTAAATAGCTGAAATAAAATTAGTTGAAATCAGTTTTTCTTTACTAGTTAATTAACCTATGTTCATTATTATCTTCATAACTTTAATTCTGGTATACCAGTATTATCTCTTGGTGATAGAACTGTTTAAGAAATTGCTTTTGTTACCTTTAAAGAATAGAGAAAAGCCCAGAGAAGTTTACTAGCTTAAAAATAGAGAAGAAAGTTGATATTTTAATAATGCCAGAAAAATATGCCATATTATTCATTTTCATCTTTACCATGTTCTTTTTAATTTCATAAACATAAATTAATTACAGTAACTTAAAACCTGAATATTTATAATAACTTTATGGCTGTGATGCATCAGAGTTAGTTATTCTTTAGTTATTTGTCGTGTCTTACAAAAACTACAACAATATGCAAGGTAAATGGTCATAATGAATTAATTTTTAAGCAAAACCTGTCATGTAAATAACTGGATATGACAATATTAGCAAAAATGTAAGTTTCCTGATATTCATTAAGTTCGCTGAACTTATTCAGTGTTACTTTTATGGATTACCAGTAATATAACACATACCATGCTGTGCAAATTATTTTCAAGTTAAAATTAAAATCAAAATGAAATGAATTAAGTAATCAATAAATACAAATTCAAGCAGACTGCAATTTCATTGGCATTATTAAGTAGGATATACAACTGATTTCTTTACTCTGTTGCATTCTGTTCTAAAGTAGTGTTCTTCATAATGAATACCTATCATCACTGATAATACCAAATTCAAGAATAGCAGTATCTGAAGTATATAAGTTGCTAATTGATGCTCAAGGAATAAGGAGTGATTAAAGGGTTATCTTTTCATTGGAATAATAATAAAATGAAAATAAAAATTATATTGGCTTGAAGGTAAGCTGCACTTCCTATCCAGACATTCAGTGTGAAGAGTTAGGATGCTCTTATACGTGAAACTTTTGACAAAATAACCTTCTACAATAACGTACAATAACTTTTGCTATCTTCAAAATGCGAACAGTGTTACCATTCTACTTTTGTTAAGGATCTTAATTTTAACAATGTACTCTTCTATTACAAAACAATTTTATTGCATGAGACTCTTTTTATTTCTCCGATTTGAATGGAGAAGCTTATTCTTAGGTCAGATGCTGTAGTTTGTGCTTTACTACATGGATTGTTGTCTGTCCCATCATGTTTTGGATATTACAATATCTGATTAAGAAAGGGATTCTTGACTGAAACTATCTGCTTCAGAAAAGAATGCAACATTTTCTTTAGTTTTATTGAAAATAAATATGAATTACTTAAAATATATTCAGGGGTCAACAAACACAATATTGGATGTTGTCATATGTTCAAAATTGTGTGTCATTCAGGGAGTTACTCAAGATATAAATATACAGTTATTATATAAAAATGTGAATACGTTTTCAAGAATGTAGAGTAGTCTTACGTTAGTCCTAGTCTTTGTACCCTACACTGACGGTTTATCACACTTGAAAATTGTTTGTGAATAAGTCTAAGAAAACAGGACTGAACTGGAGATAATGTACTTTGTTCTTAATGTATTTTCTCGAATAAACCCCATTTTTTATGAGAATTGAAAAAACTGGTACTATGACGTACAGCACTTCTGCACTGAAAACCATTCTTTTAGATTATATACGAGTAAGATGCAAAACTCTAAATTTTACTAATTTTAAAAAAATACATATGACATTAAAATGATTCAGTTTTCTGCCTATCTAATATTAAGATTAGCTTAACTTTTTTCCCTTATCCAACATCACCACTACCCTGATAAGATTTTGTGGTCTTCTCCCCGGATTGGCAAAAGTGTAACCCCATTTCTTTAGTTAGGACACATTATCCTGATGAGATGACATGAGACGTTGATTATATAAATGCTAAGGGGGTCATTAAACCTAAATTCTCACTAAACAGACCATGTTGGCCAGGGAAACTTATCTATGAAAGATAAAATTTCCTTTATTCAGACGGGACACTAACCAGAAACTCATGATAGTAATTAGAGGTTCTGACCCATAAACCATAATGCCAAACATTATTTGCAACAGAAAGATTTCTTTTAAGCTTTTCATGCTGAGATTTCAGCCTCATCAAAGAACCTCAAATGCAATAATTATTCTGAACAAAATTTGTCATCTCTCTCATTCCAATAATACCTCTATTTTCTACCAATGGTGAGTTTTATCCCATCATACCATTCTTTCTGCACAACGCAGATTGCCTTACAGACTAAGAATACATGAACAAAATACAGTTATGGCTGGACAGGGTCATAACATCCTGAGGGTAAAGGGGCAGAAAAAACAGGTTTTTAGTTTAGTATCTATGGTATATTAGTCTGGGCCCACATAAGAGAAAAGGCAGTATCTCCAGAGCGTTACCATAGTGTGTGCTGTACTTGATTAGAATGCTTGCTAGTGAGGTATATGCCAAATTAATGTTTTATACAATTTTGCATACAAAGTGTGAGTGTGAATGGAAGTGCAAGTGAAACTGTGTGTAAGAAGAGGTGAGCTGAAACCTGTGTAAACCAGTCAGATCTCTTCTATT
Organism: Ectobius pallidus; assembly: GCA_964059195.1. NCBI lineage: Eukaryota > Metazoa > Arthropoda > Insecta > Blattodea > Ectobiidae > Ectobius > Ectobius pallidus. Next base: position 119,782,339 of record CAXKWD010000006.1, read on the forward strand.
TGAAACAAGACTGTAGATGTTTATGTGATATACCGGTAGTAGTATAGTAAATAATTACGATACCATTATTTTGCTATGGTTATGTTTACTTTTTTCAATAAATTATTTCTTCTAGAAACTTCATGGGAAAGGCAAACAACAAACCTACGGAAGAAGACAAAAATACCATATTCTGACAGGGAGGAAAAATGTTTGCTCGCTGGACTAATAAAAGGACAGCATACATGAAGGAGAATTCAATACAGTATATAGTTTTAACTGGGTGAAAGGGATTGATACTATTTTGGATACAGTAATTAATAAAACGAGTTAAATTTTCACTGTTCGACTTGGGACTTGTTTTAAATCGAACATAGTAAAATGTTCTTAATTTGGATCCAAGTAAGCTTGACTTCCTTTAACGCAGACAGCAAAATAAAAATAAATAAAAAGCAGTATACTAGGTCTGTTGAGAAAAATTACAGTGAAAACACATTGGCTTGCAGTGACCGCTTGAGACATCTCTACGATTTAGTGGTACAGGAAATAAACTCCAAACTGTCCCAAAAGACTACAGACATGAACGGTATTTTAAATCAATTTCTACCACAAACATTTCAAGTGATGCAGAATCAGTAATGTCTTTTGCTTATGTATTCTGAATTTTAATGCACTTTCTACTGTACTTTCAGATTATTTAATTTAGTTCAAGCAGCTTATCTCCCCAAGTTTTCTGGATTAATAAGGTTATACTATAGATAATTGAGAAAATTATTCTACTCATATTTTTCTAAAATTGCTCCTCACAGTGAAAAATAAATTATAATCAGAATAATCATCATTTTAAAATTTGTGCTATACTAAATTACTTAAAAAATCAGTAGGTATGAAGAAATGTTACCTATAATTGCAATTGGTTCATAACTTCAAAGGTAAAAATTACTTCATAGTTTTCACACAAAAAATGGCATTTGTTGGAACTTGCTAAGGTCCAAGGTTGTACTTTCTATACTATGTACCTAAACATTGATGCATTGTATGCAATGGGTCACTACTTCTCTGCTTTAGTTTTGTGCAAAATAAAAATAATTCTAAAGCAGAGTTTCTAAAATTAACTTTGAATTATTGTTTTTGTACGAGCAATTCATTAAAACAAAAGAAGCTTCAAACCTGCTTACATGTTCTAAAAAATCTAATATATTTGTACCCTTTCACTCTGTTTACTAAATATAGTCATACAAAGATTGGTATTGCCTAGATGCAGAACATCTTTTATGGAGGAGATAAAGAATTTGTTAAATCTGAAAATTAACAGGAGATTCACCCACAAAACATTTGGTAAACGTGCTAAGAGGAAGTACAGAAGGAAAATACAGTGTTGATACAGATTTGAGTGGAGACTTGGAGGTATCGTGATACATGAGTACACAAAATTCCTGTTGTGATTCTATTATGTTCACAATATTTTAAAATAAACACAATTCCCTAAATAATACATTTTGATATTGGTCCACAGGTTAATTACTATTTATCAGCAGATTGTGAGACTGGGGGAAAATGGATTTTACAGTAACATAACTTGGGGTGAAATTCTTCAATTTTTCCAAGTCATTACTTTTATTCAAGTTCCATCTGATTTTTTTTCCTGTCAGAATGTCTTCTTCAAAAAATGTTTGAAACACAATATTATGCTGTAACTTGTTAACTTTGAAATACAAAATGGAAAAAGGCTTACAGCATTTATTTTATGTTATGTTTGTGTGTATTTTCAGTGTTTCCTATCAAATCAGGGATGCCCAGTAGTTAAATATAATTTAACTGATATTGAAACATATACAAATATTCTTTTGAGAGAATAAGTCAATACAAAATAATAAAATATAAAATTTGAGAAAATAGTTTTGTTAGCGATTCCTTTTTTCTTTAAATCAGTAGATGAGAACACTGTATGTGAAATTCTTTTGCTCATTTTACTCTATACTGTCTAGGGAAATTAAATTGAGTTAATTTTAAGAAGAAAAATAAGCATGGAAAGATCACTGGAACTTTCATTTATGTTTATGTACTTGTTACTTATTTACTTTTGAATCTATATTGTCTTTCATCTAGTAACTTTTCCAGATCTTACTGATGCATGCTATTGGGGAGTGAAGTAAAGACAAATTTCTGTTCATTATCATCCCTGTTTCAGGCAGTACATCTGAGAACCTTGAAAAGTGAATAAAAAAAAATCAGCTTATGATTTATTAAGCAAATCATGTGTTTAAAAATATTTTTTATATAAAACCATATAAAAATTATGTTCACACAATTAATTCTGTTTTCCACTCAACTTCACTAATATAAGTAATGACTTACACATAATGCATTTCACAGCTTCTTAGCTGCATCATCAGATGAGGTCAACTGCCGAGTTTGCTGCAGAATTAATTGTGTGTATTTGATTACTTCACTGTGAATCCCAGTTACAATATTTGTTTATTAAAAATTATGTTCTTCAAAAGAAAGCTTTGTATATTATTTTCTTATATTAAAACTTGAAATTTATGAAGTCTACCAGTTGTTTAATTTGTTCAGTGAACGGATACAAAAGTTGCAGTCTTTGAGCAAAAATATTTTTCCTAATTTATTTTTACATACTGACCAATTTTTGCACTCTGTCCAATTCTTGTATAGATGTGTATTGCATATCGGTATTCAATATTAAACTTATTTACTGAAACTCTGTTTTATCTGTCAACCCTTTCAAAGTGAATTTATCTGTTGATGTGAAGAATTTTCAAGTGAAATCATCAGTGGGCTCTACATTGAAATCAATTAGGAAAATTTCAATGGACTAGCTGGTTTCCATGACTCCTAGCATGTGGAAAAATCCTTACTTTTACATACAGTACATAATTAATCATATATCTGCTTTTATATAATTTTTGAGATGACACATTTATATATCAGTAGGAGTGAAAAGGTTAAAAGCATACAAACTTCAATATAAAAGCAAGTGCCTGTTTGTTTTATATAGATCAAGGTCTATAGGCATGCACTGCAGAATTCTATCCAAAAAATTCTAATCTGAGAGAGTCATGGCAATGAGCACTTTCTTAGCTTAGTCCACATGATGTTAAAATAATGTTGTAGAGTACATGGACAAATTACACTATCAGCTCAACAATTTTATATTATTTTATTGCCTAGGCCTTTCGATGCATCTGCATCATCATATGGGCATCTTGTATTGTATATGTAAAGTAAAGTGTTCCTTATACAAGCCATGGAGGCCCAGAGGGTTCCAGGAGGTTGAGGCTCCCAGATTTTAGACATTCGGCGCGTAAAGGTGGTAAGGTTGTCAGCCTTATGCATCGGCCGCCTTTACCCCCAGTATTGCTCCTGGTACTCATTTCTGTTAGAGGCTGAGTCGACCCCAGGGCCATAGTACCACCAGAAGGATTAGGCCATTTAGGTGTATTAATAACTTCATCATCCAGTCAAGGCATTATGATGAAATAATCAAAAGCTATAAACTGTTATGTTAAAACACTAACACATTACTAGAAATTTTTTTAGGAAGTTTATACAGAGAAGTTATTAATATGAAAAAATATTGAGATGAGTTACATACACTACTTCCCTTATTTTAATTACCAACCTGAACCCAGGTTTCAATGAGTCTCCTTATAATTTTTCAACAGTTATACTCCATCTGTCTGTTAGTTCTCATCAACATCCTCTGGTGGACATTTAATGAACTTCATGATGAAGTTGTCCTCTGAAGGAATATCAAAGTTCATTAGGTTTATTTTATTCTTGTGTAAGTAGATTTTTCCCCTATTTGATTTTCTGTTTCTCAAACATGGGCTGCTATTGCAGATTTTTCTATATGAGCATATTTAATGTGTCTAAAATGTTCCTTGGTCCTAGTTTCTGGACTTCTTTTTGTCTTTCTTCTTCTTGCGGATTATTTACGGCTTCTCTGCCCCCCCCCCCTTTTCAGTCAAGGGGAGGTTGCATTACCTATACTAATTTTGTTATGCTTATTTTCTGAGAAAGGGAAGAGGGACAGGTGGTAAGCCCATCGCCTCGCAACCCCCTTCCAGAAACTAAGGTATTAATTGGACGTGAAAGGGCCGACAAATTTTGTCCAGAAGCTCTAATTTAGGCTTGGAGTTTTTTTACATGTCCGCCGGCGTGGTCTTGTGGTTAGCGTCGCTGACTACAGATCCGTCGGCCCGGTACCTCCTCGGATTTTTCTGAGGTAGGGAGGTCTGGTAGGGGTGCACTCAGCCTCGTGATTCCAAATTGAGGAGCTACTTGATAGAGAAGTAGCGGCTCCGGTCATGAAAACCACCAATAACGGCCGTGGGTGTCGGCATGCTGACCACATGCCCCCCAATCCTGCAATCTGCCTACGGGAGATGACGCAGCGGTCGGGTGGTAGGCCAAGTCCCTCCAGGGATGTAGCGCCACGGAGTTTAGTTTAGTTTAGTTTAGTTCTTTTACATGCTGTAAGTCTATGACACGGGCCCCCCAGCTTAAAGTCCCTCCCGGAGGACTCCGTGCCCTGGATTTTTACGACTGCGGCCGGGTTTGATCCCATGACTTTTTCTTTCCTATGTATTTTAAATTGCAGTTGTTAAAATTGAACTGGTATATTCTGCATTTCTGTTCCTGTGGGATGTTTTCCAAGTGAGTGGAATGTATCATATTCTTAATATTGAATTTATCTGCTGATGCCAAAGTGATGTGTGCAAAGAGAATACCCGGAGAACCAGTTCAATTGTAAGAACTGCAATTTAAAATACATAGGAAAAACAAAAAGGAGTCTGGAAACTAGGACCAAGGAACATTTTAGACACATTAAATATGGAAAGCAGGACATCAAATAGGATCAAAACTGGTACTGGAAAAGTTTATTCATGGACACAAGCAACTTACAGTATGGAAGAAAATCTACTTACACATGAATAAAAACCTAATGAACTTTGACATTCCCACAGAGGACAACCTCGTCATGAAGTTCATTAGATGTCCACCAGATGCTGATGCAAACCAACAGACAGATGGAGTATACCTGTTGAAAATGATAAGGAGGCTCATCAAAACCTGGGTTCAGGTTAGTAATTAAAATAAGGAAAGTAGTGTATGTAACTCATCTCAATATTATTTTTTCACTATCACATTAATTTTTCTATCTAAATGCTTCTTCTGGTGTTATATTCAACTATGGTTACTAACTTTCTGGATTCTGATGTCGTCCTTGCTAAGGACGTAGGATACATGGTAGCTCTGTCCACCTCACCAGTGATGAATCAGGTTTGGTTCCATTGATGGGTCTGTTTTTCTACAGGTCTCTATTGGGCTAGGGGCTATAGTCATTGGGCTGTAAACCTTCTTAACCGATAGGCAAATTCAATGTGTCTAACCCAAATTTCTTTCTCTCATCTCCTCCCTTCCTCTCTACACTACCAACATGAGTGAGAAAGAAAACCAATTTAAAGCAGTGAAGAAACTAGGAAATGTGCTCACCAAGAAGAAACAGTTATAGACAGCTTTGGACTGAACAGCCTTGAAAAATACCTGAAAGTTCAGAACCCACACAAAGAGCATGGTCAAAAAGGCGCCCTGATCAAGTTCAAAGGAATTTCTGAATGCAAGACAGATGAGGAAAAAGGAGACGAGAAGGGCATCGGATTTAAAACTGTTTTGTATGAGAGAAATGTAATGACTAGGGTTTGGATGTTTATGACATGTCATATTTTTATCCTGCCACCTCCACTCTCACCACAAACACAAATTAAACATGAACTGCACATTTGTTATCCTAATCGGAACGTTTTCATTTTGCATATAATGTCATATTTTGGTCATTTTCATGGTCTTGCTCATATTTCATTCATATTTGTAATTTAACATCATATTTCACTTATAAATTCGGTAAAAGAGCACAATTATGCAGTATGTGCACTAAATTGTCGACTTAAATTTTTTCCAAAAGAAGTCATGAATATTTTACTTTTACTGTAATTGAAATGTGAAGGGGCAATAACAAGTAATAGCTCAATTACCTTTTCCTCCTTGTTACTAACTTCTAATAGACATGTTTTAAAAATATTTTCAGTTCACATTTGCAGTGGTACCTGGGTAGAAGTTCTTTACAAGTGAAGCTGTAAATCACCTGTAAAATTGTAAAAAGCGAATATCTAATTGAATTAATGTGAGGTAATAATTTAGTACCAATAAACATTTTAAACTGGAACATTTATTTTTACAAAATAAGTTCTTGGATTATATTTAATCATTTTAAGGTCATATTTTCCACTTTAGGTCATAAACATCTGAACCCTAGTCATGACGAATCAAAACATATTGGAAGCATGATATTTTATTTCTATACAACGAAACTTATCCATAAATGCTTTGTATATGACTAATAAGAAATATAATTTGTATGTATGTACACATTTTATAATTTTTCATATTTCTTTTGCCTATTCTTTTGTGCGGGTACACAATTAATATATATATATGTTTATTACATCAGTTTTGAAATTATGATCTAACTGTGTGTTCACTTACAAGTTGGTCAAACACGCGGGTTTCTGCGTCATGGAGGCCACAGCTCTTAACTCCCGAGCGATCGGGTGAAATATCTCCACAAATAAAGCTGCTAATGGTGTAATGATTCAGGTTCTCACAATTACAGTTAAAAGTACAATGAAAATATCCATTTATCTCATCACTAGAGATGTCGGAAATGTCCTCCTCTTGCATCCACACAACATGGGCAACTTTTTAGGAAATTTTCTTTCATGCGCGTAAGTTCAGCTTCCGAGATAGAGTTACCCCTTGTGATATTGTCTCTATATCCTTCTAATGTATGAGTGTCTGACCTATAATACACTTTATTTTTCAAGTTCAAGTTCTGGTGAAATATCACAAGAGAAATTAAGTCTATCACGGAAGCTGAATGTATGCACGTTAAAGAAAAAGGTGCCAGTGTTGTGTGGAAGCAAGAGGAGAACATTTCCAACATCTCTTACGATGAGGTATGTGGTTATTTCCATTGCAATTTTAACTGTAATTGTGAGAACCTGAATCATTTCACCGTTAGCGGCTTTATTGGCGTAGATATTTCACCTGATTGCTTGGGAGTTAGAGCTATGGCCGCCACGACGCAGAAACCCGCATGATTGCCCAACTCATACATGAAACACACAGTATTTTAATAGTGATATAGTGCCAATCTATATGTACATAATATATTATATGTTATTACAATACCTATATACAGCAATATATTCAATAGTCCTAAGTTTAGAAAAGATCAAAACGTTAAAGTTGATTAAATGATAGAGCATGTTTGATTGGTTCTAGAGCACATTTGTATGCATATTTCCTCTTCTGATAGAGCATTAACTTCCAACCTCAATAATAATATAGCAATAATAACCAAAAGCATGATAGTGGGGATGAGTAGAGAACACTAGAGCTAGGTGCTAGTGTCTAAATCTCTGCTGCCTGCAATGATAATGCCTCTCACATCTCCCACGTTCACTGGTGCCTACATTCCACAAATTCCTTTCAGAAATATACTGCATGAAGCCTTTTACATCATTACATTCAACAGCTACTCCTAAGATATATTTTCTGAAAAAAGTATCACATTATGGCAGTGTATGTTTTCTCATTATACATACCATATTTATTCATGTACCATGTGCACTTCAATTTTTTGGAAACATCATTTTAAAGGAGAAATTCTTTTCTTCAACCTCCTAGATTCATGGAATTACAATTTGGTTTTTCATATTTTTACATGCATTTTTCAACTGGATTTCACAAAGAAGTAACTGTGGGAGAAGCCGGCATGTCTGTTAAAGATTCCCAACAAGGAGCCTGACCTGCTGAGTGGAGATTACAACTGTCGCATTGTCACAAGTCACATCCATTGTAAGAATTCATAGAAGAAGAAGAAGGGTTCTTGCTAATGAATAAAAGAGAGAAAAAACCTACTTCTGCTACAGTGTACAAAGTACAGTATTTGTTAACAGCGCCCTAATTATGCTATGAGAAATTTCAAAGAAAGAATGCAACAGAACATTGATTTCAAGAAAATTAGCAACCTGCCAAACTTATAATTGATATCCATGCAGGTGACACAACTAAGGAATCTCAAAACAATGATCTTATGGAAAATGCAATTGGAAATCTAAGCCATGGTTCAAATAGGAATGTTACAGGAACAGAAAGGAGACAAGCACACCAGAGAGAAACTGAAGACAATCTGAAAACATGAGCAGAAAAAAGAAAAGAATACAAACATTGGTAAACAATGTTTGTGAAACAAAAGTTGTTTTCTGCAAAGAAGAAAGCAAGAGGAAGAGAAAAATACCTTTTAAAAAACTCAAAACAAGCAGTCTCGCTTTTTCTGGTACATCCCTGTTGTAACCTAGACACAATCTCTCAGCCAGATACCCCAGGAGGATAAAATTTCTTATTTTATTTTATTTTGTAGTTATTCGCTAAATAGTCATATTAAATACAACTTGAAGTCCGGATTATCTCGAGAAAAAATTGAGAAATTTGGACATCTTGTTATATTGTATTATAATAACTATTCTGATAATTATAATGTTGAACACAACATTCTCAAATCTATATATAACATGATGCCAAAAGTTTAAAGCTACCAGGTATGATGCACAACCAATGTTTTAAAGAAACTTTTTTGGAAAAAGAGGCACACATGGTACTCAAGCAAATATGATATTTCATGCATCTTCTTACAGCATTATGCAAGTTTAAAAAAAAGCACTCACAAATATAATCATTTGGTATCTTTTTAAAATAAGATAAACATCTTTTATATATAATATACAGTAAATACTGATTTGGTACTTAATATTCTGAATGTCTAATGAATTTGTAGCTACATGATATATTCATCTTGAAGTCCATAAGTTCTAAAGGCCAAGAGTTAATGTTTACCCGAAATGTTAGTCTTCTATGGCACGTATAATCAAATAATTATTGCCTCTTTTAGAGCTAATATTCATTGATTTTATTCTTCGGTCAAAGTCAGGACAAAAGTGACTTAATATATTCAGTTTACTGACCCTACTAATTCATAATATGCTTAAAATTTTTAAAAGCATTTACACAAACACATAAAAATACCTGTGCACATCTATTTCCAAGGAGGTTTCATTTGACGACCTTCTCTTGATGAGCCTGATCCATTTTTAGACAAATCATAGGGAGGGATGGAAGGCATGTTTTCTTGATGGTTATGTGATTCCTGCTGTAAAATAACATTGCTGACATTACCTGCATGAAATTACAAAACATGCAGCCTCCAAAAGAAAACTACTTGTGTAATCTATAGATACAGTAAAACCCCTTTTAATATTTAATATGAATTCACTAGACTGTTGTAAAATTGATTGCAGCAATAGACTATAATAAGTCCTTTTCAAACATTCCATAACACCTTGGTCCATAGGTAACACTGGAGGAAGGTAAAAAATTCACTCTAACGTCACCATTTTCTAATGCCCCAGGATGTGATGGTGAATTATCTACTATACACTATATGAATTGCTGAAAGTCAGAACTCCTCTCTTTTTAGTACGGTACTGTCCTTGTTTGAAAATCAAAACAAACAAAAAATAAGGCAAAAATCTATTATATCTTGCTGAGAAATGAGGTGCTCAGAACAAAGTCGTATAAGTCCAAAAATGCAATACTGCTAAATGAGAGTGTAATAGTTTTGTCAGTGTAAGTTGTTTTCTCTTAAACTTCACTTTTGATATAGTTTACCTGTACCAGAATCGGTGCCATCGCTACAGCTGTACTTCAACTCCTGTTGACAATGGTAGCGATAGCGCCGAAACTAGTATAGGTAAACTATATCAAAAGTGAAGTTTAATGCTAAAATTCAACTCATTATATAATTATTATACTCCCAACAGAGTTACACTTCATGTGTAAGAATGCACACTTACTATGTGCCTGTCCTGTGATGAGTCAGCATAAGAACATCCTTGCAGCATTTCTGAAAACTGAACTTCAATATGAATCATGAAATTTACCTGTCTTAAGATGCGTTCCCATTTTAGAAACTGGTTTGCTTCATTAGATGGCACATCAGAGCATTCCGTGTTTTTTTCCTCATTATGGTACATATTTTTCTTCTCATTCTGAATTTCCTGTTCTTGGGCAGCAGAAGCTATTTCATCAGTTACAGGATTACCAGGACTTCTATTCAGCAGCTGACAGTATTAAAAACATAGTAATAATAGTGACTCAAGCATTACATAAGCTGTCTTAAGAGTTATTATGAGCAAAGGGTGAAATTTCATTTCAAATTGTATGCAGAACAGAAGATATATTTTCAACCTTTGAGATGAAGGCATTTTGAAAATTTTGCTTTCAGAGAGCAATAGTTAAACAGATAATATAAATAATTTAGAAAAATTTAGGGCCTGTATTACCACCTGCCGACAATTCCTCCCGATACGTAACTTCCAGATAGCTTAACTAGAAGATGTCTTGTAATACCACCGCTGAACTGCTATCGGGAAGAACGCAGTAAAATTTTGTAAAATGGTCCTTAGCTCATTGAGCAAAGAGGTGTGTTTATTGTAGTTCGGTAGGCGTCCGCTAGGTGCGGCAGCTCGGATTTGTATTTGTATAATTAATTTACACAAGAACATATCGTTTTAAATGCATTAATTGATTTGTTCAATTCTATTTCATTCATATGTGAGCATAAAATGACATTTTTATGTAAATTAAATCATCAGTTCTAAAATTCAGGTGGCCAGGAAGCTTCGCGTACTGCCATCTTGTTTCAACCAAGATTCTAACTAGCAGTTGGAAGCTTGTCAGCCACTTCATCCTCCTGCTAGCTTATCTGGAAGTTGTCTTGCTAGACAGATTTTGTCAGGAGATCATAACACGCAATTCTTGGCCAACTTCCAGATAGGTTCTCTATCTGGCAGATAAATATGATATCAGCAGGTCGTCGTACAGGCCCTTAGAATTCAAATCATGCTCCATGAACTTTCACATAAACACTCCACTCTATATACAGTAGAGTCCTGCAAATCCGGACATTCGGTTAATCCGGGTGGGATTTTTGTTTTGTTAATCCTACATCAGTTGGTATGTTAAAAAGTTAGGTCCATGTATACAGTGGTATTAAAACTAAAATTAAACCATAAGAGAAGTTATATTTATGAAAAACGTCGATTATTATAGTTTTACCATCAAAAAGTTGTATTACAGTACAATACATGCATTTTAAGGCAAATTCTGTCTAATCTGGACTCTTGGTGATCCGGGCAGGGTCCAATCCCATCTAGTCTGGATTAGCAGGGCTCTACTGTATCAAGACTTTTGAATGGCTCTGAAAAAATTTTTTGGAAATAAAATTCTATTTAGCAAGCAAAAGAAGTTTGACAGTTTCTTCCAATATACATCTGTTGAAAAATATTCTCACAGTGGTACACTAATATCCACTAATATCCATCATATTCCTACAATGCAAAAAATGTATGAATCAGACTTGAACAAAGTAAATAATGTATTTACCGGAACACATGTCCATATTGGCAGACCACGAGGTTTGAAGCTGCAAACTTACAAATGTAAGATGTTACTATCTTGGCTGCCTCACTTGGTTATTTAATACAAGTAAGAATCAGCTTGAAAAATTTTATGTCATAACCGGGATTTGAACACGGATCTTCGGCTTAACGTGCCGATGCTCTACCATTGAGCTACCATGACAACATGCCAGTCTGACATCAAATTCCTCAACTGATTCAGAAGCCAAGGCAAACCACGGGAGTTTTCTCTCCGTCGAGAACACACATCCAAATGGCGTCCTACCCTTGTAGGTACTTTGAAGCCTAGTTATTATTTATATACTATTAATTAAGTGTCTATTTCCTTTCCTTCCACTTAATTAATGGTTATTTAATGTTCATTATACTTTTTCTATACTACATACGTATTGAGAAAGTAATACAAAACAATTAAAAAAAGTAAGTTAATTTTAATATTGTAAATACATATCTCCTGGGATGAATAAACTTAACCCTTTATTGAATGAAAATATTTTAAGTTTTATAAATTTTTTTAAGTTAATTATTGTTTTCATCACCCCATAATTTTCTTCAAGATCATTGTTTTGTATTCATATTTTTGTCGATTGACAGAAAACAGACAGAGAGAGATCTGAAATCATACTAGAAAATTGGACTAAAATAATAAAAGAGATAATGGTTAAGGAAATACTTTAAGATAATGTACAAATAAAGAAGTTTCGATTAGAGAGAAGAAGAAATGGAGAACAAGGTGAGAACTTAATTCAAATGGAACTTGTTAAGTATATTAACTGATATCTGTAAAGAAATTGAGTTCTGATGGATGTCTCACTGGGACATTGACCTGGGGCAGAACCAATAGGTATCTCTATAATGATTATTAATAACAATTTCGGCTTTAAGCTGAATCTAGAGATCAAAAATATCCAAGCTTTCAGCTGCTGTCATCTTTGTGGCCTTCCTCAGGGAAAAGCAAAAGGAAATTCTGAGATTGGTGGAAAAAGGATGGAGGATTTAGGATTGGTAGTAAAATAAGGTGCAAATGTAGACTATCCACATGTGGACCAGAGTTACAAGATGAAGATAATAAAGATTTAAAACACGGATCAAAACAGAGTGGCTTAAGGGAAATAAAAAAGATAGAAATAATCGGTCTAAGTCAGTGGCAATAGGTGAAACCAAAGATAGAAGCCATCAGGGCCTATATGTTTTTCTTTTGTTGGAGGCAGCCTGTGTTTGTTCATTACACAGTTTCATGGATGGGGCCCAGGCTTTACTGATAATAATAAATAAAAAATAAATAAAAAAAAAAACAATTAAAAAATAAATCAATTAATAAAACAAACAAAAAACCCTTCTCTGTTGAGCTGTTGGAAAGGGATAATTTCAACTGCCTCTTTTATGATGCAGTTTCCTGAAGTCTAAAATCTGTTGGGATTTAAAAGGCTCATTAATGAATAAAGGGTAAAATACTAATCCTAAAACTTTATAGGAAGTTTATATAGTGAAGTCACAGACTTATCAACATTGCACCAAGCAAGACAGAATATGATCTTGAATTTCACAGAAACATTTCCAAAGAAGAGAATAACGATCTCCATAAGACCCGATCTTAAAAAAAGTGAAGAAATATAGTCAACAAAAATATATCAGGGAAATTACTATTCTCAGACCAGAAAAACAAATATTATCTACTGGTATAAGAAAATAACTTACCACCCATGGGCAGATGAGAAATTTAGATAAATTTTTGAAGAACACAACACTGGTTTAGCCCCAGTAATTAAATATAATTTAAGAAATATGTTAAGATCTACTAACCTAGAAAAAATCCCTCACAACAAACAATCCGGAATACATAAATTTAATCGTAAAGACTGCAATATGTGGGCAGACTGGAAAATCAGCAACAGCAGCATATGTTGGGAAAGGGATCATGAAATATGTTCGGAGACAGAGCTAAAGAAGCGTGTCCAGAAACGCAAGCAGCTCACAGTTTGGGAGAAAATTTATATCCACAAAAACAGGGACTAGCTGATGAAGTTTGAAATACCCGCAGATGAAGAATTCATCAAGAGGTTAGTCAAACATTCATCAGGCATTGTTACTGTTGTCCAACTGTCAGATGGAGTATAGCTGAGGACGAATTGTGACGCTTCGCTCAAAACATGTTCAGGTTAGTTCTTGATTTAAATGAAGTTGTGTATGTTAAATTTTCATCTCAAGCCTTAAATCTTGTTTATTTACATTATGGCACAACTTACCATCATGATGTATCTTTTAAGATCACTCTCATAGTTTCCTCTGCTCCGAGGTGTTTCTTGTGATGCTACTGGTTGCTGGTCTGCCAACCTGGATGTGAGAATACCATCCCGACAGAAAGGACTCTCATCAGCTGTTGAGGAGCTACTGTGATCTCGAAGATGAAGAGGAGGTACTCTGTACTGACATGTATCTTTAAATGTTGAAGGAGCCTAAAGTGATTAATCAGAACAATATCGTTTAAAAACAAGACCAACACCAATTAAGGTTTTTGATTAAATCAATTGGGAAAACAAACTTTAAAACATTAAACTTCACATCTATGTTGTAAGAACTTACTAATTAGAATGTGTGTTTCAATGGGTTCCCCATCATCATCAGCTGATCTCTACTGACAGGTTTGCTTCTCTGTCCATCAGATGTCCTCCAGGTTGTATGAATTTGAAAATGAGGTCATGTCCTTAAGGATGTCACTTATAAATTTTGATATCCCTAAGGACAATGACCTCACTTTCAAATTCTTATACCTCTGATGGACAGGGAAGCAAACTTGACAGTAGAAATCAGCTGGTGATGGGGAATCCATTGAAATGTATGTTCTAATTTGGTTAAATTTTTACCTTCAACGATGATGTTATCAAGTTCAATATATAACCAATTACTGTATTTTAGAAACAATCAATAAATTTTATTTAGAAAGCACCGGTATCAAAAGATAATAATCTCAATGCATTCGAGAATCCATCATATTGCTGTATTTATGGTTATGGATACACAAATCAATAGCTACCATTACATGTAAGCTCTTACGCTCGGGATTAGGCAGGTGCACACTCAAATGCCTGTGAAAACGTGTGAATGTAAAGGCAATAGACAAACAGAAGAAAGCGTGCGGTGCATCATTCGCTCAAAGCTGCACTCTTGCATGGAAGCGTGTGTGTATGTAAAGGCAGAAGACAAACAAACAAAACATTCCAAGAGCACATCAACTCCAGTAGATATCTCTCTCTCCGAAGTTTAAATAAAACCGCATGTACTTAGCTGGAATGTGCTCATTTTTTGACACTCTATCTTGCAAGAAAGAACATTTTAAACTGCATTTTTTCACCGTGCATGATTGCCTGCATGCTCTTTCCCCCGTTATTGCTCGCACATTCCCAGGAGTGTATGAAAAAGCTTCCGTGTAAGGCTAGCTAATGGTTCACAGACTATTCTTGAAATACGGCACTGTATCCACAAGAAAGCAAATAGCGAACAATAAGTTTTTGTGAAAGTGGTTTTATTTTGACTATTCCATTCATACGACACATATTTGATATTGATCAATAAGCTAAGAAATGCCCTGATATCGGCCAATCTCAATTGTTTATCTTATGAAATGCTTTTTTTGGTGCAAGCCAGTTCATGTATTCTGATTTTAGCTTATCTTAACTAGGTCAACTATACCTTATTCCCAAAACCACACATGTAAGAAGGTTCACCTGGGGTGAACTTCTTAATTAGATTAGCTTCTTTCGGTATATCAATATTCAACAATGAATGCTTATCAGGATCTTCCTGAGAAAGATTTGGCAGTTGACGAAGTATTTGAAAATGAGGATCCTTGAAACATATCATATCAAAATAATGATAAGTGAAGCAACAAAGTACATATAGTCAACTCCATAGGTTCAAACATATATTGGAAGTTTACACAGTGAAGCTATATTATAAAGGATATAATATTGAGTTGGGTCTAGCACGTATACTTCACTTTTTGTATAAATACCTGAACTAGTTTCAAAGACCATCGTCATTCATAATCATCAGATTAACAGAGTTGGTGTTAATCTGATGATTATGAATGACGATGGTCTTTGAAACTAGTTCAGGTATTTATACAAAAAGTGAAGTATACGTGCTAGACCGAACTCAATATTATATCCTTCATAACTCCATAGGTTGTTTCTAAGCACAAAATGGTTGGGCTGGGCTGTGCCACTATAGAGGAATATTCCTTTAATTATTTAAAATGTATTAATGGTACGATTTAGTTCCAATATTTTTTTCTAGAATTTCATTTAAGAATGCATATTATGATAATTTTTTGCATTATTACACAATTCAAAAGTGTATTCTTTGAGATTATGGGAGGCAGCAAAACGAAACTGAGCAAAGACAAGAACAGTTGGCATTATCACATCTTGAAAATTTCACTGCTGTTGTACTTAGTACCAGAATTTCTTTACTTTTGATAAAAAAAGCCAGTACAGTTTTGCAATAACTTTTAAAAAGAGGAACTTTAAATAGACTACTAACCGTATTGTGAGGGGTTGAAGTTACAACTTTCTTTAACCTTGTAAACTTCTCTTCGTTTTCATTTGCCACATGTTGGTCATGACTGCTATCCACCCTAAACATCGCATTCTGTAGCTGATTTTTACGAGGCCAGGTGACAGAGCCAATTCTGGTTAAAGAATCTCCTCTCTGAAAATGTAGAGTAAAATTGATACATAAGAGTATGTTATAAAGGGAAGATAATCATATAACTTTCTAATGGGTTAACAAAATCAAACATATTTCATATATATACATAAAGAGCCTTTGTTTGGATGCTTGGCCGGCTTAACACGGATTTGCTTGGCAGCGGGAAGCATGCTGTTTGCCAGCAGAGTTGGACATTCATAGCCCCTAAAATTCAAACTCATAGATTTCTCATGCAAATTATAATTACGTAATAACTAGACCTGGGATTTCAGGCTCTAAAAAAATTAGTTTTAGGCACATAAAATAGGCTTTTAAAACAAGTGAATAGGCTTTTAAAAGAGAAAATAGGCACTTAAAATATGCTTTAAAATGTGTAAATAGATAGAAAATAGACTTTAAAATATTACAATATACACTTAAACTACTTAAACTGTAACATGGTTTTTTTTTTTACTGCAAGAAACGTGGTATACCTATTCTTAACTGCAAAATTAGGCATCACAAACTATATTCACTTAAACAGATGTTCTTTCACTGGTGACTTGACACAGTAGGCTAGTCCTTCCCCCTTAATCCTCCCCCTCCTTCATCAGTTAGCATTCCTTTAGTGACAATCGTTTGGAATAATTAAAAGTTTCTTTGAAAAACCCACCTCTGAAGTTGAATTTTATTTTAAATGTACAAAATAGGCATTTTAGGCACTAAAATAGTAAAATATGCTCTAAAGGTCCAAATAGGCATTTTAGGGCACTATAAAACTCTATAAATATAAGTGATTTATCATGAAACATCCACATATTTAAAAATTTTCATGTTATTTTATAAGGAACAAAATAGGCATTTGCCTTAAAATCCCAGGTCTAGTAATAACCATATACCCTCGTTAACTCTACTCACATTATCATGTGGTTGCAAATCCTGAACTACAGTTATCTTATACAGTTTTAATTTTAAAAGTTTAGTGGCATTCCAAGCCAAGGTTTGCTAAATTCTTGCCTCCAGTGCAAGCTTCCTCAGAGATTTCTTTGGATTTTGCTCTAATTTTTGTCTGATGTCATCAAGTTTTTGTCTGTAAGAACACTGCAATATATTCTCAGTTTCTTATGAAGAACAGATCCCTTTTCACAAGATTAAAAACTGTTTCTCTCTGTGAGATGCACAAACAATAGGGAATTTACATATAAATAGCCGTCTCACTTCTCTACAAGACTTTATCATATAAGAATCATTACGAAGATTGTGTTCTACAGATACGGACTTTTTGCCATTATAACAGCACTAACACACTTTAACAATGAAACAACCTATCAACTTTTGTATAGCACAAAGGCACACATGGAGAGGAGGGAAAGTGAAAAGAGAACAAAACCAGTTAGAAGCAGTACAATGATACATAAGTAAATCCCCATTAAGCCAGCCAAACGTCTAAGTGAAGACTCTGTATGTATAAAAAATTCAGTTTTTACAGTTTAGCTAAAGAATTAATATGCTGTTCTGAGAAGACAAGTTTAAAATAAAAAAAGAAAGAAAGAAAGATACTGAAAATTCAAGAGAGTAATCCATTCACCTGACAAAGCCAGAAAAACATTTATTTAGTATCAACATTGGGAAGGTATCCAACTCACAGTGGCATGAATATAGTTTACAAAAAGAAGAAAAGTTTTCAGTGATATATGACTACCATGCTCAACAATGTGTTGTAAAAATTATTAAGTTTCAGACTTTTAAAAATTTCCTTGCAGATCAAAAAGTAGTATTTATGTTTGATTACAGAATGGTTAGGTGGGTTGATTGTTTTTAGACACACCTACCCATCCACCAGCATGGTGTGCATCTGCTGCTGAAATACATTTGTATGAATTCAACTGATAAGAGTAAACCCTCACCTGGAGTTTGCTGTCGGTTCCATTGTTGACTAGAGGACTGTTGCCACTGATAATGCGAAGTGCTTCCTGCCAATGAGTTTCCATAACACCGTGCAATTTCTCCACAATCTCACTCTTCCTCGAGCTGTAGTTCTGCAGCTTGGTTTCCAATTGAGAAATGTGCTGCATGGCCTGGCCTAGCTGTAGTTTGTATAACTGCAACTCTTCTGTATGCTTCTCTTCCAGCAACTGCACCTCTAGCTGATGCCTGAAGTACATTTAATAAATATGAAACCTTATTATTGATGAACTTCATTTCCCGTATGTGGTAATTAAATGTTTTTTGTATAGTGAACGGACCACCTATACCATAAATAAATAGAGTTATCAAAAAAGTTTAATTTGTACAATGTTCACTACGCTGTTATACATATATATACAATTAGAATTAGAATTAGAAAAAGCCACTGGATCCTTTACAGGCAAGGGCCTCCTACTATCGGTAGGGTTAGCTCAGTTTGTACACACGGGGTGAGCTATTTCCTGTGTGCATGCTCGGATTTGAGCTTTTACTTTAACTGTTAGTTACTGTGAGTAGCTTGTGTTTCATTTTGAGTCTAGAATGAGTGTCCTGTACTTTTTCCCTAATTCACTTCACTTCACTTTCAGTTTCTAAATTATGTCAACATTTTATTCTAAATCTAAAATTGTGATTTTCCATTCCCTCCTATTTCTTGCTACTTGTGACCATTGCGGTCTTATCACTTCTATGAAGTCCTGAGCCCATCTCCTTCTCGGTCTCCCTCTTGTTCTTTTCCCTCTTCTTGGGTCCCAGATCGTGGTGGCATAGGCCCATCTGTCTGCAGGTAGTCTGGTCACATGTCCTCCCCACCTCCATTTGAACTCTCTTGCCTGTTTATGTGCCTCTTCGATACCACTTCTTAGCCTCAGTTCTTTGTTTCTTACTTTGTCTACTAGTTTAATGTCCAAGATTTTTCTCTCCATTCTGCGCTGGCATCTTTGTATCTTCAGTTCTTGTTGTTTAGTCAGCGTCCAGGTTTGACTTCCATATGTTAGTGTCGGTATGATGCAGGTCTGTAGTGCTTCCAATCTTAGTTCTCTGTTAATGTCTTTGTCTAGGAGTAAGAATTTGAGTCCCCAGAATTTCCCCCATGCTTGCCTTATTCTTCTTTGGATCTCATTGTCCCCATATAGTATAAATTAATCACCATCATATGATACCCCTTTAAAAATTATCATATATTACATAATCTTCGTCAATACACCAGTTTTCAATAGCGTTGACATATACATCTTATAAGTAAACATATTAAAAATATTATCATTGAATAGATAATAATTGTTTTAGATTATCCTATTACAGTGTCGTCATTACTGAATTTCGAAATACCAGCAGAAGACAGTCTAATCAGAAGATACATTAACCCACCACTAGATGGCATCCAGGAGCTGAGACTGGTCGTTGAGGGGAGCAGCCCTGACACCAGAATTTGAGATGTAGCTGAGGACGATCACAATGGTGATTGAAATGACATACCCCCAATTACGTTTGAGCACTTAAATTTTGTCACACTTCTCTGTTTGATTTGCTTGTTTATAATGTAGAAGCTGAGTTACATTTATTATGATTGGAAATTTTCACAGTTACACTTTATAGATGAGTTGTGTGAGTAATAAAATGTCAGCCTTCAGAATGATAAATGTCCCTATGGCACAGAATCATTAAAACTCTGTTCTTAGCCTAAGTGAAAATTTTATTTCATCCATTAATAACCAACCACATGGTTTTCCTTCGACAGACAAAACATTTCCCTAATATTTTCTACCTCCGCAAGTTTTTGTACTAATACCAGCAGCAGATAGGTAATGGCTAGGGTTTAACTGTGAGGTGGTAGGTTGCTAATAAAATAATCTAGGTGTATGATTTCTTTGATTTCATCAGAGCATCTACACATGGCTCCAATTTTTCTAACTTTACTCTGTTCATTTTCAGATTGCCCTCTCACAAGTTGTCAACCCTTTGCATGCAAAACATGGATGTAACCAGGTAAGAGATTTTGAATTTCATGCACTAATTTTGAAAAATCCCTCACCATATTTCGTCATTGTGTGGAAATTTGAAATTGAATGCATGAGAAAATCAAAGTCTCATGCCCATTTTTAACTGTATTCTGCTTGCAAGGGGTTAACTTTTACCTCGATTATTTACTAGATTTAACTTATTCATGATAAATTGATAATGCATCAGATACTGAGGATGAACAGAGTAAAATGTAAACTTTACCGAGATAAAATTCTGATTAAGAAAGGTGCACACGGACATTAGGTGTTTAATACACAATTAAGTAGGTACAAGTAGAAACAGATCACAATGTGATTTCCATGAATGGTAGTTTTTATAAAATATGTATAAAGTATCTCATTTCAGTATGTGATAAGAACTTCAATTACTTTGCATACCAAGGACATTTGCACTACTGTTTATGAAAATTGATATACAGTGATCTTAAAACTGATCTTTCCTTGCCGTTAATCTAACTAATTCTGAAATATTTTAGAAATTAGTAACAAACCCACTGGTGAAGGGTACAGTTTAACTGTGAGGCACAATATTAAATTCACTGAATGAGAAATAGATGTCAGATTGGGCACTTACTTTTCAGATATTTGTTTCACTTGTTTAGAAGCAATTTCAGTGATAGTGTGCTCCCTCTGTTCTAGCTCCTTGTGCAGAACTGCTTCAGCAGCATCTAACTGTTCCTGAAACTCCTTCAGTTTATCTCGTACTACAATTTCCAACTGCTCTTGGTAATATTCTCTTAATTCTCCTTTCATCTTCTCCATTTGACTGTTCAATTGTTTTACTTCATCTCGTGCCGATTTCTGAAAATATTATCATTAAAATCTAGTATTCATGACTACGATTCTATGTCAAATTAAAATAAAATACAATATTTACAAATTTTAACCTACCTCTTTCTTTTTGCTTTCATCCAGTGCTGATTGCAATGACTTTTTCTGCTGGTCAAGAATGTTGATTCTTCCCTTTTCTTCTTTCAGTTTAAGCTGTAGATTTTCTTTCTCTTCTTTTAAGGCTGAAATCTCAGCTTCAAAGGTTTCAATTTTTTTACGCATACTTCCCAGTTCCTTTTGAGCATCTACAAGCAATTTTCTCTCCTTAAAATAACAGAAGAAAGACAAATTTTAACTCCTATGTAGGGAAAGTAACACAGAAATGAGGAGATATGGTGTTCTAGGGGTGACTATCATGCTATGTTTAATTAAACATAATTTTTTTTAAATTACACATATGGAAGTTAGTGGATTTATTGACATGGTGCTGGACAATCTACATTATATTTTCCAATGTTCAATGCCCCGCAACATTTTGATTGGCTCTCAAAGACAGACAATTAGAGGCAGTGTGCCACAAATTAGTAAATTACACTTTTGATAGCGAAAACTGGGTAATTATGTTATTTGTAAGGTGTCACTAGAAATGTTTTTGTTCCAGTTTAACTAAGTAGCATACCATTGAGTTATAGTAAGCATATTGGCTAAAATATTAAAATTAAAATGATGTATTTTTTGAAGTCGAACATAACGTTTCAATTCGATATCTCAATTCAAACCCCCACTGGCAATTCACTGAATGAACAGTTCGTAACAATGAAACAATAGATAAACACTAGCAATTATGGTCAACTTCAAAACAAAATTAAAGTTGAATCTACACTAAATTTTACGGTGAGTAGCCTATATTTCATTTTTATGTGCAAGTATTAATGAATTTGCTGATGGCTGTTTTATTATAGAATAGAATAGATTCATTTCGTCCATAAGATCATTACAAGACTGATATTGGACATGTCATTTAATTTCTCAGTGTCAAAGATACAATATAATCTATATCACTATATGTTCAGTTAATCATATACAAACACCATTAATTTTCAGTGCATTCTGTGAAATCGTTATATATTTTTAAGCACATTTTATGTGACTATAAACAACTGTACGAATGTTGAACTTAATTACTTAGCATTTCTAGGGGCCTTTTAGCATCGTATCCGAAATATCAGTCATTGTTTCTTCTGTTAATACGATCGGTCTCCTCCTAACACCACGCACTGAAACTGTTTCTCAAAATTTCTTTATTAAATCACTCACAGTATCTGTATGTGGTACTCTTGAAGTGGGAAACTTTTTGGCGAATTTTTCTTGCACCTTTACTGTATAATTTCCAAGTTCTGCAAAAGCATTTTCCACTAAAAACACACACTCTTCAATAGAATACATCTTGATTTATGTAACCACAACCTGCAAGGCATACATTTGCACAGATACAAATAGAACAACCAATCTACCGAGCGAGTTGGCCAAGATGGTGGAATTTTAAGGTGATTAGATATTTACTTACCACGACTCATCGCAGTTGTTTCATCACATCCATTAAAATAGAAAATCAGTTGAATTTAACAAATGCAATAAAGTAATCAACAATTGAAAATAGACTAACATCAATATGGTCTACTCTGTTACGTGCTATGAGTCTGAAAGTGAGGTAGGGAGAAATTTCAACCTTCACCTGAGTAGCAAACACAAGACGACCCACGGAGCGACTTTTGATAACACTGTATAATGAACTGCAATAATACAAACCTTCTGGGCTTCAACCTCTGCCTGCTTAGCCTTTTCAATGACCTCCTTTTTCTCCTGAATCAATTGTTTCTGAATGTGTTCTGCTTTACTAAGTTTCTCGTCCATTATCTTTAACTCTTTCTCCACTTCTCCAATTTCTGCTTTATGACTTTCTGTTAAATGAAGTTTCTCCTTCTCCATTGCATCATTTTTATCTTTGTAGCCTTGAGCAAGGTCAAGAGCTTTAGAACGCTCTGATTCCAACTGTCTCAGTTTCTGAAAGGTATAAAATAACGTAAACAGCTACATAATGTATTATAATCAAGACATTTTAAGCATGTAGTTTTCCTTCAATTAATCATATTACGTTCTAGTTAGCAATTATTTCAGGTACAGGTTGGATTTTTTTTTTTATTGTTACTGTTTTCAGCTTACTGCATGTTAATATAATTTCACACATTTTTAAACATCTGAAATGAAATCATGCAGCATGATAAAAAGATGTCACTCAAATTTAGTGAAAGTCTTTTCCATTGGGTTATTCTCTCTCTCTCTCTCTCTCTCTCTCTCTCTCTCTCTCTCTCTGTCTATACATAAAAATTTAGCAGTTCCCATGCATCTGTCATCTCTCTCAGGCAAAAACTACACAACTTATGAAGCTGAAATTTTGCATGAGTATAGTTTTTATACCTGGACAGAATATGGACTATAGTAACTTAATTTCGAAATATGTCACTATTTTTATGATGGTGGCCATTTTAGTGGCTTAAACAGCAACAACCAGTACCTTCCTTGCTGATATATAGCAACACTACGACGAACCGTAGTCAAATTGATTCTTTGTTTTTCCACAAATAAAATAAAATGCAACGAGTAGGTATAGTAAAATAAAAAAGTCAAAGCAATATCGTCTGAGCGAAAGAATGAGTTGGATCAAGCCCAGTCTACATTAGAATTAGATGCTGCAAGATATATGTTGCCCAGTGATCAAGCGAGACATTGAAAGAACAATCTATAAGTAAACACTTCAGAGAAAAAACCATAAATATTGTATACAAGTCAATCCTTTAAATTATATTGTTTACAAACTCTTCTAATAAGAATCACGAAAAAGTATCATTACTTCCTAGCAGTGTTTCCCAGTTAATGTTAAGAACCATGCAAAATACTTCTTTACCCGAGGTTAGTGGCATGTAATAAGACATATTTGCAATACTTATTTTTGTAACAAGAAGATTTTCTTAGGATACTATAATAATATAATACTATACTATAATAAGTACTAATCTACAGGTCTTGTAACATTCTTTATGCACAATATAAGGGCTGTATTTTGCTGTATAGAATATAGTATATGTGTGCATATCTCTCTCATGTAGTATACCGAATGAATTATTACCTGTATCATCTCTGTTTGCTGCTTCTGATGGGCCTCTCTCTCACTCTGCAATTTTCCAGCCAGACTGTGACGATGTTCTTCCAGCTCTTTCCAGTGTTGCACAAGACGAGTCCAGGCATCTTGCAGCTGCATGATCGCTTGATCTTTGCCTTTATCCACACTCACTGCCACAGCAAGCTTTTGCTGCTCTTCAAGTAGCCGGCTTTGCAATTGTTGAATTAGCTTTTCACAGTGCTGCAATAGCAAAACAAGATTTGTGAAATAGACAATTTTAAAAAATCACAACAGATAACATCCTTATTGGATTTATAAGAAGCCCAATAAATCTATAGAATCTCACTGAAACACAGTGAGTTTATGCTACTTTCATCTGCCCAGCATATCTTAGGGCAAAATGGACTTTCTCTATGGTAATTTGTATGTACAACTACATGGGTTATAACTGATACAGCACCAACAGATGTGTGTGTGTATATATATATATATATATATATCTTTTCCCCTGTGAAAGTGAGTACTTTTAATTTAAAAAAAAACAAAAGTAAGTTAGTTTACGTGATTCTCTTTTATTCCTTCCACATATTATTCCCATTGCTCATTTTTGTAATTTATATTGAAGTTCTGACATCCAATTTTTGTTCCTTCCCCAAATGCTATAAATTTCTTAGAGAAACATTACTACGCTGAATTAGTAAAATTCTAAATACCTTTAAATTGTTAATTTTCTGTGTTTATTTAATAGAGGTATGACTAATGGACAACTTGGCCATTAAATGTTCTTAGCTTTAAGGTATAACAAGATGAGGGAAAAGCTGTATTAATTCATGTCCTGTGGTCCAAAAATGATGTGCAACAGCCGACTTTTGAAGATGACATTAAATTAGTAAAATCTGTAACAAAACCGATAGAACTAACGGTATGGGAAAAAATTTTCATTCAAAGGAACAGGAATAACTTGGTTAATTTCGATATCCCAAAGGAAAACGACCTCATCACTACACTGATACGCCCAACAGAGACATCTACCGGTCTTTCAGCAAACTCGGCAGTTGACCTCACCTGATGATGCAGCTAAGAAGCTGTGAAATGCATTATGTGTAAGTCATTACTTATATAAGTGAAGTTGAGTGGAAAACAGAATTAAGTGTGTATATTTGATTACTTCACTGTGAATCCCGGTTACAATTTTTATTTATTAGAGTATTTATGTTTATCAATTAGTAATTTCATTTCTTGTAAGGAAGAAGGATTTCCAACATAAATTATATTAATCTTAAACATTAGTTTAGCACTCCAAATAACTTTTACACGTCATGCCTATGCTTACAAATTTTTAGGATAACTATCTATGAACATAAGTGTTAATGCATATTATGTTTCTACATTGTAGTAGATAAACAGCTACAAAATAAACAGATAATTACCAGCACTACATGAATAAATTTTGTTGTGAATTGAAGTCTGTATATATAAGAAGGAAGCAATTACATTTTAGAACAAATGAGGTACAATACACAAAAGAAAATCATTTTAAAAATAGGCCAACACTGAAGACAAAAGCAAATGCATCAACAAGAGGTTTGTTAACGGGAAAAATATCCAACAGCAACTGGCTATTATAATTTTTTTTAAGAAATGCAGAATGCAGGACAAAAGATTGTGACTATTTTCTTACCTGTACAAATCTGACTAATGAAAGATATATAATATGGAACAAATCTATTCAAATTGCCTAAAGGTGTAAGATTCAAAATGGGCTAGGAGCTCCATAATTGGTTACCACTGGAAGATTTCGCTTTTGAAGACTGTTAATCCTGAATAAAAAACAATTTCCTTAGAATATGCAATTCTATCTTAAAAAGTATGGTAGAATTATAAAAGCCTTATTTTATCACTCAACTTTGCTTTTAAGTGAAGTCTTAAAACGTGAAGTTGAGTGATAAAATAAGGTTTTTATAATTCGACCTCTTCACTGTCAGTCCCGCAAACATTATGTATGATTATTAGTATTAACTCACATAATGAAGTATACCATGAATTAATTAATAAAAACTTATAAGTGGAATAGTTAAGTATGTTAATCTACTCGTATTTCATATATGCAATTCTTTTACCAATGTCACTATCTCCTCTCCCTTTCTAGAAGATAAATTTTTCATTTCTTTTTAGTCACAAAGCACAATACTTTTTGGTACAACTTTCAAAATGATGAGCTAATTATCTATTTTCTTTACCTGTCTTCTGAACCTTTCTTCTTCCAGCTTAACTCTGAAATTGACTTCTTCATCTCTAGCTTGAGTGCCATGTGCTGAAGTTTCCTTGCCCCACAACTCTGACAAGCTGAACAGATTACTGGCACCAGAACTGGAACCAAAAATTATAAGTTGAATTAACAGAAGAATAAATGAAGACTGTATAAGGCTTAAAAGAGGAAACTAGAACATCAAAACTGAAAATAGAATGATCGAAGTATGGCTCAATACGATAATGACTATTTTACTTTACTCTTTGTTTTTTGTGGCCTCTCTTCAATTGTAAAAGAATATTGCAAATATACATTTACCTGATGGAGGTTGCGAATCCACTGTCAGCAACAGTATTCTGATTATCAGGTTTGCTTCTTAAACCTATAAGAAATAAATAAATAATATTATATTACCTGGAATGAGTTTAGTTACAAATGTAAAACTATTCATTAAGGGCTATGATTTAGCATTATAAGATGCAATACTATACCTCTATTTAAAAAAAATCAATTTCAGCAAAACATTAAACTATATACATTTCAGTACTGTAATTTTGAAATCTGGTCTCTTAAAAATGGTGAAATCAAGAAAACTGCTAATTAATGGCTAGTTGGCAGATGAAATGGTCCTCAAATGGAGGTAAAAAATACTATTGTTTTACAGTGTTTTACTTTGACTCTTGGAAAAATCGGTCTTTGAATAGGAGTGGCAAACTACATCAAATTCTGTTAATGCAGGAAAAGAACAAAATGCAATATAATTACTACGTTTTCACACAGAATTCAAATCTGAGTACAATCCCATTCCAATACAATCTTGTTTTCATGCAAAATTTTCGATACGGTATTGAAAACGTTTTTGAGAGCATCCACAGAATGTGCTAGTCTCACATTCCACAACCAATATACGCATACACCATATATGCACACAACACAAGGACATTGAGGACCAATGACACACCTGTTTTAACTTATTGAGATCGAAGAGAATACGGTAGTATTTTCATGGCATTAAATATGATCTCAATCCGATCTAATTCTCTTATTCATGACAATTTCAGTATGGTAAGCGTATTCAAATCAATTTGAATTCTCCATGAAAACATAGTAAATAATCGCTGCCGTGGGTGAGTCGGTAGCGCTCCTGCCTTCCACTCCGGCGGCCCGGGTTCGATTCCCGGCCGGGTTGGGGATTTTTCAGTAGTGAAAAATTTCTTTCCCGGGTTCAGGACTGGGTGTGTGTATGTGTCCTTAGGTTTAAGTAGGTAGGGGACTGGCGCACCCCGGTAACAAATCCGCTGTGAATATCCCCTTACGGGATCCCCAGGGGTCGCTCGCGACCCAGAGGAGTACCTTCCTTCTTACCTGTGAAAAGTCTTACCCCAATTTATAAAGAAAGAAGATGTATAATTATGATTAATACCCCACAAGTGTGGTAATTACCATGTTGTCATGGCGAATTCAAATCAACCTGAATGCAATGAAATCTTTGTGAAAAGGGAATTCAGATTCATTTGAGTCTCAAGATTAATAAACAAAAAAGTAGGATCATTTGGATTGAGTTTGTATTCAAATACATGAAAACATCTACCATATTATTCAGATCAATCTCAATATGCTAAGGGCATGTTTCATTGGTCCTCATCTGTTACAGGGATGTGCAGCCAAAGCATCCTACTGGATACTCTCAAAAACTTGTTACATTACTGTACCAAAAATTATACAAAATAGAGATTGTATTCAGTACAGTATGTGCATTCAGATCAATTTGACTTATCATGAAAACACTGCAAGACAAGAAAATTTGTTGTAATTTTTTTCTGAATGGCACATGTGCAAGTGCCCCCTTAACAGATAAAGTCAATAGATGATAGTATCAGCAACATGGTGCACTGCTTTGCTGAAGGAGTCAGAGAGGTTTGGAGATTGGCACATCACTGCACTGCAATAGATACGCAGGTCGCTGATAATACTGTATCAAACTGCCAACCTCTCTCGTTCCCTCAGTGAAGTAATGCTACAAATTGCTAGTTTGATTTCCTTACAATACAGTAGAGTCCCGAAAACTCGGCCTAATTTTGGACCGAAGGGTGGCCGAGTGTGTAAAAATGCCGGGTTATTGGGAAAGGTTAAAAAAAAAAAAGTACAAGTGTTTCCTCAGAAAATACAGTACTTGTATTGGTTGCTTGAGAATACATAAGCCGGCATAAAGCATAAAGCTGTCTATAATGAAAATTAACTAGCCGACTTTGCAAAAGCTAAAGACATGTTTTAAAGAAATGCATAATATCCTGTTGTTTTTCGCACTGCACTCTGTGTTTTGCCATGCCAGGGTGTGGCCAAGTTATCCGGACTGCCGGGTTATCGAGTGCCGAGTTTTCGGGACTCTACTGTACTGTATTTACTCAAATCTAATGAACACCCCAATTTTGAAACTTTAAATAATGCAATGTGCATCAGTTTCAGGATATTCTTTTGTGTATTTTATCTTAGTATTTTATTTTTACTACTACATATTTGTGAATGCCGATGAAGTAAAGGTTGGTATAATGGCTTAGAGGTGATAGTGGAGGGGGGTGCAGGACAGTAGATACCTCCGCATTGAACCCCACCGCCTTTGAACACTTTCAGTGTTAAGCTTGAGTGTCAAAATAATACATTAACTTTAATCCACCTTCATGCATACTAGTAATAGGCCAACAATAAATGTACAATGAAGTTGAGAATTACAGCAATGCATGTTATGTAAGTGATCAAAGTTACCGCTGAACAACAAAATGGATTTGCACTCGAATCCAATGCGCATCCCAATTTTCAATGCTACAAATGGACAAAAAAGGTGCGTATAGATTCGAGTAAATAGGTCTCAACTTTTCTTCTGTATGGCATGTTTCAGAAAAAATGTAGGGCTTATTCATGATACGGTATACAGAATACCAAGAAAAATATATCCAAACATGGAGTTATTTTCATCGCTAGAAAAGATTGGGAATTTTGTCACCTGACTACTTTTTCTCCATATTTTTTTAACAGGAAATGTATTCACTTAAAGGCTAATCATGACAACTTTAATTTTCTTATTACTGTATATTTTCACACCATTGTAAATGGCCACAAAAAAAATTTACCTTCAGCTCCATAATCCTGCTGCCGTGAAAGAGTATCATGTCTTCCACTGCCGACAGTAAAGTCCACTTTCTTCTTTGCTCCATTATCGGCTGCTGTTGGTGGTGCCTTTTGATTTTCAACGTTCAAACAGCTCTGCTTTTGTATAGGTATGGCATCTACTTGGTCTTGTGTTTGATTTTTTAAATGCTTAATATCCCCAATAACCCCTGGCGGTTCTATTTGTGGTAGTAGGGAATGTTCAACAGAGTTCAAGTCTTTAGCCTTATGGGTGTGTAATACTGAATGGGAAGTACTGGGAGCTTGTGAAGGTGGATTACTTTCTAATATTGTATCACTATTCCATAAAGATCGTACACCAAAACCAAGATCTGGTATGGAAGGTAGATAATCTCCCTGTACAAACCCACTTCTGTTGGTAGTGGTAGTATTTTCATGAATAGTACCAATAGGAAAACTAGGAAGAGAAGAGGATGCAGAATCTTGGGAATTTTGGTACCAGCTTTTAAGACCGAAACCTAAATCTGGCACAGTATTTGCATCACCTCCAAGTTCTAACTTGCGTTTTGCAAGTGTAACTTTGGCCATGTGATCACTCACTGAAGGATTCTGTTGTTGTTGCTGTTGACTGTGTTGCATGATTGTATTTTGGTTAATTCTAGTATGTCCACTTTGTTCACTAGGAGGTACATCTGAACCAACAGTATACATATTTCTTTTTGTAACAGGATCTTCATGTACTGGAACTTTACGACCATCTCCTGCAGGATGGTTTACTGCTCCACTAGAAGCCGAAGAACTCTGTTTATGTGGAGGTGGTTTAATGTGATATGGAATGTCCCTTACCCCGAAACCTCTGTCAGGCACTGAACCAACAGTATCTCCTGAAAGGAAGGTATTTTCAGGAGCTGCAAAGTTATTTCCAACCGGCAAGGAATCAACACTTTTACCTAGCAAAGCTTCCCTAAGTTGTAACTTCTTTTCTATTTCATACTGGGTTGCCTCCATTTGTTTTAGAAGTTTTTCTACATCTCCCAGCTGTAGCCCTTTCATTTCTGGGGTCATTGTATAGGTTTCTAGAGGAAGAACACTTCTTGCTGTAACTAATTCTTCTCTTACAGGCAAACTACTGAAAGCTTTCAAGCCAAAACCCAAATCAGGAATGCTCTTTTCATTATCACCGCATTTATAAATATCTCTTGACTGGTTTGGGGGCTCTGGGCGATCCACATTTTTGGACCTGTCTCCAAGATCTCTGAGAAATTGGTTTACCTCATCTGGATTCAATTCTTTCAGTTGTTGCCTTGGTTCATTCGTTTCTAATGGAGCTATGTGTCTAGCTTGAATTTGTTCTTCTCTTACAGGCAAGCTATTGAAGTCTCTCACACCGAAACCACAATCAGGAACTGAGGTTGACTTATCCCCACACTGAAATGGTTTTTCTTTTTTATGTTCACTTACACTTGTAGAAGGTACAGGCTTGGGATTTTTCTTCACGCTATCCAAAAAATCATCAATCTCACCAAGAAGAGTAGAATCCTTATGATGCTTATTTTCTATTCCACAGTACGAATGAGAAACAGTATTTGCTGTTGATTTACTTGATGGAGCACTTATGTCTGAGACAGGGTGCATCATACTCAGTATTTCACCAGGAGTCATGCGTTCAATTGTTATAGCATTCTTCCCTCTTGGTGAAGGTGGGCCATCGCTGTGTCTGGAGATATTTAAATGTGCAGGACAGTTTTGTTTACTTATGTCGGTGCTCGGTGTAGCAGGAAGAGACAAAGACTGCTTAGCTTTTGGAGGAGTGGTAAGGAAGTTACTTACATTAGTGTTCACAGTCTGATATGATTTAAAGTTATCAGAACTGCCTCCAAACTTATGTCTATTTGTGAACATTGATCGTGGTTTTGATGGCAATTCTCTAATCTGTAAATACGGACAACTGCTAGATACAAAGGAGCTTGAATCAAATGACTGATGCAGCAAGTTATTTTCCCACAAATTCCTTGGTAAATCTACACTGTTCTTGTTTTCAATTACACAAATTCGATTTTCTAACTCGTTAACTTGAGAAATAAGATCGTTAACAACAAATCTTTCAAAATCTTGTCTGTCAGTATACTTCTCAGGCCCAATAGAATCTTCTGAATCTGAGGAATTTACTAGAAAGAAATCCGGAGGAATGAGAAGTAAGATATCAGTGTCATCTGACTCACTCATAACTTTAGCTTCACCTCACATCTCCAATATATTACTCTAAATGTCAAAAGTGAAACAAAATTCCCAAGATATGGCATGTGATGCATTCGATAGCGGAATTTGGAACACTTTACTAAAGCTGTTGCAGTTAGAGCTGAGGATTACAAAACAGGACTTGGAGAAAGAGTTGGCCAAAAGAAACATATTTGTATTCCAGACAATAGTCCCTTATTCCACATTTTCACCATCTGCAAACACACAAAGAAAGCAAACTTGTTTACAATTATCCAAAACATGCAACCCTACTTAGCATTAAGGTTCATTCACTATTAAAACGAAGGCAAGTATAAGCTCAACACAAAACTTTGAACCCATGTTAATTAATGCAAATTCTACACAACAAAAAGCTTAAGTGAAACATGAAGAGAAGTGCAAGACATTTTATAAAATCTTACAAACTCCATAAGTAAATTGACATGTGTAGCAAGATTAAGTGCAGAAGTATGCACACTACCTTCACTATTAGGTATATTTACCCAGAACGACCGTTTCAATGGGTATCCCCATCAACATCAGCTGATTTCGACTGATTTGGATTCAGAATCAGAATCAGCTGATGATAATGGGGATACCCATTAAAACAGTCTGACTGAATTGGAATCAGCTAATGATGATGGGGATACCCATTGAAACTGTCGTTCTGGGTAAATATACCTAATAGTGAAGGTAGTGTGCATATTTCTGTACCCTGTCTTGCAACAGATGTTAACACTTCACTGTGCTATTTTCCTAGTAATATTAATATTATTTTTACATGATTCGAGGGAAAAAACCAACAAAAGGATACTCTAAGAGAGAGTCATGGGATGTAAGTAATTTTATCTCAAATTCACTACGTCAAAAATAAGAATATACAGCGGGATTACGCATTTTAGTTAGTGATGTTAAGTTTTATGTTAAAGGAGCAGCCCACTGTAAAATTAGAAATTCTGATTACATCATAGGATTTTTACTTAGGCAATCCAAAGGTTACAAGCATTTGTTGCATTTCTCCACGACTTCTAGTTGCCAAGATAGACAAGATAATTGAACTCTTACTGCTTGCATGCTGATATGACCACTCACTGATGCATGCACCAGCACTAAAGGACATTTAACATAATGCGGTAACTATATATTATTTGGTATAGTCAAATAGCTACTGAATGCGTACAAATGAAGATTCCACTGCAAGAACGACGGTTATCACTTTTGGTTTATCGTAAATGAGTTAAGGATGGCATCATATTCCTTAATTGACATAGAACCACCGGATAATACTAGCCTATTACACAAAAGCAAAACAGATTACAGTAAAAAGTGTTTTTGCTATTACTGTAATAGTAATGATTCTTTGCTTAAATATAAATTTGCTTCTTGGGAAAGTATATATTTTTTTTATACAAAACAAAACAAGACCACCCGAATGAGCATGCGCTCGTGCTCGGGCCTCGAGCATTCTCACTAGCACCTTACTTTTCCAAATATTGCATGTTTAGGGTCAGTAACCTTCCAGTAACAAATTTACTGATGTTAATAACAAGTCATTAAATGGATATATATATTTTACATATTTGGAAGATACAATTCTGGAAGGTGAGAAACATTGTTGTTGGTTTTCACCTGTGCTTTGAACATTTATGGCAACAGGATATTGATAGCACTCACAAAGATACAAGAAGTTGCTAGCAAACTAAATCTAAACAGTGATCATGGCTCAAATGAATAGTCCTAAAAGGCTGAAACTTAAAATGGGTTCTCAACAAATCAACAGAAGAATCCAGATATAATATTAGTAAAATGGTAAAAGTATTAATAACAATGTATTAAATTAAATTAAAATTAAAATAAATAAAAATATAACAAATTTAACAGCATTATTTCAAAACACACTTCCAACATACGAGAGAGAATCAAATGAAAACCGCAATTAATTTTTTCCCACTATTTTACTGCAGCAAGAATATTTGCTTGTACATTATTTTCTACATAGTCCCCTCCTAGTTCAATGCACTTACGCCTTTGGATAGGAAGAGCTTTGATACCACATAAGAATAATTATATTGGTTGACGCTGTAGCCACTCCTGCACCATCGATTGGATGTCTTCATCAGATTTGAACTTCGGCCCTCTAAGGAGATCCTTTAACAGACCAAAGATTTGGAAATCTGATGGTGACAAAGCGAAGGGGGTTGCCGAGAGCAGGTGTTTTGCTTCAACATGATAACAGCCGTCCTCATGCTGCTCGTGCAACCATGAAAACCATTGACGAAATATGCTTCAAGTGCCTCCCACATATGTCATACTTGTCACATCTTTAGTCCATGAGAGAAGCTTCTTGGAGGGCAGAAGTTCAAGTCTGATGAAGACATCCAATTGGTGGTGCATGAGTGCCTACAGTGTCAACCAGAATAACTTTTCTCGTGCGGTATCGAAGCACTTCCTATCCGATGGCATAAGTGCAATGAACTGGGAGAGGACTATGTAGATAAATAATGTATAAGCAAACATTCTTCCTGCAGAAAAATAGTGGAAAAAAATTAATTGTGGTTTTCATTTGATTCTCCCTCGTAAAAAATTAACTTACCATCCTCCACCCAAAAATTATGTAATATAATGTATGGAAAAAAAAAAAATATATATATATTTTTTTTTTCGTGTACTAAGTAGTAAACTTACCACTGTAATTATTACTCTTGTTATTTTCTGGATCTTATTTCCCAGAATGATAGCGAGCGAACATGCAAATGTGAGGCACCCAGAATACAAATGACATAAGTCCATATAAACTGGTTCTGAGAAAGAAATCTATCTCTATAAGTTTTAGGTATATAATCACTGCATGTCTGTACTCAAATGGGAGTAAAATAATTTAGTATTCTCTGAAAACAACTTACACCAATGAAACAATTAAACTCTTATGTAATTAACTAAGTTGTTGACTGTTAAACATTATCTCTTGATTCTTCATAGTTAAACTCTTGTTGAATAATTTTGCAATTTCTGGACTCACACCACTTGTATTCTGACAGCCTCATGTATACCTTCATAAACACATACACATACAGTTCAATTACAAAAAAGCTAAACTAATAAAGAACATTCTATCATAAAGAATAAGACAGCCCAACAAAATTCCAGAAAATTCAATCGAATAAAATTCAACCTGAGCCAACTGATGAGGAAGGAGGTTTCAGAATCCCGAAAACTACAATGCAAGATTTTTTCCAAAAACAGTTATTATGGCAACTGTTTCTCCAAGTTTAACAGTGTAATCAATTAAATTTGTCCATTCTGTACTAGTATTGGTACGTTCAGTTTGTTGTAATTCAGTGGCAGCAAGTGCTTTACTTGATTTATTAAGCATCATCACACATTCAAGCAAATATTGAAGCATCTCTTTATTAATAAGCAGAGCAATCTTTCCTCCAATGTTCAAAACTCTGTCCATTTCCTTTAGAGCACGTGGCAAAAGCTGCTCTACAGCCTTAGGAGATCCGAACTTCTGGCCGAAAGGAAAATCACATATAATACTGTTTACTGATTCATTTTTTATAGCTAAATAAGTAACATCACCGTGTATGATGTCCATTCTAGAAATACAATTTGCTTTTTCAGCATTTTCTTGTGCTTTATTTAATTGCGCTACATCCACATCAACTCCAAGTACTGTTAAATTTGGATAATTCACTGCAGCTTCAGTGATAATTGTCCCAGCACCACACATGGGATCTAAAAGAATTGATCCATCAGGAAGTTCCTCTAAACATGTAAGCATAGCATGACAAATTGTAGATCGTAATGCTATATGCTTAAGGTATGTCCTCTCGGACAATGGCCTCCTCGTTAAAGTTAACCCTATCGTCAAGTAATCATAACTAGCATGGACATTAACATCTAGCTCTGGATTCCTAAGATCAACTTTCCAACTGCAGATCTTACTAAGGGAACAACCAATAAACTGAGCTAAATTTCCAGAATTAAAACGTCTTCTAATTGCACCTGTACACTTGCAAGATACTCTAAATTTTGGGGAGTATGTATTTTCATTGAAACATGGATCCAGTGAAAGTTCCATAGCATTACAGTTTTTTGGGGCTGAAGCAGCTTTGACAGTCTGAAATGCTGCAACTGTATCATTCTGGCTTGAAGAAGAAGTTAAGTCTAGAGAATCTTTGTTTTCATCTATACATGTTTTCTTTGTAGGGGGTTCTACATTACTCTCATCATCTTGAGGATGAATGGTATTATCTTCGAGACTGTTTGATAATGCAGCACTTCTGCTGATCTTATTTAATTCAAAAGATTTGTCCTTGATGTTTTCTAATTCCATATCATTTGATTTTTTAAAATGTGTAAAAGCAGCCCATTGATTCAGACAAGCCAACCAATCTACATCTTTTTTTAACAGCTTCCTCAGGTTGTCAAAAGCAGCCTTTTTTGTTGCCATATGAAGAAACTGCTTACAGTGGCAAACCATTATGAAAAGTCTCTCCACACTCTTTAGAGCGAGTAAAGTTTGAGCACTACAACTGGCTTTAAAAAACACTTTTCCACAGATAACTTCCAATATTTCTGTACCTTTAATGCTGTTTAACTCTTTTACACAAAATTGCTCCATACCACTACCAACAGTACAGAAGTAACTAGCTATATTCTTTGTTTCCCCAGTTGTCATTATAAAATAGTATATTTTAAAATATATCAAAAGAATTAGCTCAAGATTCCTTTAATGAGCAAGATGTGAACTCCAATGGCAATCTGACTGTAACACAAAAAATGAGGGCACTAGTCAAGAGCATGGCAAATAAACCTAATCACACTAATTTCCTAAAAAAAAGAGCAAAAACTCAGAACTCAATAATCAACAAAATAGTGAAACTTTGGCCTTGATTGAAGGAA
Source organism: Ectobius pallidus (assembly GCA_964059195.1). Lineage (NCBI taxonomy): Eukaryota > Metazoa > Arthropoda > Insecta > Blattodea > Ectobiidae > Ectobius > Ectobius pallidus. The sequence goes on from CAXKWD010000006.1 coordinate 119,819,095, forward strand.
AATAATATTTTGAATTTTTATACAATAATGTTCCCATCATTTTTTGCCCTTATGAAGCCAAGAACTGCATTAAATTATGCCAATTTAAATTACAGCTCATAGAAGGCACACATAACTTTCTCTCATCTAAGAAAGATCTTGCGCCTTCGATGGATGGATGCATTAATAGGTGGCTGGAATGATGGATGGGTGGATGCAATAAAGGATAGAATGGTGATGGATTAAAGGAATGATCAATATATTCAAGCTTTCAAACCACATTACCCCTATTTACTTGCTTAGAGGTTGAAATAAGTGGAGAGAAAGGGAGGGGGGGGGGGGGAAAGAGGAGAAAAAATCTGATGTGAAACTCACATAACTTCCTGTCATAATGTCATTATCACATCGTATCGCATCCCTGAAGGATACATAACCCAAATCTGATTGAGGCACTCGCGTAACTTTCTTTGCTCTAAGCATGGCCCAGAAGTTACATCTTTCTCACTTCACATTCTGATATAGAATAAGAGGCTGTATTGCAAAGAGTGCATATTCAGTTGTTTCAACATGATGCAAAGCTTTACTATTCACCAGGCAAGACTGAGTTTCTACAAACAGTGGGTGTCTTACAACTACTCTCCACATAATTTTTCGGGGGGGGGGGGGGGGGGGAAATCTAATAAAAGTTTTAACTCTTAGTATAAGCACCCCATGTAAAAAATTTAAACTAAATCATTAGTCATTTTTGAGAAAATTAAAAAAATTAAAAAAAATTTCTTCATGTAAAGTCCCCTTAAAAATAAGAAAAAGTTGTCGCCAATCTTTGTTGTCACATCCCCAGATGATACCCAACCTAAATACAAAATTTTGTTTTCATATAATTTTCCATTCTGGAGCTACACTGTTCACAGACACACATACATAGACATGTTTCTGAAAAAGTAATTTTGGATTCAGGGACCTTAAAACATGTATTTACTTTAACAATTTAAATTTGAATTTCTGGGTCAAACACAATATTTCCTCTACCTGTAGTACCTATAGTACAGGCACAGGAATTATAAGAGGGAGCGAGTTGAGTTTGGAGAGTATCTCTCTCTCTCTCTCTCCTTTCTCTTTCTCTCTCCCCTCCTTCTCTGTCTTCTACACTCCTCCCTCTCTCTCCCTTTCTCTCTCTGTCATGTTCTCTTTCTCACAAAGTAAAAAAAGAAGGAAAGTGAGAAAGAGAAAGAAACAAAAATTAAATTCTCTTTCCTTATTATCTCTATTTCTTATTAAATTTTTTCTATTTCTTATTCACTGGGATTGATCTTTATTTCTGTACATTGCTTGGCAGTTAGGAGCGCTGGAAAGTAAATATAAAAGAAAGTAATTTTTAAATGGTACAAGTAGTTTCCATACTTGAAATACTCCTTATTCTAATAAAAAAAATTACAAGTTTAATAATTATTACATAGGGTATAAGACAATTATGTACTGTAACATAATTTACAATAGCAATTAAAGTAAGAAATAAAGTAAAACAGTTAAAATACTTAGATATAAAAATTATAGTAAGCTGTGTTTCATGGAACAGTGACTGTAACTTAGAAGGGGACGCTAATTTTGAGAATATATGTAGCCTATATACTATACATATTTTTTAAAAAGCAAATGTACTGGTAGTTAAAGTGGCAAGGATATCCCATATGCAAGTTAGGAAAATACTGAAGAATGTATAAAATTATTTACAGTAGTAGCCTACAAAGGTAATTTAATTAAGAAAAAGTAAAAAGTACAGCTAAGTATACTGTGCAGGTGTTTTTCCACTGGGTATATGGACGTGTGTTTCTCGCCGCCGAGCTGCAATCAAGGTCACGCTACTGATGTTGGTACACTTTTTGTGAGTGGAGTCTCAATAATACATTCAATAGCAAACCAGACCCTTAATATTTTTCTTGGATAAGGCCTGGTTCCATATTCATGGATATGTGTGTACACAAAATAATCTTTATTGAAGCTATGATAAACCTAATACTGTTCATGAAGTACCCCTCCATGATGAAAGAATTGGTGTATGGTGTACCATGAGTGGAGAATGAATTATAGGGCCCACTTTTTATGAAGTACAGTTGATGCCCCCCAGGCAGGGCCGTAGCAAGGTCCTTCTGCGCCCTTGGCGAGTTTGACAAATCTGCGCCCTCCAATACTGGGGAGCCTGAAATTTTTTTTTTTTTAATTTCTGTAAAACTGTTTATTATTTTAATATAAAAACACTTTTATTATCAAGGAAAACCTAAACCTCAATTTGATAATCGGCATAATACTACAGTTGTTCACGTGCAGTAATTTTTAATAACCTGAAAATTTCTTCCATTAACGTGGAATTTTTATTGCTTGATAAATTGCACCAGTCTAAAAAAAAGCGGGATTTTTCATGGTGCTCTTTTTTCTGGGTGACGCAAGTACATGTTTTACTTTGGAGGTAACTTTCCCCAAGGTAGACATATTTTTAAACGGAGGAGATCCAGATCTGCTTTGTGTGGTATTTACTTTATCACAAGATGCTTCCTCTAGTTGCTTTCTGTATTTAGCTACTCTTTCTCTTACACACTGCTTCCTTTCTATGGTAATCCTTTTATGTTCCCTTTTGGTCAAACTATTTCCCTGTTCCTTCTTCTTCCCCCTGTATCTTTTCATTGTCTCCTTGTGCTTTCTTTTGTATTCCTTATATTTCCCCTCATTCTTTATCTTTTCTCTTCTTCTTTTCATCTTTTCAGCTGCGGATAAAAGCATAGTGAAAGAAATAGGAACACACTTTTATTCGTGATGACTACCAGTAGGTAATAGAAGACTGATTGAAATAGCTTCTTCCCCATATAGGCCTTTATGTAACATATAAAGATAAATGAACATTAACCTGTTGCAAAACAATGTTAAATAAGTTTTTTTTGTTTAATTTTGAACAATTTGGAATTTTGACAAGAGGGTAACTCACGTTACATAAAGAATGGTAACTCACGTTACGCACATGATGGTAACTCACGTTACATAAATAAAATCCCCGATACTAGGAGAAGGTTATAAGATGGAATTTTTTTAAAAATATCCAATCATCACTCATATTTGTGAGAAGGAAAAAAGTGGCATATAAATTGACATTCATAAATATATTTGTGAAAATTTAAAAAAATGAGGGTTTTGGTAACTCACGTTACATATTGGAAGTTAGGTTAATTAAAAGTTACTCTCTACAACATGCCTAAAGATATGCTTTCAAAAATTGAAAGAAAAGAAGAAGAAACTATAGGCTACTCTTTCAATTAATATACATGACGTAATAAATGTTGTAATTTATTCAGATGTTCTTGTACCTTGAAAGTGATCAAATTTTCACCGTGAACAAACTCAACATGCGCTCTTCCAAACAATGGCTGCCAGAAGTGAACAACTGGTTTTGGAGGGAAAAATCAGCCATGCCAATATAATTTGATATCCTGACTGTGAATTTTTCAAGGGGGAAAAAATTCCAATACAAAATATATATATTTTTTTTTTTACAATTCCCAGTTTACATGGAATAACCCACCATGTCCTCTTCTTGATGTTACATACACTGAAAATCTTCGTCCAGAAAGAGGGTGCATGCTCATATACGGAATCTGTAGGTTCTAAAAAATAATACAGGGCAAAAGATAGATTTATGCCGTGCATCAGCCAAGCTCCGTCCACCGGCTGCTTCTCCTCGCTACTGAGCCTTGTGCACGCACCTCACTATTGTACCATTGGCTTCCTCAGGAAGCCATGATTGTACCCTTCATCATATATGCATAAAAATATAAAACCACAGTGTTAGGAATATTACCCTGCCACCATATCAAAAGTACACAAAATAAAATACAATATTCCGAAAATGACCTTTGCACCAAAACAATTATTTCTCATGTACTATAATGCTCTTAAACCCTGAACCTTCCCAAGGGGAAGTTATATGCTATCTTCATAGACTTCAAAAAGGCGTTTGATTCCATAAACAGAACCCGCATTTTGGAAAAACTGCTTGTTATAGGGGCGAAGCCCTATATAATACGACTTATTGAAAGCATCTTAGCAAGGAACTACATCACAATCAACGACGGAATAACCAGTTCCAGTCGCATACTTCAGACGGTAGGGGTGCTGCAAGGGGATCCTATCAGCGCCCTACTGTTCAACATTGCAACATGCGATGTAGTGAAAGCGACGAGAACTGACCATGTGAAAAGCTACATTTATGCTGATGATATGGCTTTAGTGTCCCCGAGGAGAGAGAACCTACAGGAAGCCTTGGACAAGCTAGCAGAATGGGCAAAGGATAACGACCTCATAATAAATGAAAAGAAGACAGTGTCAATGGTGTTCAAGAAAGGGGGAAGACCAGCGAAAGAAGACAGTTTCTACCTGAACAATCAAAAACTTGGATCAGTGACAGCCTTCAAATACCTTGGCGTCATGCTGCAAACTCGTGGAAGCACTTTTGCAACTCATACACAAGAAAGATCGATAGCAGCTACTGTCTCAATGAACGACATACCGCGTCTTAGCCAGTTATCAGTAAAGACAGCCAGGAAATTATTTTCAGCCAAGATAGCACCTATAGCAACTTATGGCTTAGAGCTAACCTGGGAGTACCTCTCAGTAAGAGATCTGAAAAGACTGGAACAAGTGAAGGCAGCCTATTGGAAAAGAGTGTTGTGTGTATCCAAATACACGAGTTCAAGACTAGTTTATGAATTGGTAAGGGAGCCCTTCTTCATTGAAGAACTTAGGTACAAGTTCGTGTTGCCATCAACCCCACAATACAATGCCCTACTACAGGAATTAAAAGGAAAGAAGAATCAGATTCCGCTTGATTTCTATTCGACTGAGGCTATGACCAACAAGGAATGGACAAACACCAACTATGAGTTGAGACACACAGTGACACGATTTGCGATTCATGGTTTCCACCATAAGGTGTGCACTGAAATGACGTATCACGACCCGGGTCCTGAATGTGAATGTGCATGGTGTGGGGGCTGGTGCAGTAAATACCATGCACTGACTTGCCCAAAGAGAGCGGTATCAATAGTACATTTATGTAGTGACTAAGTGATCAGTGACAGTGCTCTTCTTTAATGCCCATTGGGCGCATTTCATTATTTATTTATAATGCTCTTTAAAATTAAATAGATGAATTCTCCCTTCACTGCTCAACAATCGCTTGTGGTGTAGTGGTTTAAAGCTAATAGTTACGGTACTAGTAATCATGAGTTCTAATCCCGGTCGATCCAAAATTTACTGTTAGGAATAGGTCCCAAATAGGTATGTAGGGCGAGGAGAAGGTGACAGAAAGGGAGGAAGACAGAGGAAAAGGAAGACAAAAAGGGAATAAAGGAAAAATAAATTTTTCCCAGTTTCACCTTCTGCATTACTAGCAACGCCATCTAAGAGGAGACATTCGAAGCCCTAAACCCCTCCTTCCCAGGCGGGTCCCATTGGGCGCAATTTCCATTCAATTCAATTAGAATGTTGGTGGGAGGAGCCTAGTGCGTAGTTCAAATGCCGCCACCAGATGTCTCCCCCACCCAAAACCCCTACTTTCCAGGCGGGTCCCGTTAGAGAGTAGGAGTGGGGGACTCATTCGCGGCATAAAATACTTTTTTTTCCCATTTTTCCCTAATACAGCATCAAATTTGGCTGTTTTTTTTTCTTCCTAAAACCAATATATTGCACCCAACAGTGTGCTATAATGTCAATATAGATTTTATACAAATGCCACTGGGCTCACCATTAAGAAGTTAGAATGGTATAGCATCCCTTACTACTAGAATGACAAAGAAATTATGCAGATGTGTACCTGTACATACCTACATACGAAATTACATTTAAACAGCATAGAACTTAGAATTCATCAATATTTCCATGTACTTTCCCCAGATGATGTAGTGAACAACTTCAGTTTTGGTGCGGAATATACAATAACTGCACTGAATTAGTATTTCATTTGGATTTGAACGCCTTTACAGATAAATCCGTCAGTGTAGAAAATCAAACAAGTTGAACATAAGCAACGCCTATTTTGTTGTCTGTCTACTGTCTCCTGTCTCGTCGTCTGTTTACTTTACGTTCGATTCGATAATCGATCCAGCGTTTTGCTACGTGCACCGCCGTCTCGAGAATTACACGATTAATACAGTTTAGAAGGCAGTGGCTACTTGTGGTCCAGTTTTTAGTGAGTATTTTACAAATATTTAACACCTCGTCTTCAGATTTTTAACGCAAACTGATAAATTAATTTAATTCAATTAACGGACGGCGGTGGCTTGTTGTGTATCGATTTTCCGAAGAATTATCTTGCCATGGAGGAAGTTTGAGAATATACCTCTATGTAGGAACGACATGTTGCGTTAAGCTTTCTGGGTTTCCGCTTCCGGGTCTTTTCGGTTCCTTGTGCTTTTGCAACGTGCAAAGATGGTAAGTAAAGCGTTTATTGTATGCCAATATCTGAAAAGAAATGTTGAGAGACGTTATTTGCTACTATATTTTTATATGTAAAGCTGTTGCACAGTACATTATAGTAGCATGAGTTGTTAGGTGCACTGCCTGATTTAGAGGCAACAAACTAAGAGGGCCATCAAGAGCATGCTAGTAAAGCGCGATCTTATGTGATACAGAATCTGCGACAAGATAACGACACATTGCTTTAACTGTAATTACGAGGAAATATATAATATTTACATTATCGCGTAAACTTAAACCATGCACCCGTGAGGTGTTTATAGGCAAATTATATTTAGAGTGTGACAGCTAACCTATGGAGAGGAACATATTTCTCATAATTTCTATTTCTATCCTACAATGTTTTCCGTTTTTTTTACAGACCTGCAAACGCAGAAATAGCGGGCGTTCCAAACACGGCAGAGGCCATGTGAATCCAGTGCGTTGCACTAACTGTGCAAGATGTGTCCCCAAAGATAAGGCAATCAAGAAGTTTGTCATCAGGAACATCGTTGAAGCAGCTGCTGTCCGTGATATAACTGAAGCTAGTGTATATCAATGTAAGTTTAGATATATATATATTTTTTTTTTTTACTTTGATTTTCGTTGACTTGACTAGCATTATAGTTAAGGCTAAATCTGTAATTTACATTCTTTACAGCCTATCAGCTGCCAAAACTTTACGCGAAGTTGCATTATTGTGTATCCTGTGCAATTCACTCCAAGGTGGTTCGCAACAGATCAAAAGCTGATCGTCGTATCAGGACGCCACCAGCACGAAACTTCCCCAGGGTAAGTGTAGTAAATTAACAGCAGACCTTCACATTCTTATCAGATTGCATAATTCTTTGTTATTTAGAACATATGGGTTTCGATGGCACTGTGCTGGGGTTATGGTGAAAACTTATGTATCATCAAGGGTGTAACATTGTACGATACAAGAATAAATCAAATTAAATTGCATTACTGGGTTTCTACGCGAGAGCCTGTAGGTTGTCTACTGACACTCCCACTGCCTACCATTGATCTCTCATCTCACTGGTCCTTCCCTTGGCTTATTCAGTATTGCCAGTAGCTTTATATATATGTATGCTTTAGATGTGATATTGCAGCCTGCAGGTTGTATGGTTAAGTTACCGTGTTACTGTTTATGATCATTACCGTAGGCCAACTTGATAACTGGGTTCATATTCATAAGGAGGGAATCTGAGGGAATAGCCCTCGTGGGAATATAGAAACATAGGAAGGAGATCCTGGGCCAGTATAACATTTTTTGTATTCTGGCAAAGACTCCAAGAAAGAAATAAACAAGTAGGGTCCAGGAGCTTGCTCTTGTTAGAGATTGGGGGAAAAACTCTTAATATAGAGCAACAATAGCAACTGAATCACAGAAATTTTGTTATTTTGCATAAAATATACAATTTTGTGTTAATTTGTATTAAAACCAAATGGCCTATGCAATATTTAGCAAAAGTTGAGCCATAAATATATTACTAATGTATATTAACTGAAAGAAGTACTGAGTATACCATTGGCATCCAAGTTAATTTGGTTCTAAGTTCATGCTTGGCTAGAATTTATGAAGAAGTTATAACAGGAATTATTTTTTGTCTGGAGGCTGTTTATTGCTGTTCCTTGATTTTACACCTTTTTATAACTGTCCCTTGCAGAAGTACAATAGGGGTTTCACTGTGATGGCATACAGTAATATTTCATTGCCATCAATTTTTGTTATATATATATATATATATTTTGTAAAAATTAACCGTTATCTTTTATTTGTTTCAGGACATGATGCGACAGGGAGGTCAGCAAGTGAGAAAGTAATTGTCTTGTTTGTTTCATGTGTATTTCAAATAAAATAAGATTCTAAACTATGGTGCTTTGTTTATTTTCATAAATCAATACAGTCCTCTCATCAATATGTAACTTATATACTGGTATGTTAGAAAAGAAAACCGCTAATGACTAGGGGCCTATTTTTGGTAACAAAATCTGCAAAAAGTTTTTCAAGAATGGTGTTTTATGATTTTCCTTGTGTGAATTGCATAAATATGTAATTTTTACCGATCTTCTAAACATAGAACTTGCAGAATGGGTTTATAAGTGCAAAATGAGGACTTGGGGAGAAAAGTCCTTTTATAAGAACATTATAGGAGAAAAATTCCTGACGCTGGGATTTGAACCCAGGACCTTTGGCTGTCCGTGCCACTGCTCTACCAACTGAGCTAAGCCAGAGTTCTCTTCACAGTCCCAGATGAAACCTCTCTCCTATGACTGGGCAGTCATAGGAGAGAGGTTTAAGGCACCTTTAATGATCTACCCCACTGATAGACAAGTTATGTCATATGCAGTACTGTGAGGCACACTAATTAGTTCTTTTTTGTGACTGGGCTTCCACCGTTATTTACAGTAATTCAAGTTGGATGCATTAATGAACCACAGATTATTGTCTATGTTGGACATTATATGAGAATATTATAGGAGAAAAATTCCTCTGACGCTGGGATTTGAACCCAGAACCTTTGACTATCTGTGCCATTGCTCTATCAACTGAGCTAAGCCAGAGTTCACTTCACAGCGCCAGATGGAACCTCTCTGCTATGACTGATTATGTTCCTGGCAGACAAATTATGTCATATGCAGTACTGTGAGGCAAACTAATTAGTGATTTTAAGGGTAATCAGTCATAGGAGAGGTTCCACCTGGTGCTGCGAAGTGAACTCTGGCTTAGCTCAGTTGGTAGAACAGTGGCATGGATAGCCAAAGGTCCTGGGTTCAAATCCCAGTGTCAGAGGATTTTTTTCCGTATAATATTCTCTTGTAATAGAGAGACAATAATCTGTGGTTCATGAATGCATCCATCTTGAATGTTAACTGTACAATAACAGTGAAAGCCCGGTTACAATGCCTATTTTGTGGAACCCAAAGGTTCATTGCCACCCTTATCCTAGCCTGCCATTCAACCCTAATGTGTGCTAACTCCATCCAACTAACCCTCACAAATCCTACTTCCCTTAAGTCTATCCTAATATTGTCCTCCCACCTACGTCTAGGCCTTCTAAGTGGTATTTTCCCTTTGTGCCTCCCAGTCAATATTTTTGAGATGTCTTTTCTCTCATATGAGTGCAACATGTCCAGCCCGTTTCAGGTCTATTTTACCTCCAGAAAATTTTACACTGGATCCATAAATCAAGTAAGCATTTCTTAACAATAGTTTTTACCGTGAGAGGTTGTCAACCTTATACCAAACCCCCCAAGCTGGAGAACCCCTCACGTCTGTCTGCGACTGCTTTTCAATATATTTGTAGCTACCCTCCATATCTACATCCTGAGGACGTGCCATGCTGTGGTGAGAGACCCCCACTCCATATACAGGGTGATAATGAATAACACCGAAATATTTTACCTGTTTATAGAGGGACATAGACAAGCAACTTTTATTAGGATATTTTTGCTCGACAAGCAACTTTTATTAGGATATTTTTGCTCTATGACGTAAAATTTGTATGCTACAGGGCATTATTACAATTTGGTGCTCATAAGTCAATAATTAAGCGAAATGGGGTTAAAATGTTCATTAAATTGACTTTATGCCTTCTTAGTGATCGACAAAAACCTGATCTTTAATCATTCGTCAACAGCTATATCATAATTTAGAGCTTTCATAATCTACAAAATAGTCACATGAATGCCCGCCACTGCTTTAGTTCATTTACTCATAATTACAGTTCCTTTGTTTTACATTTTTTTTCAAATGTTAGATGACAGTGGCGGCCATGCCCTGGGAGATTTTATGCTGTAACAGGAAAAATTGAATTCATAGAGCAAATATCCTGATAAAAGTTGCTTGTCTATGTCCCCTCTATACACAGGTAAAATATTTTGGTGTTATTCATTAACACCCTGCATATTTATATATAAACCTACATTATATACAAAGCATGGGTTAATTGATTCTACTATACATAAAATAGTTTATAATGTAGGCTGTTTGTCTATATTATTAACTGAATGAAATTGAAAATTATAAAAAAATTAAATTTAAAATGAATTTATTTTTTATTTATTATTTATTACAAGGTTTGTTTTCCTTACAATGGAAAAAGTCTCAAGACATAACACTGATATGAAAACTTAAAATCTTTTCAAACCTATTTGTATTGTGTAAGCTTTCGTGATTTTTGCTGTTCTTTATGCCAAATCTCAAACTCGAAGGTGTAAGGAAAAGAATATGCGACATGTGAATGGACAATAATGTCAATATTCTAAATTAAACTATATTTTTGGCATACTGTGATTATAACAAAATTTGAAATTATCAGAGTTGGGGTTCTTAAAATGATCAAAAGAATATGAAGTGAAAAAAATTGAAAGCTCTAATCAGAGAGAAGGTAATTATAATTAATTCTTGAATCCTGTGAGAGAGAGTAATTTCTAGCATAACCTATTTCATGCCTAAATAATTGTGAATTATAGTCCATCTGCTATAAGAATCAACCCTAAAAGAACTGTAATATATTTGTCCTGGGCAGGGATTGAACCCAGGGTTTGGAAGCTGAGACCTCTCAGTTCCCATAGGGCATGGTCTATTTCAAATATTCCTGTAGACTCCTCTCGACCTTGCTACAGATGTTCACACATCTACAACATAGTGAGGATGCATTTGACTGATGCTTATTTTATTGTAAGGAGTGGTTTTACATCAGCATAATAAGCTCAAACCTGATTCAATTCTTGTCCACGACAAATTTTCCCCTATCGAAAATAATATCTTCAGCGAGAAGATTGAAAACCTGTCATTAAAAACAGAATGTGTACATCTCTTTTAGGTCATAAACTAAAATACTGATTTTGTTTCTTAGAGCAGATGATCTATAGTAAATCACAACTGTGATATTCACCTTAATTTAATGTTGTACAAACCACTGTGTATAAAAAACTGAAATATACTAACAAATTCTGATGTCCTGTTACTGCAACCCTCATTTTAATTTTTTGTTTTCCAAGTGATGTAACTGCTTATCCTTGCCATACTGCATTACTGAGAACACCACCTGTGCAAATGAAAACAAATTGTAATGAAGTGTTAGATTCCCAAGAACCTACGAGGGAGAATCAAATGAAAACTGCAATTCATTTTTTCCCACTATTTTACTACAGGAAGATTGTTTGCTTATACATTATTTTTCTACTTAGTCAACGCACTTAAGCCATCGGATAGGAAGTGCTTTGATACCGCGTGAGAAAAATGATTTTGGTTGATGCTGTAGCCACTCGTGCACCGCCAATTGGACGTCTTCATCAGACTTGAACTTCTGCCCTCCAAGGTGCACCTTTAATGGGACAAAGATTTGGAAATCCGATAGTGCCAAAGCGAAGGATACTGCTGAGTGCAGATGTTTTGCTTCAATATGATAATGCCCATCCTCATACTCCTGCTACAACAATGAAAACTGTCGATGACATCCACCATAATCGCCAGATCTGGGACCATCAGATTTCCAAATCTTTAGTTCATTAAAGGATCACCTTGGAGGGCAGAAGTTCAAGTCTGATGAAGATGTCCAATAGGCGTGCACGAGTGGCTACAGCATCAACCAAAATAATTTTTCTCACGTGATATCTAAGCACTTCCTATCCGATGGCTTAAGTGCGTTGAACTACGAGGGGACTAAGTAGAAAAATGATGTGCAAGCAAACATTCTTCCTACAGTAAAATAGTGGAAAAATTAATTGCGGTTTTCATTTGATTCTCCCTGGTATAATTGAACTAACTAAATAGGATTTTATTATTAATTTTATTTTTCTTTCGCCAAGTTTGCAGGGGATACCTACAATTTTTGTTAAAGATATACACATAATTGTGACACGTACTGATGATAATTTATTTTTGTTCGACAGTGCTATAATACTTTTATATTACATGTGTTGTAGGGTGTCCATTCATCACACTTTTCGTGGACAGTCCTGTTTTTTGGCAAAATGTCATGCTGTCCCAAAAGTTTTGTTGGGGGCTCAAATGTCCCATTTTTTTGTGATTCCCATTGGCGAGTGTATTTTACATTAGGCTGCATTAATGTAAGTTGAAACAGTGTTGGCCTTGCTTTGTCAAAACATACTTTAATGGGTATCGTGTTCCGAGTTTCATGACTAAACAAAGAAGAAAATGCACTTCTTGATAAAATGCATGAAAGTAAAACATGCTGCAAAATGTCCTCCTTGGACTTTTGAAAGACACTTCTTTTAGTAAATGCAGCTCCCCTACACTGAAAGATCGTTCACATATCTACTTCCCTGAGTGTTGACTGCTCAAGTTACATAGCATGGCCTCCCAAGGGAATGCATAAAATACATCTCTAGCACTTGAGCAAGGGATTTACATTAGAGATTGTAGGTGCTATTGTCCTTGGTGTTGCTGAGATAAGCATGCCCATCCTCGGGATCCCAAAATCGCGGCTCGTGGATTTTTCATGTGTCATAAACAGGGTGGGGGTATGCCGTAGCATAGTGGTTGAGGAGCTACGCTACAAACCAGAAGGTCGCAAGTTTGATCCCTGATGAGGTCGGAGTTTTTCAATTGGCCTATTCCTTCTTCAGTTCTGCATTTGCTGAAAGCAGACAGGTTTACTATTCCTATGTTCACTGCAAGCTGATGAATAGTTAATTGAAAGTTACTTAAAAAACTAAAACTAAACTCCGTGGCGCTACATCCCTGGAGGGACTTGGCCTACCACCCGACCGCTGCGTCATCTCCCGTAGGCAGATGGCAGGATTGGGGGGCATGTGGTCAGCATGCCGACACCCACGGCCGTTAATGGTGGCTTTCTTGACCGGAGCCGCTACTTCTCTATCAAGTAGCTCCTCAATTTGGAATCACGAGGCTGAGTGCACCCCTACCAGACCTCCCTACCTCAGAAAAATCCGAGGAGGTACCGGGAATCGAACCCGGACCGACGGATCTGTAGTCAGCGATGCTAACCACAAGACCACGCCGGCGGACTAAAGTTACTTAAGATCTTAGATATTGGAACGAAACCAAGATATATCATAAAAGATATCTTAAAAAAACAATGAAACTCAGTTAGAGGCTATAAAACGATATGTGCTTTACAATAATAAAAACCTGCAGTAAATAAAAAAAAAGAGGAATCTGGATACCATGAAGAAAAAAGGCCCTAAAAAGGGGAAAAAGTTCTAGAAAATGGCCTCAATTCTCAACTAGAAATGTTTCACACTGAGGTTTCTCCCACAAGAGCTCTAATTTGCCCTAAAAAAAAAGGTGTACCTACAAATTCTAATTTACAGCATATTCAAGAACTCAAGCCAAGTAATACCTTACTTTCCTCTGGATGGCTGTTGAGGTGATGGGCTTGCCACCTGTCACTGTATCCTCTATAGAAAGATAAGCATAAAACAGCATTCGGTAAGAGGAGGCTATGCTCAGTGCATGGAGAGAAAAAAGATTTTATTCGATTGTAGGTGTTTTTGCAACTTCCGCTCTAATAGAATGCCATAAACACTTGGAGAAAAGTTTAATATTACTGGGTGTCTGGCAAATTACGATACATTTTTTCGACCTGACACTGCTCAGTAGTATGGATAAGTCTATAATGAAAATATTGTCATTTGAGGGTGTGATAGCTTATTTCTCCACCAGTCTTCAAGGGAGTCACATCACGCTGACTAAGGTATATGGCCATAAGTTATGATTGGCAGGAGGTAAATGATATCTCTCAATTCACCTCCAACCTCTGAACGGCCTTCCCCTCACTCGCATTTCACCAGTGTCAGGTAGAAAAAAATGTTACTGTACTAAAGGAGCACACACAGAATTTATTTGATAACTATCAAAAATGCTGGAGGTTTCTCTGGTAATTGGCTTCATACCCTCCACACCCTGAGCTTTCACCTTCCAACAGTTCCCAGCTTCTGTTAAATGAAGCATACAGGAGGCCCATCGTGGCTCAGATTGCAAATGAAGTTATGGGCTTCTATAACAACACATTCAGTGTCTAACTCACAACAAAATCCTCTATGGAACTGTCAAGCCAGCTAATCCAGGAGCATTTGTGAAGAAGTTAATAATTTGTTACAAAAATATGAGCAAATCCTATGCCTACAAGAAGAAAAAATTGAAAGGAAAAGGTCAAGAGAGGATGGCAAGGAAAATTACAAAATTAGAGGTGGAAAAGACGAGTAACATAGACAACAACAACAAAAAATTATATATATATACACACACGGCATGAAATACAAGTACTTGTGAATTATATTCGGGTGTCTGGATTTGGAAAATTAAGGTATTTTAGCCTATTAAAAAACAATTATTTATTCCAATATACTTTTATTAATTTATGTCTTATATAACAATAATGCATGTATAGTTAAGTGCATGAAAACTTTCCAGTGTTTCTGGTTTCTTCTAGTGTTTTCTTTATTTAAAGTTGACATTGAATCTTATCATCTGTATTCCACACCGGGTGATCCAATTTCTTATTGTTTTTAATTTAAGTCCAACCATACACATTAGCCTATGAACAATGCTCAGGCCTAGGTGAGGGGTGAATTGGGGGTGGAGTATGGGAACATTTCACTTGAGTGGCTCATAACAAATGTCCACAATAGCCTCTGAATGAGTCTGAATCACTTGGGGGTGCTCTCTCTGCTGGGGTTGCATACCCCCAAAATTTCCTGTCTGCAAAGTAACTTTTTATGATAATGGAGAACTTAAAAGTCTACCTATCATGGAATATCATATGGTGAAATAAAAACCTTTTTGTTGTTTATTTGGCCTTCCAGAGAGAAGGGATACTTAGAGGATTTCGGGATTATTTGATGGAGAAGAAAATGCTAGTATCTCTCCGTTCCCATATCCAATAGTGAACATCACACCTACAATAAGATTACCAGACGTCCCCATTTCACAGGAACAGCCCCTGGACTTAAAAGACAAAATCCGACTCCTATTGGTTTGATGCCAAAAGTCTGGCACTCAAATATTAACCTATGAACACAGATTGGTTTCAGATTCAGGGACAAAGGAGGGAGGGGAATAAGACAAATACTAAGTGGAAGGTTAGCCTTTGTCACGTATCCTCCGTGAAAAAAGGATAGGAACAGGGGTGGGGAGTAGGCCTGGCGGAGCCGGTTATGTATTCCCTTACCAACATAAACCACTTTGCACTATATCAGAAAGATTCCATGACTCGACTTTACTTGCAATGTGCAGTCATAATGGATTCTTGTATCAATAAGGCACGACAAAATTCAATAACCAAACCACTGGAAATATAAAAATTTCTGAACACAGTTTTTACTGTTCTGTCTGCTTATCACAAGTGAATTGTACTTCATTCTAGTGTACAATGAATGAGATATGTTAAAACATGTGACACAGCCTGCTACAGTATGAAATCTTATAAGTATGAAATGCAGTAACCCATTAGTCACAGTTGAGTGGGAACTGATTGTGTGCATATCTTCAATCTGACAAAATTATAAGACCCCTAAATCAATAGTTGCATCTCTGTAAACGATGAGCTTTTAAAGCCACCCATATTAAGAAATTTTGTAAGGAGGGGTTGTTTCATCTTGCAAAAGAATGATGGTATGGGTCGAGGTTTCATAACAGGACCAGGACACTACTGGCAGATAAATAGTACAAGGTGCAATAAATTTTAACACCATGAAGCATCTATAGATACCAAACTTGAATTAAAATTCTTTCAGTACTGGTACAAAGATAGGCTATGTATTAACTACTGGCACCATAAAGATTTTCAAAATATGTTATAACATTTTATATTAGAAGATGACCTTTATATGAGTATGGGATTATAAATGTATACATGTGTTTGTTACCACAATGTAAGGTTTAAAGGAAATAGCTACAGGCGTTCTTGAATGAAAAAAAAGTGGAATTATTCAATTCTTGAGGCATCAAGACTCTAATGACTTAACCATTTGAATGATTTAACGCTAGGAGAACCAAGAAGTGAGCACAAGTTCTTGAGTACTCGTGCATTCATATCACTCTGGTTATCCTCATTAATGTGGTATAAGTTTTGCTGGCAAGAAAGGCATATACATGATTGCACAGGGGCGTTCAACGTTATCACAAAAGACTGCAGGCAGACGACACAGCAAACTTAACTTATGGATCTTTACTCTGTGAATACTAATAGTACAATCAGATTAACGCAATATCTGGCAACGCTGCATGAAACTAATTCCTATTGGTTTGTGGTTCACTGAAAGGGTGAGCCACACCCATTGTGGGAACCAATAGCAGTAGATCTTGTAACATGAAATTGCAGAGCTGAACATTCGAATAGTGATTTGAGTAATCAATCAAGTCAGTTTTTAGTAGTACTCACTTCTTGGTTACAGACTCGAGATCTCGCATCATGAGTACTTGGATCCTGTTTTCATCCGAGAAATTTTTAATCTAAATGATCATTAGAGTCTTTATATTACTTGAGAACAGACTACTCGATTCTTAAAATCTTCAATTCTGCCCATCACTAGAAATTACGGTACAGAATTCTCGTTTCATCTGGATCACTACATGTAGTACAAACTCAAAGATTGAAAGAACAACTTTGATTAAATACTGCAGTACAACAATATGGCAGTAACAGTACTCAATTGCTTATATCACAGAAACTTGCATACATTTTGCAATAATAATTATACAATTTGCCATATAGTTAATAAATCAAGACACAATAAATATGAACCATGGTTCAATTTACAAAGGAACTATAGACTTTTTTGCATCTTTGGTTTGCCATTTGAACATTCTTTTAAAACTCTTTTTATTTACAAAAATCTACTACTGTAATAAAATATGAATTTACATTTTCTAATTAAGTAGAAACATTCTTACGAATGCTCGTTACATCAAAGAGGGTTTATTATTGGACGCTTCTGCTAAATTGATAACTGTACACAGTCACAGTTGGTAATTAAATATACTCGCACATTGACTAAGATTACAAAATACTCAACATGAGAGAGGACAGATAGATAGAATATTTATTAGGAGACAGCAAACTCACGTGATTTAAAAATGCAAAGGATGTAATAGTACACCCTATTCACACGCACACACACACACACACATACACGACAGGATGCATTACATAATAGGTAAAGTGCAAATCGCTACTTTGAATAAAAACATTACAACACTGCTAAAAAAACTAATAACTAAGAAGTATTATATGAAAGTTCTATTATAAGTACATTGTTTGAAAATGGGATTTTTAACTCAGAGAACCTGAAAACTCAATTTTTAATTAGAGAATTGAATCACTCTTTTTGAGTAATTATGGTATGGATAGAGAAAGTAGAAGAACTGTAAGATGTTCTCGCTGTAATACAATCGTTTTATTTTTGTACGAGTAACATGTATGGGGACGAAAGAAAACTGCAAAATGACGAGCTTCATAACCTGTATTCTTAACCAAATATAGTAAGGGTAATTAAATCATGAAGGATGAAAAGGGGAGGAAATGTTGCACGCAAGGGGGAGAAAAGACATCTCAAAAATATTGACAGGGAAACCCGAATGGAAAAGACTAATTGGAAGACCTAGATGGGAGGACAATATTAGAACAGTTTTAAGGGAAGTAGGATTTGTGAGGGATGGTTGGATGGAGTTCGCACAGAATAGGTTGCATGGCAGGCTCATGTAAGCACAGCAATGAACCAACGGGTTCCATAAAATAGATATGTTCTTTAACTTGCTTAGGAATTATCTATTACCAGTGAGTAAATATAATTATTATTATTATATTATTGTTGTTGTTATTATTATTATTCTTATTACACTGTCATGAAAGTCTAAGTAATATCACATTGAAACTTGAGATGGAGGTTTAACATACATACGTAACTTCACTTAATTCAAGCACTAACCTGAACATGTTTCGAGCAAACTTCATGACTCATCATCAGCTATACTCCATCTGTCTGTTGTGTATTGGCAGCAATTCCTGGTGGTTGTTTAATGAACTTCTTGATGAGATCCATCCCCGCGGGTATTTCGAAATTCATGAGTTGGTCCTGATTTTTGTAAATATAAATCTTTTCCCAAATTGTGAGCTGTTTGTGTCCTTGGACACATTTTAGAAGTTCCGGTTCCACATTTATTTCATGGTCTTTCTCCCATACATGTGCAGCTATTGCCGATTTATCAGTTTGTCCATACTTTACATGTCTCAAGTGTTCTTTAGACCTAATCTCCAAATTTCTTTTTGTTTTTCCTATGTATTTTTGGTTACAATCTTTACAGTTAAATTGATATATGCCAGATTTTTTGTTTTGAGGAATATGATCTAGGTTATTGGATTTAAGTAAATTTTTTATACTATATTTATTTACTGGAGCTGTGGTAATGTTGTATTCCTTGAACACTTTTCTGAATTTTCCATCTGCCCATGGGTGGTATGTTATTTTCTTATAGATAACATCCTCTTTTTCTTTTTTGAGTGTGGTAATTTCCTTGATATGTTTTTGTTGACTGAATTTCTTAACTTTCTTTATGATTAGGTCCTTGTGGAATCCATTATTTTCTGCTATGGAAATGATGTTGTGGTATTCTAGATCAAATTCAGTTTTGTTTAGGGGAATGTTGATAAGTCGATGAACCAAACTATTAAATACTGCCTCTTTGTGTTTTCTGGGGTTATAACTATTGGCTTTGATGTAGCAGTCTGAATGTGTAGGCTTTCTGTATATACCAAATTCAATTTTGTTGTAGTGTTTAATGATTTTGAGATCAAGGAATGGGAGAACGTTATTCTTTTCTTCTTCCAATGTGAATTTTAAAGAAATATCCTGTAAGTTTAGAAGTTTTACACAATCTTGGACTTGATTTCGATTAACTATGGCAAAGATATCGTCTACGTATCTATGCCACGTCTTGAACATGTGAGGGAAGGCAGAAGTGATGTGGGTCTCTAAGGAACTCATATAAAGATTAGCCAAGAAAGGAGATAGGGGATTTCCCATTGCCAAGCCCGATCTTTGCTGATAAAATTTTCCATTGAACTTGAAGTAAGTTTGTTCAATACAAAGTTTAGTCAAATTGCAGTATTCTTCTATGGTATTGTCTTTAAATCCCACGGAGGTAAGCCATTTTCTCAGGTATGTTAATAATTTGTCTTGGGTGATGCTTGGAAACAATGACACTACATCAAATGATAGTTCAATTATCCCCAGATGATGTCTAGTATCATTGTTTCCAAGCATCACCCAAGACAAATTACTAACATACCTGAGAAAATGGCTTACCTCCGTGGGATTTAAAGACAATACCATAGAAGAATACTGCAATTTGACTAAACTTTGTATTGAACAAACTTACTTCAAGTTCAATGGAAAATTTTATCAGCAAAGATCGGGCTTGGCAATGGGAAATCCCCTATCTCCTTTCTTGGCTAATCTTTATATGAGTTCCTTAGAGACCCACATCACTTCTGCCTTCCCTCACATGTTCAAGACGTGGCATAGATACGTAGACGATATCTTTGCCATAGTTAATCGAAATCAAGTCCAAGATTGTGTAAAACTTCTAAACTTACAGGATATTTCTTTAAAATTCACATTGGAAGAAGAAAAGAATAACGTTCTCCCATTCCTTGATCTCAAAATCATTAAACACTACAACAAAATTGAATTTGGTATATACAGAAAGCCTACACATTCAGACTGCTACATCAAAGCCAATAGTTATAACCCCAGAAAACACAAAGAGGCAGTATTTAATAGTTTGGTTCATCGACTTATCAACATTCCCCTAAACAAAACTGAATTTGATCTAGAATACCACAACATCATTTCCATAGCAGAAAATAATGGATTCCACAAGGACCTAATCATAAAGAAAGTTAAGAAATTCAGTCAACAAAAACATATCAAGGAAATTACCACACTCAAAAAAGAAAAAGAGGATGTTATCTATAAGAAAATAACATACCACCCATGGGCAGATGGAAAATTCAGAAAAGTGTTCAAGGAATACAACATTACCACAGCTCCAGTAAATAAATATAGTATAAAAAATTTACTTAAATCCAATAACCTAGATCATATTCCTCAAAACAAAAAATCTGGCATATATCAATTTAACTGTAAAGATTGTAACCAAAAATACATAGGAAAAACAAAAAGAAATTTGGAGATTAGGTCTAAAGAACACTTGAGACATGTAAAGTATGGACAAACTGATAAATCGGCAATAGCTGCACATGTATGGGAGAAAGACCATGAAATAAATGTGGAACCGGAACTTCTAAAATGTGTCCAAGGACACAAACAGCTCACAATTTGGGAAAAGATTTATATTTACAAAAATCAGGACCAACTCATGAATTTTGAAATACCCGCGGGGATGGATCTCATCAAGAAGTTCATTAAACAACCACCAGGAATTGCTGCCAATACACAACAGACAGATGGAGTATAGCTGATGATGAGTCATGAAGTTTGCTCGAAACATGTTCAGGTTAGTGCTTGAATTAAGTGAAGTTACGTATGTTAAACCTCCATCTCAAGTTTCAATTTGATTATAACTTCACTATATAAACTTCCTACAAATTCTAGGATTAATATCACATGTTTTCAACTACAGTGAACGCCGTTTAATGTAATCACAGATAATGTTATCAGTCAGGTAATGTTATTGCTTTTATGAAGTCCTGTACAGATTAATACTGATATATTGAAAAAATGCTGTTTATTGTGATCAAAGATTCGATTTACGTTATCACATTTTCGTTTTTGCGGCTTTATTTCTGAGTACTGTATGTAATTAAAAATTTAGTTTTTAAAGGTTTGTTTCTAACTCAACTGTATTGTGTTGTATTGGAAGCAGCAGTACTGTTCCCAGCTCACAGGATGACCAGTTCAAGGGGGTGGCAATACCTAACTTTCTCTTTTAAGCAATAAAACATGTTTCACCCCCTTTTGATTTATGAAGAGACTTGAATAGACAGGAGTTAGATGTTTGCTATGCGGCGTTTACCACAGATCAAAGACACTCGTAACTTGTAACTGAGTATGAAGTATTGGTTAATGGACTCCTAAAGAAAAATAAGAATAATTTAGAACTTTGTTACTGGTTGAAAAAATAGTTGCTTGCAGTCTATCAGTCTATGAGTGGTTCAATGATTCACAGATATGTATTATTTTTTTAAAAAAATATTTTTAATTCTATTTTCTAGTGCATTATTTTATACTGTATATGAATAAATAACCTTCTTCGGCTACTGTTATCAATCGGTTAATATTATCAGATTTGCTGCGTCCCGAAGTGACCACAATAAGCGGTGTGCACTGTACTTGATATCCTTGAAATCTAAAATACCAATCATTAAAGACCATTTTTGATTAAATTAATCGGGAAACATTGTGAAGTGTCAACATTAACTTAATAAACTTTAAAACATTCAACTTCACACATTACTGTAAGTAAATACTCACTAAATCACTTACCAGTCAATTGATTTTATGTTCATACACCCTATTACTCTTATTTTGATACGGATGGCACCACTGACTACATTGGTCGACAAGTTGAGTTTTTCATCTTTGCAAAATCTTTTTTTTTTTTTTTTAAATAATCATAATTACATTACATTTATCTCACTTGCTTAGAGATTAGTAGCAGTTGTACAGTTTCTGCTTTTACTACTGTCGCCTTTTTAATTCTTCTATTCTTTCTAGTATGATTTTTGCGACATTTACCTTCCTATTATTTCTGTCCTTATCTGAAATAAAAAAGAATAAAACATGAGATGATAGAATTACAGTATTTTTCAAATGAGAAGCCAATTCCTTCACCGCCAATCACATGTACGAGCTAATGAGGTACCGCTAGCAGTAAGGGTCTTCCCTCCGTCTTGCAGTCTCTGATTGGACCACGTATCTAAGCAGGAGAAGGAAGAAACGGCTTGTCATCTGCAAAACACTGTAGTTCATGTACTGGTATTGAAAACTGGAAGAAGAGAGATGGGACCATTGGTCAAATGGTTAATGTACAGTCAGTCAAATAAAAAACGTCGGGCGGTATTTGATTAAGTATCACGAACGAGCATATGCGCATGTACAGGAAGACTTAAGGTTAGGTTCACACACGCCTCTTGTCTATCCATGTATTTTCTTGATTATTTAGTCAGTTTTGTTCCAAAACAAACATGTATAGAAGGCTGTGGCTATATGCCTCAAATCCGCCATATTCTTGGTTGCAAATTTTTATAATATTAATAATTAATAGATTCGCGAGGAATATGTTTATTCAAGGAGCATTTTTTAAAGATTTTATTTTATAATACCGGTACTTCTAGTGCAAAATCAATTACTTACGCTCAACTTCTGCAACCAGTCTAGCATCGAAAAACGCGGCCTTCTGCAGATCCACGCTTCCTATGAAAACTTCCGGTCGCATTATAGTAAAGTTCGCACCACTGCACTGAGCTGCTCTTTCATAAATATGGAACCTTCTCGCTGCTTCAGAGGCCGAAAAATGCAGGTCAATTACAGCCCTAACTACACTTTCTCTCACTTTAGCATTTGTATGTGGCGATGACACAAAGCAAAATGAATTATGACAATACATTAAGTTGAATATCGTGTATTGAGCTTTCCGCGTTGTTCATTTTTTCCCTCCTGTCGCATGGCCTCATATGTTCCGAAAATGACCTGTATTTTATGTTTTTTATAGGAAACTTGTGAACTAATGCGCTAAAACTTTAATTTTAACTGCATACGAGTCCCGACGTTTTTTATTTGACCGACTGTACTTGTTAAGAGATCACATGGATATGGATAAAAACTCAAGTGAAGACATTCTTTTTTGTAGATAAAGCCTATTGCCTCGAATATTAGTTACACCCTGATACTACAACCTTAAAATTGTAAGAGGGACAAATAACCGAAACAGACTGACTGATAAAAATTTATGGTAAACTTTTATTCAATTTAGTGTTTAACAATTTACAGGGCTCCAAACAGGGCCTAAATAGTAGTTGAAATAGTGACGAAAAACTAAAAAAAATACCATTAGTGACGTTTAATAGCTAAAAAAGGGACAAAATAGTGAGTATTTTTCTGTATTTCCATGAATTTGAAAGATTTTTTCTTTAACACATTCAAAATTACACACACACACAACAAAGAAAATGTTCAGCAAACATAAGTAGTTATGAATGCACTACACTATTTTCTTAATACAATCCTTTTATTCTCATATGATATTCCCCAACCAATTCACAGCTGGCTGAATCAAAGCTGGAACATTGGCTGTAACTGACAATTCTCTAAACATGGCTGTAAAAATACTTGATTGCAACAATGTTGTGTTACACATTTATTGGCATGAAAATAACCTTATAAGTTATAACCTTTCAAAAGCATGTATTTCACTTCTTGAATGCCTAAGCTTTGATCTGGATGGGGTAAGGCCCTTTCTAAGTTTATTGTGGAAACCAAATATTAATAAAATCTTCTTGGTTTCTGGGTATCTGCCAAGATTTATTGTCAACTCGGGCCATGGAAGTCTACGATAACATTACAAATATATATTTAATTATACAAACAATTTTAATACATATGTAAATGTAAATAATCTAAAAATTTCACAAGGATAGATTTCATTTTTGTTATTGTATAGTGTTTTTTACTGTAATTGTACCGTAATTTTAATAATTTTTGTAATGGCATGCTTGTGTGGTATCATGGTTAGGGTGGCTGGCTATGGATTCGCAAGCCTGGGCTCTATCCGGGGGGGGGGTCTGGAACGGGGTGCACTCAGCCTTGTGAGTAAAACTGAGGAGCTGGATGATTGAGAAGTAGCGGCTCCAGTCACGGAAACCATCGTTAACAGTGATGGGTGTCGGCATGTTGACCACACATGCCCCCCAATCCTGCCATCTGCCTCTGGTAGATGACGCAGCAGTCGGATGGTAGGCCTAGTCCCACAAGGGATGTAGAGCCACAGAGTTTTGTTTTAGTTTTTTCTTTAACTGTATTGTCAGTGCTATTTTCTTTGTATTGTATTTTATCTTGTAATTTTTGTATTCTAATTGTAGTTTTTGGTATCCAATAGAAGACCTGAAGGAGATGGTCTTTACCATGTGCTAAATAAATTAAATAAAGACTCCCACTGTAATTGAAGAGCGTTTTTTCAAAAGCCGATGTCTACATGGATATCTCAGTGCAAGAGGTGACTAAGTGCCATCAAGAAAAGTGCTAATATTTGTGTGTATTGACCAGCAAAGATCGTATTCTATCTAAGCCAAACATGACAAACAGCCTTGCTGTATCAGTTACAGACACAGTAATGGCTGCTACTCATGTTTGGCGTAGATAAAATACGATATTTGCTGGTCAATACACACAAATATTGGCACTTTTCTTGATGGCACTTAGTCACCTTTTGCACTGAGATATCCATGTAGATATTGGCTTTTGAAAAAACGCTCCTCAATTGTTAATGGTTTTCTTGGCACGAAGCACTATTACTTCATCAAGTAGCTCCTCATAAAACTAAGTGTACCTTTTCCTGCCTCCACTACCAGGGAGGCACTACCACTACCTAGGCGTCCAGATGTAGTCAGCAAGAATGTCCTGTCAGGGACTAAAAAGTAAGACACTGAAGCATTAAGTTTCCAGCTCACAAGAAATAAAACAAAGGCTAAGCAAATTCTGTATAAAAAGTTTAAGCAAATTCTGTATAAAAGTTATGACCCAATCACATATCCGATTTAAAGTAAAATATTTTTTATTTTTTATATGGTACCTAACAGTGAATTAGTGAAAGCTTCCCACTGAAATGCAGGACAACCTAGAATCACCCGAATGTTATAGTCAGCCGCCCAGGCTTGGTGCCTGGTTATCTAGACTATGCATTCTGATTGACTGGCTCACAGCCAGCAAGTATGAAATTCAAGTGAATGTTGACAGCCCTATATTTAATCAAGAATGGCAACAGAGTATGTTGACAGAAGTTTGGGTGAACTACCTCTCATGCAAGCCCAAGAAGTTATTCTTACTTTAAACTTACTTCTTGTTTGTTCATTTATGTCTCTATTACTCACCCATATAGTAGATAACTTCACACAAATCCCTACAGTCTTCACTTTCTCTCAAAATCTCAAGTAAAGCTTTGTAAAATGCAGAAACAATCTCTTCCCGGTGTTTCTTAAATACAGCTGAAAATGACACAGTGATTAAAATTCAGAACTTTCAATTTGCAAGGAAAATCTTAAAATAAAAGCATCTGAAGCAAAAGCAGGACTTAGGATGACTCACCTGACATTTTAGGATTCATACTGATGACATCATATAGTGTTTTTAGGGGTGTAGCACCTTCAGCTACAACATATACAGGTGGTTCAGCTGGTGCAGCATCTGGATCCCGTATCTTATAAACAGAATTTTTGTAAACTCGCTTTTTCACTCCTGCACGATCCAATTCCTGTCCTTCCAGTGACTGTAAAGGAAACAAATGATATATGCATGAATTATTATACAGTGCGTTCCATGCAAGAGATTTCTGCGTTGTGGTGGCCCCTGATCTAACTCCCGAGCGATCGGGTGAAATATCTAGGCAAATAAAGCAGCAAACGATGTAATGATTCAGGTTCTCTCTTTTACAGTTGGAATTACAATGAAAATAACCACGTACCTCATCACAAGAGATGTTGGAAATGTCCTCCTCTTGCATCCACACACCACTTGGAATCTTTTCAGAAATTTTCTTTCACGCACACAAGTTCAGCTTCCAAGATAGAGTTAATTTCTCTTGTGATGTTGTCTTTAAGTTCTTCTAATGTATGGGAAATTGGCCTATACACTTTATTTTTCAAGTTTCCCATAAATAATAGCCACATACTGTTAGAAGAACTTAAAGACAATATCACAAGAGAAATTGGAAACTGAACTTATGTGCATGAAAGAAAATTTCCTGAAAAATTTCCAGTGTTGTGTGATCATTTCCAACATCTCTTGTGCCTGGTCACAAAAATCACTACTTAGTGTGCCTCACAGTACTGAATATGACATCTGTCTGTCTGTCTGTGAGAGAGACCATTAGGGCAATCTTGAGGGGCACGGCACATTACCAAAATTCGAAATGAGGTACAAAGGGAACATGTTTCTCAAAACGTGCACAGATATATTGGCAGTATGGACTGTGGCACTGTCCTGTTGAAAATAAACCTTTCCCGGTATTTGTTGTCTTTGCAGTTATGGCTGTAAAATCGTTTTCAGTATGTGAGTGTACCATTTAGAGTTCACATGCACTGTTCTGCAGTCTTCTTAAAAAAAATACAGGCCAAGTAGCAAGCACACCTATGACTTTTTCCTGTGGGGGTACCTAAGGACCACCTACCTTTGTGTTTTTGAATGTATGCTTTTTCTAAACAGTTAAATCAAGTGGTTTCTGAACACATTTCAGTAATTTTGCCTCACTATTGAAATCATGACCCGTAGACCACTGCAGATTTTTCTATTTGTTGGTATTTAATATTTCAGTAGGTATATTTGTACCTTAGATTTAAATTTCTCTTCGTTTTGCCAATATATACTTTATCTCAGGTATTACAATAAATTTCATAAATGCCAGAATTTTCACTTGGTGGAATTTTGTCTTTCATGTCTGATCTAAGGAGATTTTTTATATTGTACTTATTGATAGGTGCCAATGTGTTCAGTTCTTTGAACTTTTTTTGAATTTATGATGCATTGTTCAGTTCTTTGAACTTTTTTTTGAATTTATGATGCATTAAAGGATGGAAAGTGAATTTCTTAAAAGCTGTTTCATCTTTAAGATTGCTTTTGGTTTTCAAATTTCTTCATTTTTGTTGTTGACCAAATTTTCAGTAAATCCATTAATTTTTTTTGTTTCTAAAATATGCTGATATTTCAATTTACAAGGGTGGATCAAAAAGTAACGCACAATAACTTTTTTTACAAAAAGTTTAATAAGCACAATTACAAACAAATGCACACATGAAGAGACATCTTTTGTCTATTTTTCTATATAGTCGCCAAGTTTCTCAGTCATTTCTCCCATCGTGATACCAGTTTCAAAATACCCTGTTCTTAGAAGTCTAGAAGTCTTCTAGGAATTTCTTCATGGGACCAAATAAATGAAAAGTTATCATGGCCATCTTCCAAGAATGCACATCACCTGGAGACATTGTTTGGTCCATACAGTCGTCCCCCAAACATGCCACGCATGTGCCTGTGAATTTCACTCGTATTATGCCCTTTAGCCCATAAAAATCGCACTACCCTTCGCTGAAGACATTCCTGGCTGGTAAATGCTTTGTGTCAGATGCAGAAGTTAAAACAGCAGTCCGCAGATGGCTTTATTCCAACCGAGAGGAATTCTATGAACAGGGTATTTTGAAACTGGTTTCACGATGGGAGAAATGTGTTGAGAAACTTGGTAACTATACAGAAAAATAAACAAAAGATGTACCTTCATGTGTGCATTTGTTTGTAATTGTACCTATTAATCTTTTTGTAAAAAAAATTACTGTGCGTTACTTTTCGATCCACCCTCTTATATTATTTGTTGTGCACAGTTTAATGTATAACTTCACTCAGTTAACTTCAAATATAATATTAACCTGATAATCTCTTCATGAACTGAATACAACAAACCCATAATAGGCTTCACTGGGAAAGATGAAAATATTGGGAAGCTTACAGAATAATAGGATCTGCATTCAATTATAATTTTTTAAATCATACTCACCTTCACTGCTTCCATCCAGCATTTTGTGGCATCAATTGGATCATCACAAGAAGCTTCTTTCAAATCCGTTGGAACATACAAATTTTTTGGTATTAAAATGAATAACTTTTTCACGGGAAATGGTGTATAAAGTGGATCATCTTCTTTCCACAGTCTCTC
The DNA here is from genome assembly GCA_964059195.1 of Ectobius pallidus. Taxonomy (NCBI): domain Eukaryota; kingdom Metazoa; phylum Arthropoda; class Insecta; order Blattodea; family Ectobiidae; genus Ectobius; species Ectobius pallidus. The sequence continues at coordinate 119,847,506 of CAXKWD010000006.1, forward strand.
TTTATTTATGTAAGTCTCAATTCTTCCTGTTATACCTAGAATTTAAAAAAATCTATGTGTGTCAGGGTGTCTATAAACAGCATAGCTAGAGAAAGAAAAATCATATTAAAAAATCAGAAATGAAACACATAACTTCCTCTGCTAAAATATAAGTTGACATTCTCTTCATGTAAATTGATTGTAAAAATGAAGAGCATCTTCTTGACATAACATCACATCCCAGAAGGATACACACCCAAATAAGATCTAATTAATCCACTCACATAACTTCCTTTACCCTAAGCATGGGCAAATACACCTTTCTCACTTCACAATCTGATTCAGAATAGGAGGGCATATTGCAAAAAGTGCATATTCAGTTGTTTCAACCTAATGCAAAGATTTATTGTCCACTAGGCAAGACAGGTTCTACAAACACAGTTGCTTATAACTACCCTCCAGAGAATTTTTTTTCGAAAAAATGTTTCAAATAAAAGTTCTAGCTCTTGGTATAAGCCCCTCATGTACAAAATTTAAACAAAATCGTTAGAGCCGTTTTCGATAAAATTGTGAAAAACTACATTTTTTCAAGTCAAGTGCCATTGTGTCACATCCCTAGAAGACATGTTTCTGAAAATAGTATTTTTGGATTCAGTGGACCTCAGAACTTGTATTTACGTTAAAAATTTAACTTCAAATTTCAGGGTCGAATAGGGTTGCCACCATTTGGTAATGCTAAGGAGGGACACTTGTCGAATATATGCATATCGCCGATCTTCATACCTAAATTTGTACATGGAACAATTTATTAATAAGAGAAAGATAGTATATATTCGTTACAAAGCCAAAACTGAAAAGGCTAGGTAACAGTAACACTAACATTAGAAAAGAAAAGGCTAGTAAAATAATAAAAAATATATAATGCGTCCCTCTTAGGCATAATTCGGGACGCTGAAAATGTTCTTAAAATGCGGGATGTCCCGCCAAATTCGGGACAGGTGGCAACGCTAGGGTCGAACACAATAAATACTTCATCAACCTACAGAACATATGGTATGGCCAGAAGAAGTAAAAATGTTGTATTTGGTTTAGATACCTTCTGGAAATGTGACTGAGAACAACATTCTCTTACAGTTACTGTGAGGGCTATTTTTTTTTCAACCTACAATGAGGCATAAAATGAAAGCCACAGTGAAAATCAAAACTGTTTTACTTTGAACATTTAGGTACACCTTCTAGCTACTTCTCTATATAGTTTCGCTCCGATTGAGACATTTGTCGTAGTGTGGTACCAACTTTCCAGTACCCTCTTCATAGAAGCTGCTGCCAGTGTATTGAGAAGGGATTTCACGGCATTTTGAAGTGTTTTAAAGTTCTTCATTGGTGTGAAAACACTGTCCTGCCAGATCTTTCTTCAGCTGCTGAAAAAGATGAAAGTCATTTGGACGGGGATGAGTTTTTGAAATCCTTTGTGACAGGGGATGAAACGTGGATTCGTTACTACAATCCAGGATCAAAAGAACAATCCAAACAATGGATGCACACAAATTTCCCGAACAAACCCAAGATCTGGCTTCCATACCAACGAAAAATTTCAAAACGCCGTGAAGACCCTTCTCAATACGCTGGCGGCAGCTTCTATGAAGAGGGTATTAGAAAGTTGGTAATATGCTGAGACAGATGTCTCAATCGGAGTGAAACTATGTACAGAAGTAGCTAGAAGGTGTACCTAAATGTTCCAAATAAAACAGTTTTGATTTTCACTGTGGTTTTTATTTTATGCCTCATCGGAGGTTGAAAAAATAGCCCTTGTACTACCTTACATGATGAAAATGAGTCCAATTCTGTGTGATTTTTGTGCACGAAGTGCTTATACTAAGAGCTAAAACTTTTAATTTGAATTCTTTTTTTTTTAATTCTCTGAAGGAAAATTGTACACCAGGCATCATTTTCCCAGACTCAGGGTATTGTTTGATAAACAATACATCTTTGCCAGAGCCTGAACAACTCAATACACACTTCTTGCAATACAGCATCTTATTCTGTATGAGAGAGGGAAAGTTGAACGCCCATGCTTAGGATAGAAACATTATGCAAGTGACATATCAGGTCCATTTTCGCTAAGAACTGCCATTCATTAGATTGTTGCGGTTTGAATAAAATAAAACAACATGCACTGCATTTTGCAACAACATTGAGAACGATCTTCATAATTATTACAAGAACATGTAACAGTTCCTTCTACTATTTATCAAATCTTAGAACCAGACTACAAATAAACAAAACAATTGTATCACTCTGCAATTTCCTGCGTCTTTCAGAAAATGAAGGGGAAAACTTATGCCGACACTGTCGGGTTTGTTGAAACCGAGTTAAAACAAGGTAAATTAATAATGGTGTTCTGAATACTGTAATAATAACAGAGACCAACAGCCATTTTGGTGCCTTAGAATTTATACCTATTCTTGGGTATATTTAGGTTGCTGATGCCAGATGTGCCATTAGTTTTGCCCTATCAGCTTTAGTTTTTGAGATATGGTATTACCATTATGCATATTATCCCATTTTACGTTTGATATAAATAAAAAACAGAGCCTATTTGTGGCTTCTAAATCATGTGAAGAAAAATGCTGCACACTAACTTTACATTAACATTACAATAACAATATAACATGGGGTCTTTCAAAAAATTGATATTATCACATACTGTACGGTCGTTTATGACTTATGAGCTGTCAATTTGAGGGCCAAAAAATAACCCAGCTTTTAGATTTTCTGTACTTCGTACAGTCCGGTACAAAACATCTGAGCCAAAATCCGGTAAAACATCTGAGACATCAAACAAAACATTCATTTTTGTTGGGCTGTGTAATTAATAACAAACTATTCAAATGCCAATTCTCAAATAAACTCACTTTATTCTGTGTTAGCATCAGGAAGTGGGACGACTTGTAAATTGGAGTCTTTGCCGTAATCACCACCATGTTGTTCACAAGACGGTCTACTATGGTGTCAGGTAATGGGTGACACAAGAGAAATTGCAGAAAAAAGTATTTGTCGAACTTTTCACAATTTAAATGTCTTATTTCTGGTTACGTACCCTTTAATCTATGCCAACCCAGTTTCTATTGGGTTCAAGCTGCTTTGGTATGGAGGCAATCTTTAGTTCAGTTGTCCACAATTCCTTGTAATGCCATCGATAACATATTTATTGTCACTAGGTCTTTTGTTGAAAAATGTATGAGCCTTATTTACGAGTTCGGCTTTTACTTTACTTTCGCAATGCACCACTCAAACACACAGGTGTAGTGTGATGTTAATTTAACAATGTCATTTACAAGAACAGTTGGATGTTCTTGCATAAGTTCATTGAAAGCACAACACTATTCACCACTCGTTAATGGCTTACCTTTACAATTTTTTTTTTGCATACATCATCACTGTCCTTACGACATCTATCTGTACAGGCCGCCATGTTTATTAGCCTTAAAGGAAAACATGCAAAGAGATGACTGTTCACAAGTTCAACAGAAGAAAATGAAACCCTAGATACTGGAACACATTTACCTTTTCAATCTATCCTATATTAAGTAGCAATAATTTAAAATTATTTTAATTTATTTTAACAAAGTGAAAAAGTTAAATTATTACTATAATATGTTCACGGTACTATATTTCATAATGTGCTTAGGTTCTCCAGCCAATCACAGCCCATTCTATACTATAGTATATTTCATTACAGTTGTTAACTTTAAGTCTGGTTCTTAGGTTGGATAGATAATAATAATTATTATTCTTACAGTCTATAACACTTGTTCTCTAGTAATACCCTGATTCTTGCCAAAAAAGAAAGTTACTGAGTGTGTCATTCTGACTTTCTTATTCAATATTTATTTTTCAACGGACAGATCTGTGGTACAATGAAGGAAACAATGTATAGTTGCATGTAATGAAGCTCATTTTGATATAATAATGTTTATTATTGTTTTTGTTATTATTATTTTAAATTTAAAAAAAATACACACACACATACAAGATCCATACCTGACTTAGGATCATTTCCAAGTTCAGGAACAGAAAGTACCAGTCGTAAATACCCATAAAAGAAATTATAAGCCATTCCGCTACCATAGTCCAAGCTGATAAGCCTCTCAATCTGAAGAGCTGTATTCAAGATACTTTCATCCTGAAATAGAAATGACACTATGTATTTTCTAAGACTATTATTTATACAACACCCATTTGTTACTGACCAATAACGTTTAGTAATGTCTCGACATCGACCAATTACGATTGTTTATCTTACAATATGCTTGCAAAGATGCAATATTATCTGATAAAACATCAGTACGTTACTGGATACATTAAGTTATCAATATGCAGTGATTAAGACGTAACACATCTCTAGTGTTGCCAATAAACAGAATAAAAACACATTATTTTATACAATATAACTGAACTGAAAACTGAAACAATTTAAATGTGCATTGATTAAAAACACAATTTGAAATCGGTGCAAGCCAGTTCCCGAAATTTTATTATGTTTTGATTTTAGCTTATCTTAAATAGGTTAACTTTTACTCATTCTCACATTTGGAAGAAATGCCTAATATCTGCTAACACATTTGACTGCTCTTTTTTTTAAAATGCCATGATCTTCTTAATAAATCCAAATCGAGGTTAAGAGTTTCTTCAGAAAATTGATAACACATAATCTCTTAAGTGTTAAAGTAGTACTGTTGAGCTCAATCAATAAAATTGAATTAAAACCATGAATTCAGCAATCTGCATTATAATTATGTAGCCTATGCCAGATGCCCTGAGGAAGACGTAAGTATCAAAAGGACTAGGCTACATATAATAAAGATGGCTGAGCTGATGATTTTAATTATACGAGGTGCGATAAAAAAATACAGTGAATGATTTTTTACAGCAGCAACTGCTAACATTATATCCACTTGATCTAATATGTGCGATAGCCTGACAGGCAGTGTCAAATTTGAACACATTCTGACTTGTTAGTCAGCTTCCAGAGCCACTAAAGAGGTCGTGTTTACCATGTCTGTCGCGCATCATGGTTTTGGAACAATGTCTCAACATTAAGTTTTGTTTTAAGTTACAAAAAAATTCCAAATAAGCTCATAAATAATGGAATCAGTGTATGGCGATGACGGGGTAACTCTGAAGACTGTCTACAAGTGGTATGAGTGATTTAAAAGCTGAAATGAGTCGGTTGAAGATGAGCAAAGATCTGGACGTCCACCGACCTCAAAAACAGACGAAAATGTTCAAAAAGTGACAGCACTTGTTTGTTCAAACTGGCAAATGACTATTTGAGAGCTTACCGAAGAAGAAAGAGACCAGAATAATGGGCCAGTGGCTTCCTTCTTCTTCACGACAATGCACCATGTTGCACATCGCTTCTGATTCGCAAGTTTTTTGACCGGAAAAAGTATTTGTCTGTCTGTCCACATCTGCCTTACTCACCAGATTTAGCACCCTGCGACTTCTGGCTCTTCCCAAAAATAAAAAGCATGCTAATAGGTGTGGTAAAAAAAAATACATTGAATAATTATATTACAAACAGAGTAATGAGCTTACATAGAATTTGAATTAATCTCCTTCAAAGTACCGTCCTTGGCTAGCAATGCACTTGTCCCAACATTGAATCCATGACAGGAAGCATTTCTGGAAGGCTTCTTATGGAAGGGCTTACAGCTTTTGTGCCGTGGCCATCTCATTGTCAGGAATGGTGTCAAAACATGTTTTTTTAAGTTTGTTTAAAACGTTTTAAACATGTTTTTTTTAGCATATGTTTAAATCATTTTTTAATTGCATGTTACATTTAATTATGAAGACAATTTACATTTTGTCAAGTCAGTGACACCCTGTTAGTGTTGTAAACAGAAAAAAAAAACTAGGGCCAGAATACCAGAAAATCATGTGAGGTGGTGTCTTTTGTAATCCTTTTCCTCCAGACTTCTCTATCTTCTGCCGCCAGCTTCCAGTTCTGATTTCGAGTAATTGATTTGAATTTTTTCTGACTGCATCCTACCATCTATTTTGTGGTCTTCCATTTTAAAGAAAGAGATTATTAATATTAAATATTGAATTTAAAATGTTTTAAACATTTCAACCCTGTATATATATATATATATATATATATATATATTAGGCCTTATACATTAAAATGGTTGTTTTAAACAAAATGAACAATTTAAACTTCTTTTTTAAACAAACAACATTGTTGTAAACATAAAAAACGTTTAAAAAACATGTTTAAAACAACCAACATTGTTGTTCACATAAAAAACATTAAAAACATGTTTTAAACAAATAAAACTTTTTTTGTTCTTTTTAAAAAAAACATGTTTTTTTCCAACCCTGCAGAAAGGGACATTAAAAAATTAGCTGCTAATATCAATTTTAAATGAATGAAAATGAAATGTGAATCTTGTAAATTCAAAATATTCAATAGCCTCTGTCGGAGGAAAGGGGTTGCGGGTCTTCCTATTGTGTGCCTAGGAAGGAGCATGTGAGGATTCTATACAACTGAAGTAAATTATTCTAAGTGTCTGTAAGGAGCATACGTTACTCAGTAGACAAATTGCAAAGCAAAGTTTATTGAGTCTTCCACTAAGATCAGAAATATGAGCACTAAATGGCCAGTTTGGCTGCAGTAAATATATTATTAAATATGAGCTTCCCATGACAATTGAGAGTCCAACCAAAGACCAAGATTTTTTGTGTGTGTAAGAGCAGTGTTGTTCAATTATAATTATTTTAGATCATACTTGTGCTTGCTGGCGTAAAAAATATAATTAAACAGTTTTATCAACATTTAGCTGGAGTTTGTTTTTTGTTAATTAGCTATGTAGGCTACTACTTGCTATATTAACTTGTGTCTGAAGAGATAAGGGATCAGCAGTACTAAAGATAAAATTAGTGGCATCACCAAAAATAACTGGTTGAGCATAGGGAATGTGCATTGGGAGGTCATTAATGTAGATTAGGAAGAAAACTGGACCGAGGATCAAGCCCTGGGGTACACCACGTTGAATATTTAGTTTAGATGATTGCACTGAGTCTATGTCTACAATTTGTTGTCGGTTTTTAAGATAGGATTCAAACAAGGTGTTTGCAATTCCTCTTATTCCCAAGTTGTGCAATTTGAACAGGAGGATTTTGTGATCAACTAAATCAAAAGCTTTTGTTAAGTTAGGAATAGACCTAGTGAATGTTATCCCTGGCCTCTACAACATATTTAATAAGATAAAATATGGCTTCATTTGTGGATTTTAGATGGACAGTTTGTGTTTTGAGACTCATGTCTGTGTAAAAATGACGAAGTGATGAATGTCCGTATTTCATTGTTTCAGATCAGAAAAATGCAGAATGCCAAAAAAGGGTGTTATTTCAATTTTTATATTTTTCAAGATTCGATTCCTTCCACTGAAAAAACTGCAATTAGAAGGCTAGTTTTGAACTCAGAGATTAAAGCAATGTACTTTTATTTCTAGTGCTCTTTTGTCTATGCTCAAGTTAAAAGAAAGTAAAATCAGACATAGTAATTTTAAGAAAGTTTTGGAATATGTGTATTGAATCTTGGGAATTTCTGCACTTGTAGATTGTGTGTTTTCTTTGATGAAAAATATTTGGACATTTGAAAGAAATAGGTTCAAAGTAAATAGGGTGAAGCCACTAATTCAAATAAAAGTACCAGTAAATACAGAGTCTTCATGTGTGGCTTTCTACAATTTCATCGAAGAAAACATGTCCTTTTCAAAAGCAGGTTTATTCTTCAATAACTGATGACTGATAAAAGGCATGATTGATTTACTGATATTATGTACGTTTAAATCAAAAGCTTATCTGTTTGCTATAATATTGCTAGTACCAGAGGTGACTAACGGCCATCTAGGAAAGTGTTAATATTTGTGTGTATTGACCAGCAAAGATTGTATACCATCTATGCCAACAGACATAATTGTGTTTGTAGCAGACACAGTGAGGCTGTTAGTCATGCTTGGCATTGATAGGATATGATCTTTGCGGGTCAATACACACAAATATTAACACTTCTCTTGATGGCCGTAGTCACCTCTGGCACTGAGCCATCAAATTATCAGGATATTAATTTTGTGCGTACACTGTAGTAGTTATCATTCTTTAACATAACTTAAGTAATTTTCAGAAAATTATTTTATTTTTGTATCCAGAATTATGGTACCCTAGCATTAAGAAAAACATTGAAATAAGTCAGTTTCTGAGAAGATTCTACAAGCTTATGTTTAAGCAAAAGCCAAAACAGAAAAAAACTAGTTCAATGTTGATGCATAATTCAATGTTACAAAGTACATGCTTTTAAACGAACATAAGCATAAAGTAAGTTAATTCTAGGGGGGGGGGAAGTAATTTTATTATATCATGACTGCCTGCGTGGTCTCGTGGTTACCATCACTAGCTGCAGACCTGGGCTTGATCCCTGGTACCTCCTTGGAAAGGAGGTCTAGCACAGGGTGCATTCAGCCTTGTGATTCAAACTGAGCTGTTTGATAGAGAAGTAGCAGCTCCAGTCATGGAAACCACCCTTAACGGCCGTGGGTGTCAGCATACTAACCATATGCCTCCTCTCCCAATCCTGCCATCTGTCTATGGTAGATGATGCAGCAGTCGGGTGGTAGGCCTAGTCCCTTCAGGGATGTAGCACCACAGAGTTTTAGTTTATTACAACGTACCTCATATTCTTCACTTCCCTTATTGAATAACATCACCATCCACTGTGTTTACTTCATATCTGGAATTTCATATAAAAAACTGATGATAAAGATCTTAAGTTTTGTAGAACTTACCATGTGAATAAGATAATAGAACAATACTGCAGAAATGGTCACTGCATAAGTCGGTAGTGCACCCATACGCCACAACATAACAAAAGGATTATCCAATCCTGCAACCATAACAAGCTGTAAAACAAGATAAACTATGTTAATGAAGGGCAGGAAAAGTGGAGCAGTCCTGGGATCAAGAATAAAGATTTCTGGTTGAAACTGGAACCTTCCCCCCCCCCCTCTTAATTAAATTACAGACAGTTTCGACTTTACATAAAATAAAAACAAAACAAAACATATTTCAGAATCTAAATTGTATATTATGAAATTTATTATGAAAATTATTTTGATTTATTATTATTGTTGTTGTCATGGCAGGAATTGTAACGTTATATTTGAAAGTATAAAAGAAATATTTGAACAAAAACACACATGGGTAATGTTAACCAATCATTTTGTATAACGTCATTAAACTGCAGCTAATGATGTTAGAGTGTAGAATATTAGAACAGCGATTGAAAGTTAAAATAAATCACTCCGGTTTGTGACCTTATAAAGGGAGGAAGCATGTCTGGGGCCACAATATCAAAATGGACATTTTCATTCTGACTCTGGCTCTCAACCATGGCGGGAGAGCAAGTTTCCGCATCGCGATGTGCCTTACAAAATTATTCCACACTAGTCTTCAATAAATCAAAAGCAATGAATAAATACGCTGTATGAGTATATTTTGCACAAGTGAATTTAACGAAAAGCACATAAGTACTTATAAATAAAGAAAATCGTAATGGTGTATGAACAACCCGCACAATCCAGACAAATACATCGGACGTGCAATTGTTTAATGTGATTTTGAATAAAACAAAAGTGAACTGGTTTCAAAGTGTATCATTTATAGGAGGTAACTTCACGTACTTTAGGGAACACGACCCTGAGGTAAATCATGTTCTGAAGTTGAGCAAGAATAGTCACGGGAAGAAAAGTGCATCCGAAGTGAACGAGAGTCAAAGTAAGTACTGTTCTAAAACAAATCTTTCACTTCTTATCGATCACCCCAATCTAGTGGCAACCCTCTTGCATGGTTTTGATCAATTCGACAATACTGACCTTCTAAATATAGCGCATCTTAATATACTCATCAGGCCACAACCATTGTTTTACTCATAGTGGCTTCCCACAGAGCTGGGAATAAGAAAATCCCAGCAGAGCATGTGCAGTGGAACTTTCACAGTAACCATGAGTGAGATCGTCATGGCTGAAGCTAATTCAGCACTCGACACTGTAGTTTCTAGTTATCCCAGAGAGAGCCCTACAAAGTACATTTTCATCCGTTCTTCTGCATAACAGCTTCCATTTGAAGAGAATAGGTGTAATTTTACTGCAGTTTTTACAGCGTACTGTAGCACATCAGCACATGATCACTGGTTGCCCCTGAGTAACTGAAAACTGAATTTGAATAGTAAGTCAAAACTCTTACTCTGTATGAAAACTGCAGTCTTTTTTCTTTTATCGGTCTTCTGTGAAATTATTTTTACATGTCTTTATGCGCTAAATCACCCAAGACATTTATAACGTCACTTGTATCTTACCAAATGGTCCACCAACACTAACACCTTGTGACCAAAAGTGGTTAAAGCCAAAGATAGTTAAATATTTAATACCACGAGTATAGTACAGCACTGAAGAATTTGTTGAGGATAAAAAAGTCCCAAGTAATAGCCCTGCCATGCTTAAAATGACTAATTACTCAATGACTTATGGCAAATTGTGTCGAGTGCTGAGTGTGCACTCATAAGCATGTAAGTGTACCCACTGACAATATGCTCAAATGTATTACTACATTATACAGAACAATAAAGATCGTTCATTCATTTTTGCACTTTTACATACAGAATGATATTGTTTTAATATGTTTTCTTGAGTATGATTCTATTCCTTGCCTTTCTTTCAGTGTTTACAACAGAAAATACCACCAAAATGTATGACTCAGTAAATTTGGTGCAGCTCAACAATAAGACCTTAATAAATAAAAACTGTATAAGAAACATTCATATGACTTTCTCTACTCATTCATTTTGACATACAGTCAACTCCCAATTATCCGGGTGCGGATCAACCGGTTTGCGGATTAACCGTTGAGCTATTCCTTTAAAAAATTTAAAACATCTTTATTTTTTTTATTTCTTAAGTGCCAGTATGGTACTTTATGAGATTGTGTGGGGGACGAAAAAATGTCTGTCCGTCCATCTGTCCGCACCATAACTCAAGTACGCTTTTTCGGATTTTCATGAAACTTGGTATAAACATTCATAATGTCGATGGGAAGAACCCTATTGATATTGAACCAAATCGGTTCACCGGTACCGGAGTAATGCCCAATTTAGTGCCTATTTTAATAGATTATGGCGCCTTTCTCAAAGAAAGGCGCCATCACGCAAATATGCTGTAACGAATTTCCATGAAACTTGGTATACCCATTTATGACGTCCATGAGAAGTGCCCTATTGAATTTGAACCTAATCTGTTGACCGGTACCGGAGTAAAACCCAATTTAGTGTCTATTTTAAAGATGCGGTAACTCAAATACGCTTTACCGGATTTTTATGAAACTTGGTATACACATTTACAATGTCCATGGGAAGACGTCTATTCATAATGGATAAAATCGGTTGATCTGTTTCGGAGTAATGCTCAATTTAGTGCCTATTTTATGGCAATATACGTATTCGAAAGAATTTATAAAAAAAATGAAAATCAGTTATCTTGACAACATAGCCTATTGTTTTACTGTGATCTTATAAGGCCTTGGAAATTAAAATACAGGTAGCTATGACAAAAAACACTATTGTTTTACATGCGCTTATCCAACTAGACAGTTAAAATGACCCAGGTGGCCGAGATGGTAGACCTTTCTTCTTCCGTAAGCCCTGCTTAATGAATAAATCTGGAGCTTAACTTGGAAATCAATTTAAAAAAAAACATATTCTGCATATCATAATTGCAGTCATAACTGATTAAACAAAAACATACTGGCACTTTTTTACATCAGTTTACCTGGTTTTATTTATTTTTTACTTTTTTTACTTACATGGAGTAGCCCTTAAACATCTTGAGTGTTTGTTGGACTACTTAGAAGAGGAGGAGGCTAGTTCACTTAATGATAAGTTGATGTTACGCAGGCTCCGTTCCTATATTCGCAAGAAGGAAAATGGGGTCAAAAAACAAAAAGTGTTAACAGACAATTCAGCAAAGTGTAAAAATTCCTTGAAAGTGTCAAAACCAAACTGTTAATACAGTACCGTAGCCTTAGTGTTTTATTGTTGTGCCGAAACAGTTTTTGACCTCTGATGGTGAATGATTCTAGCACTACAAGACGTTTCCACATAGACCTATGTAAGTTTTAAATAATTTTTCAATTACAGTGTGTTCAGGTATAATTTTGTTTTAACCGTGTTTTCGTTTATCCGTGAGGTGGCTACCACCCATTATGCCGGATAATCGGGAGTTGACTGTACAATGAATGATGAAACAGACAGTTCATAAGCCACCTATCCATTTTGGTGCACTTCAGACTGATGGTTATATCACCAAACCAGCAGCAATTTGGAGATAGCCAGATATTCAGACACCTCACTGAAACCTTCCCAGACTGATCACCGGTGGAAATGGGCTGAACTAGCATCCTAGCATCCCTAGATCTATCGCCTTAGCAGATACAGTACCTGGGATATTAAATCACTCCCTAATTGAAAGATGTCCCACATAATTCCATCCCCGTATTAAATTTCATATGAGTTTAACGACCATTTATCCCTCAGAGTTTAATCACAAAATTTGGATCCACACATGGGCATTTGTTGACTACAGCAGAGTTCTGTACAATTTTTGCAGATACACACACACACACACACACACACACATAAATCGTCGCTAAAGAAACAATGCTGCGTAACTGACACTTTTGGTGAAAATGATATTTTTATACAGTTGGCATCACTGAAATAGCACGCTTATGATGAAATATCGGTCAAGATGAAAACGTATGTTGTGACCTTGCTAAAGAGGCATACACAATACCACATACCTGAAGCAACATAGAAAATTCTGAAATACCGCATAACTACTCCAGTGTACAATACCGTGTATCTGATTTCAATGAAAACTTTATGTAATACCGCCTATCTGTAGTATACTGCACACAGTTCAATTTAGTTCACTAATGAGGATCTGCAATAACATCAGATATTTTAAAAATGGCATTGGAATAATTATGTATATCTTCATTATTTGATGTTGGAAGATTATACGGTACATAATAGGCTATTGTAAATGATGGGAAAATCAATAAATAAATATCTATCTGTTTTCAGTCAAATGTTTTCAATAGTATATTTTGAATCTTGCTTCTCATTCTCGCTTGCCATAGTCTATCGTCATAATTACTGTTTTTCCAACTAATATCCAGGTTAGAGGTAATGTTAACAAAATGTTACTAAATGTGTCTGGAAATATTGGTATTGATGTGTTTTTCTGTTTGTTTGTTAATAATTTGAGAGTTGGTAACATCCAAAGCAGCTTTACCAATGAATGGCCCGACAGTTTCTGCTCTTGTGTTCCCCCCTCAAAAAAAAAAAATAATAATAATAATAATAAAATAAATAAATAAAAAATATAAAAAATATGAATTTCAGGTACTCCTGTTTTGTAAAGTACCAGTAATTGTAATTGTGATTGTAATACTTTTGAAAAAGTAATTTGTAATTGTAGTCTACCGGGTAATTGTAATTCAGCCCAATTACTTTTCTTTTTGTAACTTTTCCATTATTATACATATACACAATCAGATATTTGTGTAAATGCATAAATTTACTTACATGGCTGAAAAGTGATAAGTTTCAGCTTCATAAATAAACCAAAAACTAAACTGCATGGCATACATACCATGGAGGGTTGGTTATATGGTTAGTTAACGGTGATGTACTTAACTCAGGCCAGTGACCATTGCTAGCGAGCTGGAATTTTGTCCCCAATAAATTTATTACACAACTGGATTGTTCATAATATTTTATAATCCTTGCAACCCCTCACTTCCTTTAACACAAATAAATAATTGAGTGTTCACTGAAGAAAAAATAAATCAATAGTAAAATGCTCGCACATAACATTTGTCCAGTTTTTATCTGGGTTGTGGGTTAAATGTGAAATCAAACAACTAAACTACTCACCAGGATCAATACAAATGATGTAAGTATGGAGCATAAAGTAGCCAAGTTCATGTCAAATGCATGTATCACAGTTGTCTTTAGTTCAGGATATCTGGATGGAATGTGATTAATTTCCTCCATCCATAAACAAAACCTATACACGAGCTGTACCAGGGCCACCATAAGCACTCCACATGCTGGTGCTATGCCTTAAACAGAAAATAGAATTTAAATGTCTTATCTTCTATTATTAGGGATGGTAGATTTTAGCAACTAAAAAATATTTAGTATTTTTAAAATAAAATTTAGCATTTTATAGCAAATTTAACATTAAAATTTAGCATATTGTAGCGATCTGGGATGGAACAGTTTTATTATTGGAAAATTAAGTTTTACAAATTCAGTGTGTTAAGTGCATTTTATTTATTTTCCAGTTACAATAGGCATAAAGCAACATAAACTTGTCGTGAAATTGTGAACACTAAAATAAACGTCAAAATATATGCACTGGTAACATGATTTAAAATCAGCATTTAGCACACACATTAAAAATTTAGCATTATCCTTTTAATCTGTTTTGGCTATCTGTGACAAATACTATTTGCTGAAAAAGCGTTCTACAACCACGCTATTGGTAAGTGACCAGATTACCTGAATAGCTGCATTGGCATAGTATATTGCGATACAAGTGCTGTAAGCAAGCGCCTCGTTTTTTCAATTTTCCAAGATCCGTTATGCGCTTATAGCACGAGTATTGCATGCTATTTTTTGCACAATGATTATTTATATCAATTTAATTATATTAATTGAGATATTACCTGAAAATATTATGTATATACATTTTTGAAGATAGATGTTTATTTCAGAAAGTGATTCGCATGTGTTTGTTATGGGAACCGAATATTTGTCCTGGGGGGCCTTGTCCATAAAGGCTTGTATTATGATGTGCCGAAAGTAAATTCTTACCGCACATAGCAACAAGATTGCGTGCGGGAATGTCAACTTACGATCCACGGCAACAATATTCGAAGTACCACTAATTAGTTAAGTCGTGCAAAAAAGAACTAACAAAATGTTCAGGCAGTAAACCTCTGAATTTCTCTTATACTGGTTATCAAATGTTTTTGAAATTATGGTTTTGATGATTATGCACTATGTGTAGTCACACAAAAATGTTGAAAATCTGTAATTGTTAGCTTGTTGTGTTCTTCATAAACCCTAGAAACCATATAGTAACTCACTTTCTGTGGAAAGTGTATGGTGGATAGAAAAGAGGGCATATGAGATCAAAAAGGCAGGCAAAAGCAGGACACATTAAAATTATTGAACAGCTGTTTTTGTGGCCTACATTTACCTGGCAGTCGTAATTTAATGCATCTGAACATGTAAGCGCTTTCTTATCCTTGCTGCTAGCTTGAGATACGCATTTTTCTGATGACCTAATTTCATTCAATAGGCATTTGCTGGCTTTCAGATAATCATAAAACTGAGAACATATTCATTCTTACATATTGAACTTCACAGTCACCAAGCACTCCATAGTTTTGCCAAATAAACACATTGCTTCCTCATCAGAATGGCCCTTTTTGAAGCATATTTTGTATTTCTTCTCTCCATTATGAACTGAGTGCATAAGATAAAACTCTCAGCATAATACAATACTTAATATTCTGTAACTTTCAGGTTATGACTACGAACAGCAGAATCTAAATTTAAAATTTCCTCCAAAGAGAATTATAACCGGCAATAATAAAAGTGAAATGAGCACAAGTACTCAAAGAGATTATGATTTCAGAAGAAATTTGATTGTGACACGATGCTCAGAAACATCTTTTGGTAAAATCTGGAAACAATTAAGCATCCTTTCAGTTATTTAAAAAAAAATCATAAATTATACAAAAATATGGACACTGAAGAGCACTACTCCGGCACTGGTCAACCGATTTGGTCCAATATAATATGCTTCTTCCCATGGACATTATGAATGCATATACCAAGTTTCATGACAATCCATAAATTCTTTCCAAAATATTACCATAAAATAGGAATTAAATTGGGCATTACTCCCATACCGGTCAACCCATTTGGTCCAATATCAATAGGCTTCTTCCCATGGACGTTACAAATGCATATACCAGGTTTCACGAAAATCCATAAATTCTTTCTAATATATAAACCATAAAATAGGCATTAAGCTGGGCATTACTCCGATACCGGTCAACCTATTTGGTCTAATATCAATAGGCTTCTTCTCAAGGATGTTATAAATGCATATACCAAGTTTCATGAAAATCAGATAAAGCATATTTGGTTTTCACAAGTACAGACAACCGGACAAAGAGAGATTTTCCCGTCCACCATACAATCTCATAAAGTATACCATTCTGGCACATAATAATAATAAATTGTATTTGACTAGTACATCTACACTTGACTTACACATAGGCCTACCAGTTGCTAGTTGCTCCGCTTCCAGCAGAGGAGGTCAACCCTTTGCGAGCAGTATTTGGATATATTCGTGGGTAACATGCTAAACAAAAAGTGAGAGGATTTTGGATTTCCCACACTTATTTTTCATTGTAATTTGAAAAGAGACTAGATGGCAAAGAGATATAACTTCCTTGAAGCCATATAACAATCAAAAATCCAATGAAAATGTAGTACTGTAAATTCAAAATCTTCACAACTTTTGTATAGCATGTCAACCATGGATGCATCCACACAGACCTACAGCTCAAAAGGGTAAAAAATTAATTAATCAACAAAGGCCAGATATGCAAGTTCTTAGTTCCTAATGAGAAATTTTAAAGATTTGGGAAAAACCAAATATAAGGTGCATCGTCGCATGAGACATATCCCTCCCTCATCCACCCTCAGTGAAGCACTTTCTTTTATACCATGATCTAGTGAATTCTTCGAGGATAAACAGGCTGACAAACCGTTGGGTACAAGGCAAACCTGCGGGTACAAGGCAAACCTGCGGGTACAAGGCAAACCTGCGGGTACAAGGCACTTACTCTCACATTTTTAATATTTGGTACAAGGGGCACTCTTGCAGTTTTAATACTTGGTACAAGGGGCACTCTCGCATTTTTAATATTGGGTACGGTTGGGAGTGTCGGCGACAATATACAAGGATAGTTTGTCACCATGCTTTGCTGAGAAACAAAATGTGAATATCGAGTGGGCGGAGCTTAAAATGCATCTTGTATTTGTCTTTCGCCAAAGATTTTAATGTAATAATCTATTCAAGCTATTACTATTAACATTTAAATAATTTGAAAAATCTGAGTTCTTACACAAATATCCAGCTGCATGAAATATTCCCATGGAATACCATACTGATGAAGCACCCACTGAAACCAAAGGAAATGATTCAGCATAACATAGAACACTTTGAAAAATACATATTGTTTTTATTGAGAATGAATGGAAACTATACAGAACTTTCTTTCTAAAGGGAAGAAAAGTTCATTCTCAAAACTATAAATACCAGTACTATATTATACAGTGAGTCTCATGCAAGAGTTGGCCAATGACGTGGGATTCTGTGTTGCAGCGGGCACAGCTGCAACTCCCGAGCGATCAGGTGAAATATAAATGCTAATAAAGCCGCGATCGGTGTAATGATTCAGGTTTTCACATTTACAGTTAAAATTACAATGAAAATAAAATCAGGTAAACTGATGTAAAAAAGTGCCAGTATGTTTTTTTTAATCAGTTATGACTGCAATTATGATATGCAGAATGTTTTTTTTTTTAAATTGATTTTCAAGTTAAGCTCCAGATTTATTCATTAAGCAGGGCTTGCGGAAGAAGAAAGGTCTACCATCTCGGCTACCTGGGTCATTTTAACGGTCTAGTTGGATAAGCGCATGTAAATCAATATGTTTTTTGTCATAGCTACCTGTATTTTAATTTCCAAGGCCTTATACGATCACAGTAAAACAATAGGCTATGTTGTCAAGATAACTAATTTTCATTTTTTTTATAAATTCTTTCGCATACATATATTACCATAAAATAGACACTAAATTGAGCATTACTCCGAAACAGGTCAACCGATTTTATCCATTATGAATAGACGTCTTCCCATGGACATTATAAATGTGTATACCAAGTTTCATAAAAATCCGGTAAAGCGTATTTGAGTTACCGCGTCTTGAAAGGCGCCATAATCTATTAAAATAGGCACTAAATTGGGCATTACTCCGGTACCGGTGAACCGATTTGGTTCAATATCAATAGGGTTCTTCTTATGGACATTATAAATGTGTTTTCCAAGTTTCATGAAAATCCGAAAAAGCGTATTTGAGTTATGGTGCGTACAGACACACGGACAGACAGACATTTTTTCGTCCACCACACAATCTCAT
The DNA here is from genome assembly GCA_964059195.1 of Ectobius pallidus. Classification (NCBI taxonomy): domain Eukaryota; kingdom Metazoa; phylum Arthropoda; class Insecta; order Blattodea; family Ectobiidae; genus Ectobius; species Ectobius pallidus. Next base: position 119,865,896 of record CAXKWD010000006.1, read on the forward strand.
AAAGTACCATACTGGCACTTAATAACCACGTACCTCATCACAAGAGATGTCAGAAATTTTCTCCTCTTGCATACGCACAACACTGACACCTTTTTTAGAAAATTTTCTTTTACGCGCTTAAGTTCAGCTTCCGAGGAAGAGTTAATTTCTCTTCTAATGTTCTAATGTGTGGGGAATTGACCTATGCAACTTATTTTTCAAGTTCTTAGAAGAACTTAAAGACAGTATCACAAGAGAAATTAACTTTATCTCGGAAGCTGAACTTACACGTGTGAAAGAAAATTCCCTAAAAAGGTGCCAGTGTTGTGCGTATTCAAGAGGAGAATATTTCTAACATCTCTTGTGATGAGGCACGTGGTTATTTTCACTGCAATTTTAACTGTAAACGTGAGAACCTGGATCATTACACTGATCGCGGCTTTATTAGCGTAGATATTTCACCCGATCACCCGGGAGTTGGAGCTGTGTCCACCGCGATGCAGAAACCCGCATCATTGGCCAACTCTTGTGTGGGACTCACTGTACAATCATTCAAGGAAGCATATTTTGTAGTAACTGTTACATCATGTTCTGGCCAAGATGTATGAATTGAGAAAAGAGGTTATTAACTAGTATGCATCTTCTATCTCAAAGTGTTGAACAACTCAGTGAAATCTGAAGAGGACATTGAGGCTTACCACTGAGAATAGTAATGATGCAAAATATTATCCAATTCTGAGCTACATTCTGCCTATCACTAGGCAGTTCAGGTGGATAGTCGATTTTTCCAGAACCATCTGACCGCTCCCTTGCCACCTAGAAATATACAGAATTTTTAAATTCATACTTTCAGCATTATCATTTGGTATTTATAGCATGCCCATCTATACAACGTTAAAATGTAATAACATTTCAGTAGATAAATGTAGTACCAATTAGCAGCTTGTGTAAATAAGGACGGCAACAAAAAGATGTCAAATGATTGCTACCTGGGTGGAGAGAAAGAGGGGGGAACAGGGAAAGCGATAATGGAGAAAAATGAGAGAAAAAAAAGAGATTTAAAAAAGAAGAGGTGAAAACGAGAATCTGTGAGGAGAAAACGGGAGACGTATTGGGAGGGAAAAAAAAACAGGGGGAGATGAAAGATATACCTACAAGAGAAGAGGGGAAAAAAAGAAGAGGAGAAAGATAGATAACTACAGAAATTAGATGAAAGAAAATATACGAAAGAGTAAAAGTAGCAGTATGGTTTGAAGGTTACTCAGGATCTGTAGGCCTACATCATTTAGGTCTGTTTCCATTTGCTGTATATAAAAAGTGACCAGACGTTCTATTTTGGCCGAGACAGTTTTGATTTTTGGAGTAAGTCCCCTTGTCACCTTGTAAGTCTGCTCAAATGTTCTAGTTTTTAAGATATCAAATCAAATTCCTGGCCTTTGAGGTTTCAACAAATATTTTTTTTCCTAGCAATGTCAATTATGAATTCAGTTCAAATTCTTCAAAAGTCATATCATAATGCACCATATTATAAAAGGCATTCACAAGCCTATCAGTGATGCATTCAAGTCTGAGCATTTCAATTATATATGGACAGAAGTTGTTATTACTGGACTGGATTTGTTTTTAAATCTTAGTTGAGTACAAATGTCTACCACTTCACATCAAATCAGATCTCTCATGAAAATAACTATGCTTGCGGAATTTGTGTTACACTTTCCAGTACAAATACAGCAGTTGAATGTGTGACTCTTTGATGAATAAGGCATTGAAAGCTGAGAAAACTCAACTCTGATAGCAAAACTCATGGTAATTTGAATTCAGTTGTCAGAATTGTAATGACTTTTCAAAGGGAAGCGAACATCTCCCCAAAAAATTAATTCTCTTTTCCACCATTCTAATCAACTCAAAAAGTTCTCTCCCGTATGTCAGAGGACATGATTCTCAGAAACAAGCAGCGCTTACTTCAAAGACCAACATCCCCAGGCATTGTGTCACTTATACTAGTACCTGCAGTACAGCGAGTTCTGCCGCAGTACTCATTTCAGTGTAACATTGGGCATTCAAGTTGGAGTAGGGGGCATTAAGTATTCAAAACTGTGTATCATCAACTGATTCTGAATGGCCATCTGGCGGCAGATGGATGAACTTGTTGATCAAAGTTCCCTGGATGCCCACTGAGGTGTCAAAGTGAGAGCTTCAATACATGGAATGAGAAACAGCAAATACCTACCGTCACGTGGCAGGTCCTGAGTAATGCTGAAGAGGCCCAGGTAATTTTATTTTTGTTTTGGTATAAGGGTCATTTTCGTACTGTAGTCAAGGGTACAACAGTGAGTTGCATTGCCAGCATTAAACAGCTTGATAGCCAGGGCAAAAGTCGAAGGCATGGGGGAGTAGGAGAAGCAGGCTGCTTCTATGGCAACACACTGGAAAGTGGGTGAGAATGGGCAGAGCTTACTGGGGACGACTTCCAATTATCTTTTGTTCTAATAATCTTAAAGGATGCTAAGAGTTCACTCAAATTTTAAGTTACTTTCTAAAGCGAAGTTAAGTACTGTCAAGTACTACGACACATTCACACATGGTAACTAAGCAGAAAAATTACACTGTTCAAGGAAACTGACAATGTGCGCATGCATCGTCGCACATAACAGAACATGAATTACATAAAGATTATTAAACACACTGTGTATAATTAGAAGTTTTCGTCATTTGCGGGAAACGGAAGAACAGGTCGCCACTTAAGCTCCGCCCACCCCAGACAAGCATTGCTATAGCAACAGCCCACTTCCCCTAGCCTTTGAATATCAACGCTGCAGATCACTGTTATATTCTCCACCCACGAGCAAGACCTTTGTACCAAAGCATATGCAGCACTAATTACTACCATATGGACGAATTACTAAAATATGAAAATAACCCTTGTACCAAACCTTATGCACTAATTACTACAATACGAGGCATCCCCAATATAAAAATAACCTTTGTACCAAACCATATGCGCTACGGTAATTACTACCATACAAAAATAACCCTAACCTAATTACTACAATACGAGGCATCCCCTTGCTCCAAACAGCTCTTTTCAGAGCCAACATAATATTTCACAATTATAAAAAACGACTTTAGTACCAAAACTGCTATTTCTTATGCATTAAAGCTCTCTAAACTTAAATAGATGAATTATCACTACACACCTCAACGATCACTCCATGGCTTAGTGGTTAAGACGACTGGCTATCATGCTAGTGGTCCTGTGTTTGAATCCTATTAGGTGCAAAAATTTGTAGGATAGGAATAGGTCCCAAATAAGTAGGTAGGGTGTAGGAGAGAAGGGATGAAAGAGAAAGACAAAGAGGAGAAGGGAAAAAAAATTAAATTTTTCCCAATTTTCAATGCTGCTAGTAGTTTCATCGTTGGCACCTAGATGTCTTGCGTTGTTTAATAGTGATTTGGGTGGGCGCAGCTTAAGTGACGACCTGTTCTTCTGTCATTTACGCAGTATGAGAGTGGTAATACCCTTTAAGCTCCACCTACTGAACTTGCAACAAGAAACATATAGGTGAGAATGGTGGAACTGCTATTTTCGAGCAGTGTTGAAAATTGGGAAAAATGTTATTTTATATCCTTTCTCCTGTTCTTTTCCTCTTTCTACTCTTTTTAATCCCTCTTTTCCTTCACCCTTCCTACCTACTTGGGACCTATTCCTATCCTACTAATTTATGCACCTAATGGGATTCGAACACAGGACAGCTAACATAATAGCCAGTCGTCTTAACCACTACACCATCGAATGATCATTGCGGTGTGAAGCCAGAATTCATCTATTAAAGTTTAGAAAGCTACACGAAATAATGGAGATTGAAAGTTTCATATTAATTGTAATTGTGAAATATCGTGAAGTTTTAACTGGTACAAGGGTTGTTCTTCTTCTTCTTCTATCTTCAAGGATTAGGCTAAAGCCTGTTCCGGTCTCACATTTTTCCATCTCTTCCTGGGTCTTCCTATAGATCGATATCCTCTTGGTCGATTTCCAGTAGTTCCGTCCGGCTTAAATATGTGAGACTTCTGGGGGTTTTGCGATGGGCTGGTAACCCATTCATGTTAAAATTACAAGGGTTGTTTTGGTTTTAAATTAATCAACTTCTACTGTGAGTGGCATACAGGGATACCAAATCAAAAACTCTCGTTCTAAAAACAACCTCTACCGTCAAGCGGTGGGTCCTGAGTAATGCTCAAGGGGCTCTAGTGATGATTTAGTACAAGGGTTATTTTCCTATTGTAGTAATTAGTGTATATGCTATGGTAAAAGGGTTATTTTCGTAATAGCTGCAGTGCTGGCACAAAAAGGTTGATGGCTACGGGAGGAGGGTAAGTGGGCTGTCGCCATAACAACGCAATAGCTGGAGTGGGCAGCGCTAAAGGGGTGACCTGTTCTTCTCTTTTGCCACTCCTCTCTCTCTTTCTAGTCAATAACAGTTTTATAACATTTACAATCAGAACACGAATTGTGAACAAACCTAATAATTTATATTGTCAAAGTATTAAAAATGGGGTATTTTTAGCTTGAACAATGTTTTAAACCGCAAACGAGGGATTTTTGTAGTAGAGTCGTGGACCATACCCGGTAATCCTACTCCCAGAAAAATAATAGGCCTATTAACACTTCAATGCCAACCATCCAAATCTCCCCCCCCCCCCCTTCATGCCATCGCTCGAGCACCCAAAACAAAGGCGCGTGCCGTCATAGGTCGAAGTCATTTTATATTTTTTGCGTTTTAGCAAATGAATGTTTTAAGAAACAACTTATAATCGAAATAATAAAGAAGTGTTAGTAACCAAAAACCAATTATAGCTTGACATTGTCCGACTAAACCAAGCCAAATTTCATTATATACCTACCGAATATTGTGACATATTTTGTCATGAAAGCCGTATATGAAATACGAAGAAAAACAATCAGCAGTAACTGACAGACTTTCTCTCGTACATTTTAAAATCAAACGTAGGAAATAAGCGAGGAATGCAGTACGGGATTTCCGAGATATTATAAAAAATAATTAAAAAATAGTATAAAAACATTGCACATCCTTATGACACCAACACCAACTCCTTGTGCTACAGCTTCCTAGATCACATTCAGACTGATCCGGAGCGGTTTCCACTGTAGGTTTCCAGCCGCGGATTGCGAGTTTTCAGAAGAGAGAGATGATTTAGCCGGCAGTGCTTCGGACGGATGACAACAAAAGAGATTGATAACAGGGCGATAAATCCGAAGATAATCTGAATTGGGTTATTTTGAGTTAATCTGGTAACATTAAATTAAAGTGGTGAAAGTGACAAGGAATATGAAGAGAAGAAATGCCGAATGTGGCAAGCTCCGGAGGCCGTTAAAGCGAAACAAAATTACCGACGGAATTTACGGAAGGTAAGAGCAGTCGCCATATGTTTATCAAAATGGCTGACTTATTACAGGTTAAACAGTGAATAAATCTACTGTTTACATAAACTAATGCAAAATTGCATGCTTGTTGATTAAGCTTGATATCTTTAAATATTACAGACATTTTTTATAACCCCTTATATTTCCCCAAATAGCGGCATCCATCTAATATCATAGAGCAGGAGTTGCTCAGTGAACCCCAAACAGTTTTACCCTGTTTCCCTCCTTTTGTTAATTTCTTCAACTTTCCTTACTGTACTTAGTAATATAGAGTCCATAATTAAAACCCAAGTTGTTTATTGCAGCGAGTTTGTTGAACTGTATCTCACATATACTGTAAAAATGTAAGGTTAACAGTAGAGTTGTCAGCTAAGCTTGGTAGACTAGCCTGACAATAATTTAATGAGCTTTGCTGTCAAAAGTAACTTCATCGTCCAACTTATTTGGTTTTTAAACGATGCATTTTTAAATTTGATAGTTAAATTACTTGTTACCATATAGTGGAGTTCAGGATGGATGTTTAAGTCATATGTTATGGTCTGTAAAGTTCCATTTGGTGGAAGCAGTGGCAAAATGTCATATAAGTAAAAATTCTGAATTTGTATATTCTTGTAGCCTAAGTCGAATAATGTTTATTGATCTTGGTACGAGATTCAAACAGTTGGAAAATTAGTCCAATTCTCTTTCTTATAGGCCTACAGTAATAACTTATATTATGTCCGCTGCCATGGGTGTATATAGGTAGCAAACTTGCCTTCCACCCTGGCAAGTTATCGATTCCCGGCCAGGCAATGGGGTTTTCAGTAACAAAAAATCCCTGGGTTCAGGACTGGACATCACTTAGGAAAATTATTGGATATATTAAAAAAAAAAAACCTTAAATTAAAGTGGTGACTGCTAGAATAGAAAAAAATCCCTTTAGGCAGGCTTACAGGCGGAGGTAGATTTCGAAGTGCTTTTGGTTTAATTTATTGTCGCTGCATAGCACTCTTCTTCTTTAGCCTTGGCATGGTAAACCTACAGTAATAAGAACTGAATTCGGTAAAGAGGAAGAGCCTACAATCATTTGTTTTGACAACAAGAATAGGATATAATATTCTGGGAGGCCGTGCGCAAGATCAGCAATGAATAAAATTAGCAAAGCCGCTAAACAAGACAAAATTATGATATTATAATAATTATTTTAAGTGTTATTATTCTCAAACATTAAAATCTCGCGTCATATGAGAGCTATCAAGAAACTATTTATTGATTTGTAGAGTACTCATCAAGAGCTTTTCAACGATACCCCACAAGACGTGGTTTCAAAAGTTTCGAATTTTCATCCCCCACCCCCACCTCCACCCCCACCCTCACTCGAACCCCCGAATCGTTGGTGTCACTGTGAACTCCATAGGGAGTACTCTAATTTATTCAAACAAAGTTTCCCTCTATACTTCATAGGGGCCGAGATATAAAGTTTTCAAAATTTCAACCCCCTGCCCCGACCACCCCCTTGGGCCAATTTTGCCCATTAACGAACTTGTCCGAACTATTGGGCCTAGAAATAACATAATAAAATTTGGTTCAAATATCTTCAAAATTACGGCCGCTATCGTGTAAAGATATATATATATATAAATATCACAAATTTTTTTTTTGAACGGGCGGTGGTTTCGTACTTAGGGGAGCATGAAACGTAAAGATATGAAAGAATTTTTCGAAAATCATAAAATGGTATCCATTGCAATAGGTAGATTTTTCTTCGAAAATCTACCTAAAAGGGTATGCACAATAGATTTATTAAGGCCGCAGTGTTGAGAAGCTGAAGGTCTTACACTAACCCTCATTAATCTAAATATAATCTAACTTATATTACAGTAGCCTCTTGATCTAATTTTCATTAGAGTTTTTTTTATTAATAAATTGGTATTCATGTGGGGTAAACTTGAATGCAAGGTTATATCTTGTGTGGACAATTTCTTTCAGTTCGCAACTAGGTTTCTATGTAAACTTATAACCTATCACTGAATTATCGTAAACTTAAAACTCTTAAATTACACTAGGTCTATATTAAAACTGATTTATTAACACTGCACTATAATGACTTTCACTGCTATTTTTGGTAATGAAGATTACCTTGTTGGAGCACTTTCAACTGCATGTCACAGCAGTTTTCAGCAACTGTTGCAGTGTGTCCAACAGTCCTTTTTTTAAAGGTCTGTCCTTTAAAATGGTGACTATTAAAATAGTCCTTTAATTGTCCTTTTTTTTAGTGCTGTCCTTTTTTTCAGCGAGTTGAGAACAGATATAAGCTGAAAACATGCAGAGTTTTGTATTCTTATGTTATTGTAGGCTATAATGTGTACAATCAATTATAAATGTAGAAAATAAACTTATAAAAATAAAAAGTAAAGAATTAAAACTGTGGGAGGAACGGAATGGCTATGAGGGATGAAGAGGAGGCCATTTTGATAAAAAGAATAAAATAGATAACTTAATACGTTAAAAAACTTAAATTTAAGCTGAACTTTTCCTCCAACGAACACAGCAGGTTTTCAGATTGTTCAGACTCTTATTCAAGTCCGTTTTCAGTTGCTACAGATGAAAGCAGTGATAAAAACAAACTCCAAACTGTATCCTATTGTTATTAACAGTATATTAGCATAATGTGTTGTATTTAAACGTTTGTTTAAGTGATTCGGCAAATAGGACATGTTCTAATTCCAGCAAATCGTTGATGGCATTAAACAATCAGCGCAACGAACGTGAACTGCCCGCGCCCCCGGAGGTATTGTGGAGAACTTGTTGATTGCAAACTAGAAGTTGCAAATGCAGCCATTTTCCTATCTCACATATTCTTATTTTCCTAAGCAATTTGACTCCATCAAAATTGCATGGGACGTGTATGGTTTATTCTCCAGAAAAGGACAGGTTCTTGTCGCAATTGATTTTCTAGTGTAAAATAAGTATTTATGGATTATGAATTATTACGATAAGTTAGATTGAAATAAGGTCTAATTGGTCCCATATTCCACTTTTTAAACAAAAGTTACAATTTTCTGCATTTTAGGGCACAGTATGTGAAATCTCACCTCCGTGTCATGTCCCCAAGCCTGACTTGTCATTTTCATTCTTTCATAATTCAACAGACTTTAATTTGTATTCCATTTTAGTGTTATAACAAGAACAAACAGCTCAAAAAATGAGTCATTAATAACTGAAAAGAAAATAGGCTATATAATTTTGTAAAGACAATTTTTTGCACTAAACATGCCTGTCCCAAAGTGAGACTTCACCTCCGCGAAACAATATAAAAGTTCAATTATTTCCACAGAGATGGCGCTGTACTCTTTCTATTTTCCTTGGACTCCAACTTTTGGCAGTTTTCTTATCATTTATTGAAAGCCAAGCTGTCAGTGTGCTTTTAAGTGTTGTTTTGTTTGTGTAAAAGGGCTAAATGCAGAGTTGGTAATTGAACTTTCTCACCTCCGTTACCTACACCCAACGGTAAAGTTGTATGTTTTTATATTTACTTTTGCTATAAATTATAATAATAAGGAATGCAAAATTAAACCACGGTATAAGTATTAATACAGTAAAGAAACTGTGTGTTAAAAGTCCTATGACAACATGTTGGCTGGACGACACTAGCGCTCCATGCGGAGATTAAGTAAAACTACATTCTCATCATATCAAATGACTTGGGAAAATACATAAACACATCGCAAAATATTTTATGCTAAAAGAGAAAAATACAGAATATTTTTATTTAGGCTAATGCAAATCTAATTTTAAATTTTAAGAAATAATAAAACAGATAAGTTACTGTATTATATTCTAGTTAAGAAGAGGTAAACAATACCTAAATAGGCTACTGTTCAGGACTGTATCTAGGTCTAGTACTTTTCCTTTAAAATCATTGCCCTTTAATATAATTTATAATTCAAATTATGATATCAAATAGTCTACGTATTAATTACGTAAATTATATTGTAGGTCTGTCACATTGTTCATCCTGCACGTCATTGTTGACAGTGATTTTTTATTCTTTGCCTTATATGGCAATATACGACTTCAATTTATTGTAGGTCTATGTAGCGTCAGTTACTGCAGGATGGACTCCATTAAACAAAACAAAAAATTCTGGAGCATTTGGAATTGAAGACACCGTCGGTACAGCAGTTTTAAATAACGAGTTTTTATAGGAATTCATAAACTGTCGGTTTTTGGCGTGTGTCAAGCATAGACGGTAATTTTCACTCAAATATTTTACATATTTTGTTACTAGGTTTTCTTGTCGACCATTAATGACCTATTTTATACACCAGAAATCATTACAACAGAATAAAATATAAAAATATTACATTAAAGTAACTTATAACAAGACCACACCAGAATCACGAGTAAGCCAGTAGGCCTACAATAAATATTACTTATTTTCGTTCTTACCTTTCTGGATGTTTCAAGAAAGTGAAGAAATGCAATTCAGAATTTTGTCTTTTTTTATTACTGAAATTTACAGCAGAATAATAACGTCCTTTCGAATATCGCGTTTTCTAATAAATACAACCCTCCTATTTATTTACATACTTCCCGGAGTAGTTTCTGTAGTCTTACTTTATGGCCGCTACGATCGCTAGTAAATGCGCGCGCATGCTCGTCTGGCAGAAAAACGGACTGAGTTTCTGTACTGTATTAATACTTATATTGTGGTTAAACTCTAGAACTGAGATTTTCTAACTTCAAATGTTCCCAAGCTGTTACTCTCGAGTCCTATCGATGGAGGTGCAATTAATGTTGTAATTGATGACATATTTAACTGTCTGCATTTATTATTTTTTTTAAAGAAGATACTGGTATAGCCTAATAGTTTATGGCAATATACCATGTTTTGATTTAAAGTTTTGATTTTAAGGTGATAATCTGTTTTAACATAGATAAAAATAAGTAAAAAGTTGTGTGTTAATCCATTGTATGGTAATAAATATCGGTCTTTTTCATGATAACATTTAATACAGTAAATTAAATCTAATTCTCACATAACTTCTATATAATTACTATTTCTTACTATTTTCTCACCTCTGTGAATGCGCCATTTTCTTACCTTGTTAATTTAATGCAAAATACCACTCGGTAAGTAGGGCAAGTACCTCAGTAGTACTCTGCAGAAAGAAAAATTACGTAAAAAAAATTACATGGTCCAAAAAAAAAATTCTAACATTGAAATCTGCCCTTTTATGGAGAATGACCCATATAAGTTACATGTGTAGATACTGTTATTCCCAATGGATTTGAGTAAAAAACATTATAAGAACAGATCTCGTTGACATACAGCAATGAAATGAAAATGTGAAGCGGGAACTCAAAGGAGCCATACTTGTATGTGCACGATTCACGAAGCCAAGCATTCTTCCTGAGTACCAGTAGGTCAGTGGTAGGTCAGTGCTAGACTGTGGTGCAAGAGGTCTCGGGTTTGATCCCCGGTATAGTAGTTTTCTTCATGATTATTTTAAATGATTGTAAACAATGTATGATTTTAATAATTCAAGGCCTTACGCACTTATTATTTTATTTTTTGTGAAAATACAACTATACAGGAATTCACTTAATTTACTACCTACTTTGTCATAGGATAACATACATTCCCAATTTTCATTCACGAGATCTTGTTTGAAATTTAAAATTGAATAATCATTCATTACTCTAGTCATATTACTATTCATTACTCTAGTCATATTACTATGGGCATGTTTACTGGTCGAATTTACTTTATTATTGTTCAGCACTAACATTTGTGCATCATGATCTGTTAATCCATTTAATATTGGAAGTACTTTAAAATTAAAATGTTTTTCTATGTCTATGAATATATTATCTATTGTTGTTTGGGAGTTGTTCTGAATTCTAGTTGGAAAGTTTACTATGAAATCTAGATTATAGGTAGCCTACCCAATAAAGATATCAGTCTGATCTTTTTTTCACTATTAATTGAGAGTTCTACATTAAAGTCCCCACACAGTATGATATTTACGTTAGCACTATATAGTGAATTGAGAACCCTTTCTAACTGATTTATAAAATAATTGAAATTACCTTATGGTGCCCTGTAAATGGTTAATATTACAAATGTATCATTGTCAGAATCCACTCTGGCAGGGTAATACTACGATGTTGCAAAATTTACACCACAGAGGGACAATCTTTTACTAGCATGCATTTGATGACTCATTTGACCATTAGCAAAAGGTACATTTGACCACATGTTTGGTTAAATTAGTTGTACAATAAATTTAACGAAAAAATTTGACCGTGAGTAACGGGCATTAGGCATAACACTGCTATCACTAGGAACAACCTTCACAGCCCATATGAAGGAAAGACACACAAAGGCACTGGTGTACTAAACACAGATCAACTCTGAACATATGTTAAGCCAATGGAATGTTATGCAACGTGCGGCGTTGACTACTCAGCTGTCTCCGTCTAACAGACAGAGAAGGGAGATGCATGCCTACTCACTAAGAGGAACAAGCAAGCATTTGTTTTAAGGTATTTCATTATTTTTAAATAAGCCGCTTTCTCCTCAATGGAGCGTCGTACAGATATGGGATTTTAACAGTTGGCTTCCAAATAAATACAGCTTTCCAATGATGACTTCAGAAAATACCTATATGTAATAGATTTTGAGCACGCAAAGGAATAAGTGAAGTACATATCTTTAGTGAGGCAGCACGGTCCGTTAACTGTACAACACTGCAACAACCTCATTTGATTGTCACTCGTCACGTGATTCTGCCTGCTCCGCCTCAGGTTCAGAGTTGTTCTGTGTTTACTTTAGCCATGAATGGTATAAAGTACTTATCACGACCATTCCTAGACACAACCATGAAGCTCTTCAAACTAAAAATCATGCCCTTCATCACATATGGACTAGCACTAATTTGGGATGAAAGCAGTTGTTCTAAAAAAAAAAACTTTGCTGAAAGATAGTTTTTGGTCATGCAGCAGCGAAGCTCTGCCCAGTATTGCCCACTGGCCCACTTCCTCTACTTCCCCATGCCAACTAGTCTTGCATGCGCCCTTACCCTGGCAATGAACCTATTCAATGCTGGCACTGCAGCTCATTGTTGTACCCTTAACCGGCTGTTAAAAAAAGGCCCTTGCACCAATACGGCTATTTGTCATGTATTCAAGCTCTTTATATTTAAAATAGATGAATTTTCCCTTCACCGCTCAGCAATCACTTGTGGTGTAGTGGTTAAGGCTGCTAGTTACGATGCTAGTGGTCCCATATTCAAGTACCGGTTGGTGCGTAAAATGTACAGGTAGGAATAGGTCCCAAATAGGTAGATAGGATGAAGAGAAGGTGGGAGAAAGGGAGAAAGAAGGAGGAAAAGGAAGACAAGAAGAAAAGAAAGGAGAAATAAATTATTTAATTTTTTTCCAATTTCCCCTTTTGCATAATAAATGATGGCGTTGCTAGTAGCTCAAATGCTGCTGCTAGATGTATTGCTGTTTCCTCACCCTAAACCTCTCCTTCCCAGGCAGGTCCCGTTAGTGAGCAGATGGGAGGGGCCTATTGCGAGACCTAAAATTATATTTACCCAAAGCTTGTGTGTGTCAAGGAACACCCTCTCCAGATACGTTTATGAAATGGCAGGAGAGACCTTCTTCCTGGAAGACCTGAGATACGACCATCAATTACTAGCAACGACAGCATGGAATCAAGCAATTCAAAGAAGAAAAGAAAAAGTGCCCAAAATCCAGAAGGACTTTATGCAACAGATGCCTTCATATAATATAGAGAGACTGGACAGGAGTAAATTATGAGCTGTGATACTTAGTGACATGGGTTCCACTGTAAGATATGCACTCTCAAATTGTTCCATGAGCCTACAAGCAAATATATACTGGTATGTGAACTGAGTGGTGGAGAGTGCAAAAAATATCACATCCAATGGTGCCAAAAAAAAAAAGGACCAAATCTTTGACAGCCTGTAGTCTTGTATTTTTATAGCTGCTATAATGTGTTGAGGGTGTGTCCTTTGTGGTTTATGGAGGTCTTTTCACGTCTGTATTGATGTCTTCATATTCATGTCCTTTGTTTTATTAAGTGGCTTGCATAAGCAGACTCTGTGTTTTGTTTGAGGGCTTTGATGTGTTCTGTGTATGTTTTGAAGTTTCAGCCTGTTTGTCCAGTTGGCTCTGGAATTTGAGACGTTCATTACCAGAGAAAGTATTTACATGTTCTGAAAATGTACAGAATATGTAAATGTATCCTAACTGGTCCTTTGCCATGGGGGGAGATAGTAGCATGGCTGCCTTCCACCTTGGCACCCCAGGTTTGATTCCTGACCGAGTCAGTGGAAGAGTCTCTTCCTGGATTCAGGCCTAGGTGTTGTGTTGTCCCTTCATTTCCATCCTGCGAGAAGCAATGGCAAATCTCCGTGGTATCACCCTTGCCTGACAGAGCCTTGGATGACTCTTGGTTATCATCCTGTTCATCATCATCATCATTATTATGTGTTATTATATAGGCTATATAACTGAAATTCTATTAAAATTGCCCCACCCCCCCAAAAAGGAGCCTCATATCATATAAATAAGACAGCAAACTCCCGATTATCCATGAGCAGATTATCCATGCAAGATCCTTTCTTCCTTTTTAAAACGATAATGGTTTATTTTTCAAAGGCACGAACCGGTGTGCTTTGCCAGATGAGGGAAAGAGTGTCTGGCAGGTGTCAGCATGAGGGTCTGTGTTATTGTTAGGCATACTTCGGTAACAAAAGCCAGCCACCGGCACTTGGGATGCTGCAATGTTGCCACCATGACTAGAAAGAGAAAATCGGCAAAATATTCCTTAATATGTTCACTGTTACTAATGCATATTTCCATCATGTCAAAAAATTGTATAGACGCAAAGATATGTAAGTTAAACAGTATAATGTTGTACTGGTACTAAAATGTAAGGATGTTAGAATTGCCATCCATAGAAACTATATAATTCGCTAAAATTTTCCCTGTTGATTTCAATCGTGGAGCCCACAAATGATTTCATTTGATGGTTGCTTATATTACAGTAATACCGGTATATAAATTCAGCTTTGAAAGGGTTAAGTAGGCTTTTGCCAAGATCAGTACCGGTACAGGAGCATCCCCTAGACTTCTTTTATGTACACTATATATTACTCAGTCGGCCGCGGTGGTCTAGAGGTAGCGTGCCCGCCTCTAGATCCGCAGGGTGCGGGATCAAACCCGGCCGCGGTCGATGGATTTTTCAGGACGTAAAAATCCTGGGCACGGGGTCCTCCGGGAGGGACTTTAAGCTGGGGGTCCCGTGTCGTAGATTTACGGCACGTAAAAGAACTCCAAGCCTAAATTAGAGCTTCTGGACAAAATTTCACGTCCAAGAAATACTTAGTTTCCAGAGGGGGGTTGCGAGGCGATGGGCTTACCACCTGTCCCTCTACCCTCTCTCGGAAAATAAGCATATCAAAATTAGTATAGGTAATGAAACCTCCATTGGAGGCCCCTTCGCCCCACCTGGGGATCATAGGGTACCAGATACAGATATATTACTCAAGTTAATGAAAACTCTGAGTATAACGAGCATTATGACAAATTTAGCAGCATTTATAGCCCATTAAGATCTTATTAGATTATAGCCTATGAGTAGCTTATGATAAAATTGCCTGAAGCTAACTTTAACGTTCAGATTATCCATGTTTTTTTTTAGTTGTTATTCATGCATGTCATACTCCCAATTAACATGAATAACGGGTCTCAATTAACCCAAATAATCGGAAGTTTGTTGAATTATAATAACACCTTAGGTAACAGGGCACATATGGAATTTACCAGGAGCTTTCTGAAAGGTTTGGAACTGCTTGATTCTTCTTTTTCAGAATTTTGTAACTGTTGCCCGTTTTCAATGATTAGCAAGATGTAACTGAACACAGCAAATGTTTACATCTAATGATTGCTGAGAAATGCATCGGTTAAAAGCCTAGAAATTGTTTCTATTCAAAGGATTTCATAAGTTTTAATACAATTGCCAGAAGTATGGATTAGGCTGTAGGCATATTTATTTTAATATTTAAAAGTATGGAAAATAATATGGAAAATTATTACAAACTTTATTAAATTTCAAAATATGGAGTGCAAAAGTAACATTTTTCAACTCTGCACATATTAAAACACAAATGATAATTAAAGACACAGTTGATTACATAAATAGGTACTGCTACTGTATGTGTTTACGTATAAATCCTTTCCCTGTTCATATTTTCCTTTCCCTGTTACATGTTAGTTTGTATACTCCTACTCTACTGTATTTCATTGAAGGATAATGAGGGAAAGAGTTTGTGCAGCCCTAACTCCCCAGACAGAGTGTACTTTGAAAGTACAGTTTTGGTTCTTATATGCTAACCTCATGTGGAGGAAACATAGTACAGTTGGTGCCATTTTAAGAAGGCCTCGTCCCAAACCATCATCTATCTACAAGATGTAACTATTGTTCCCTATTCCAGAAATTTGCATCGACACCGGCAAAGAACAGGTGCTCTGGTAATCGCGTAGCTTTCCCCAGTATTGACACTGTTATTCACTACTTCTTAAGTAAAGTAAGTGCTGTGGTACGTATTTGGCAACTTTGTACTGAACTGCAGACAACAGTGAATGCGCCTAATTACCTTTCTATTCACTGTTTGACAGGTCGAAGAGGATTAGGATGGCAACAGATAGGGGAAGTTCTTAGAAAAAGAGTCTTTAAAAAGTGGCACCCACTCTATAAACACATAACCACATTTGTATAATGTATTACTAAACACAAAATTTAGAAAACTGGATGAAATGGCTGGACTTGTTGCACTCATGGGGGACATATTTTCAAAAATATTGACTGGGAGATCCAAAGGGAAAAGACCACTTGGAAGACCACTTGGAAATGTAGGTGGGAGGGCAGTATTAGAATAGATTTAAGGGAAGTAGGATTTGTGAGGGATGGTTGGATGGAGTTAGCACTGAAAATATGTATATACGGGTGAATCAGAACTCACTGACAAATATCACAACTTGTTCGGGGATATATTCTGAGTGTTTGTCATACAAGGAACCTATGGTCTTCGATGGCTCAGTACTGAGTAATTGCATTGCTTTCATTTCTAAACTACCTTTGTACAATCCAAATTACACGCTGTTTAAAGTAATTGTTCAAAATATCGACCTCCATGATCACAGCAAACTTCACAGCAACACCTCATAGACTGTCACACATGCTCTAGGATCCCAGGAGATTGGTGCACATTGTTAGCGGCTGTTACGATCCTAACAACCTGGTCCAGTTTCGACAGAAGCCAAATATACTAGGCTCTTCTTGTGATCCCAAAAGAAATGACATAACATAAACATAGTCATAAACATAAACATAATCTAAAACATAGACACAGTCATTCTGTGATGAACGAATTTGATTCAGGAGATGTTTGCTTCCCTTTGATAAGTCATAGAATTCTGAACAACTGTATTTCAAACTAACTGTTAATATCAGTATTGCTTCAAAATGTTTACTTTTATTTGTGCTTTCTCAACTGTCTGTGCCTTGTTCACCAAAGAAAAGACACACTCGACTGCTTTATTTGTGTGGGGTGATGTAACACAAATTCCACAATGCTAGAAATATTTTCATAAGAAATCTGTTTGGATGTGAAGCCTGGACATATTTAATGTTTAATGAAGTTTATCAATCTGGACATATTTACCCAATGCATAACATTTCTGAAGCAAATCCAGCCCAATAATACCAATTTCAGTTCAAATAGTCTATTATTGAAGCTCTTGAACGCATCATCAAGTAGGCGTGTGAAGTATAGTGGCCTCGCTCATTGCGTTGACAGTTAATATCAAAGAAGTCGCCGCCCGACCTTGTCGCTTGGCGTACTTGCCACACTGCATAGTGTTAAAAAAGAGCGGGAAGATGTAGATGCAGCAGAACACTTGTGGCAATGGCATTGAGCAATGAGAGAATTGGCAACACGAATTCAGTCAGCGGTTTCTTTTGAGAAAACCTTTTACAGTAACAACAGACATTGTAATATGAGATCAAAGCGAGCCGCTCGTCAACACTATGAGCGAGGTGACTATACAGTATAGTATTTAGTAAAATAGCGTGTTATGGTACGAGTTTGAAGCAACGGAACTGAATTCATGACTGACATTGCTGAAAAAATAAAATCTATATTATGCTGAACCCTCAAATCTGAGATTTCTATTTGATTATTAAAAACCGGAACATTTAAGTGTACCGTTAAAACCCGTTGGGGACAAAGGGACTTGAATTTAAAAATCGGAACTGTCCTGGCCAAATCAGGATGTCTGGTCACTTTACTCTAAGGCAGCATTTCTCAACCTTTTTGAACCCGAGGACCTCTAAAATGTCTAAAAAATTTTACGGACCCCTAATTTTACATCCCATTTTTAAAATAAGGCCTATATTCTTAATATTTGGGGTCATTATAACGAAATATGTGAAAAAATTTTACTTCTTTACTTTCCACTTACTTTATGATATTTTTAATTATGTCTGCGGACCATCGTCTGCACCATCTTCTCTGACCACCAGTGGTCCACGGACCATAGATTGAGAAACACTGCTCTAAGGGATGTAGCACCATAGAGTTTAGTTTTTAAATATATTAGAGAAAGGTTGGTGTTATGACGCTGTATCTGTATGTGCAAAACAACATGTTTGACTGTCACAAATTAGTGTGTCATGCATTCCATGAGTGAGTGAGAGAGAGCCTATGAGTGAAATTCAAAAATCTTGAAATTATTGTTGTGAGCAGCTGTAGTGAGATCCTAAGATACTGAAATTGCATGTAATGGGGAAGAAACATTCTACTACTTTTTTTTTCTTTAGTTTATCACCATCAACTTAGGAAGGTAGTAGACAATGGGTGTTGTCAGGTTTGCACTGGATAACTTTTAAAATAGACTGTGTTTCTGCTGTGTAATTTAGTCTGTTGACTATTTTTTATACACCAGTCTTTCACTGAACTGTCATTTTTGTTTTACTGTTGTTCTGCTTAGGGTTATCTGTCTCAAAAGTGTTGAACATAATTTTATGGAATGCAGTTGTTGGACATGTCCCATCCGTCACATATAATTTATTTTTTAAGAATCTTAAATTTGTTAATGATCCTACATTAAAACGTGCTGTGTGTAATTCTGAGAGTTTTAATTTCATGTGTAAGTTACATTTGCTTTTATATGCATAGCCTACATAACTCACTGAAATAATGTCATGTTGTGTACTCTCCAACACTTAAGGCTCAATATTTGTCCCGTCCGTCACGTCATTATGTTTCTGAATTGCAGTCAGAAATGGTGGTGGATTATTAAAATTGCATGTTATTCTTATTTACCAAATAACAAAACTTTGGACTGTAAAAATAAATCAAGGATTTAAATAAAAAATAGGCTTTTCGTTTTGAATTTCCTAACTCTATATGTCCCGTCCATCACTCGTGGAATGCACGGCATGATTTTTTATATTACAGATGTGTTTTTAGTCATTCTATATACACTTACAGAATTGATCCTAATTTAAATTATTTTTGTTTCAGCACACTACTCTATGTAAAATTTTTAGTATTATGGGCCCTGGTGTTGCTTGCTGATTTTATCCTGGAGTTCCGATTTGAATTCCTGTGGCCATTTTGGCTACTACTCCGAAGCGTTTACGATTCTTTCAAATATCAAGGCTTGGTGAGTATTATACCTCTTCACACTGCTTATGTAGCTGTTAACATATCTAGAGCTTCCTGTTAACAATGAATTCATTTTGTTCCAGGCCTTTTCAGTTTTCTTTATTTGCATTGCCCTCACATCAGATATGATCTGTTTCTTCTTCATCCCAGTCCACTGGCTTTTCTTCGCAGCCAGCACATACGTCTGGGTTCAATACGTTTGGCACACAGGTAATGTATTTGTAAAAATGGAATTGATGTTTGAAATTAGTAGAGCTATATAGTTCTTTAAGATGATCCCGCTTAATGTAGTTTCTTGCTTAATATGCTCCTTTGCTAGGTCCCTTGAATTTCCCTCCATGACCCAAGTTGTAAAAATTCCTGGCTAATAGGCTCCTGCTTAGGACATTTTCCTGTATATAGTGTATAGATTTTATTTTTAGCAAAAAAAAAACTTCAGTAAGATGCTTGTTTCTATGAAACGTGCCATAACAAATGTTTTCCAGGAACAAAATAGATAAGGCACTTCATTAGCCTTGTTACTGTATATAGAAAGTGTATTTCAGGGAGTGCATTAAGGAGACAATATAGTCTTAGTCTTGAAACTGACTCGCCTGAGGCGCAGGGGCCCTTTGTCTCCAATAGATTCTTACGGTGGTCTCAGTGAATAAGTAGTTACCCATGAGGCTTGTTATTTTGCTGGTTGGTTGAAGCATCTAAGTAAAACTTTAGTTCAGTAGTGTTCCCGCTCCCACGGTAGCTCGCAGGCGAAATAGGGACACGGGGAAACCTCTCCGGTTTGAAGGATGCTACACTAAGTCAAGTTTAAATACATTTATTGAGCCCCTTGAAAGATACAAAGAGCACAATGGACAAAATGATAAATAGACCCTTTAAAATACAAGATGGAATTTTGTATCTTGCTTTACAAATAAATTCCTCTTCCTAGCGGTGCCGAAGAAGATGAAATGTTGATGAAGTCAAGGGGAGACGACTTAGTAAGCTCCTTCTGGAAAATAAGGCATGCTTGCCTTATAAGACTGATGAATAGCTCGGAGGACCAGAGCAGAGCAATTTTTATAGTCGCGCTTGCTCGGACGACTGAGAAAGAATTTCACTATTCTTGAAGTGAATGCGCACTATCAGCAAATTATTTTAAGGTCGACTTGCTGCTTCGACCGAAAAGAAGAACCTTTAGATGTTGCTTCGACACTGCAACTAAAATTAAGCACTCTGAAATATTCACTTCACAGCAGTACTTACAGTAAATCCTTTTACTTAATGAGTTACGCATTCAAGTCCATACGGTTTGATCAGGGAAGTAAAAAACTTGGCTTCACACATTTGTAATTAAATCACAAATAAATTACTTTGAAGAACGTATTAAATTGCGTCTCTGCAATAACTAGGGCTGGGAAACTTCAAAATTCCCAGCTCGACAATAATAACTAGATTCAGAATTCTGAACTGAAAACTAGCCTGGCGAAAACTTCGAACGAGTGAATAAGAATGAATAGCAAGAATGACAGACGTCACGACATGTGACGTAAAGCAAGAATCCCATTGGCCAAGAAAAACAATAAATAATTAATCTTGGAAATAAATCAATTAAGTTACATTAAAATACTAGAACATAAATAAGAGAATTAATAGCATTACTTTAAAACTGAATTGTTTCTTTAAAAACACAAAATTATGAATAAAATATACTAAAAAATAATCAGACTGAAACTTTGGGTTGGAGATTATAACATGACTATCCAAAAAATGAAAGATGCGACAGTCAAATGTCATTTCTTATGAGAATTGATGGGAGAAAGAACAAACAGATAAGTAAGTTCATATTTAAAATTATATTGAAGACACAACAAGAAAAATAAAACAAACGAAGTCACAAGCCTGTTGCCATAGCAACACGAATGCTAGACGGAACATATTGCCCGCGATAATTTCGCTCGTGAAATTATCTAACAGAATGTGACGTCAAGCAAATTCGTGAATGCAAGGATTCGAGGCCAAAACAACTATCAAGTCGCAATAAAGTCAAAATCGGTGGAGTGGGATGCGTCCGGCATCAGCACTCTGAATGAAAGCAGGTGTCACTGTCCCTCTTCACTGACAGGCAGAGGAGCCAACTTGATGAGGGGCCTCTTATAAGTGCCTGAGACAGTGCGCACAGTGACAACTCTGACAAGGCCGTCTGGGCCTGGGTGTACTTGGTGCACCAGACCAAGCACCCACCTATGAGGAGGTACATTGTCCTCGAGAACCAATACAGGGGTACCCAAAGGAACGTCTGGCAGTACCTTATGCCACCTTGCACGACGCTGTAGCGTGTGGAGATAATCCACGGACCACTTCTTCCAAATACAAGTGACCATCTGCTGAAGATGGTTCCAACGGGAACGCAGGCTGTACCCACCAGAGAGGTCAGGACTGGGCACCGACACAATGGGCTTGCCAATAAGAAAGTGGCCGGGAGACAAATATCCAAAGTCATCCACGTCCTCAGATAACGACATCAAAGGACGTGAATTCAAGAATGACTCAATTTGTGTGAGAACAGTAGACATCTCCTCGTAAGTGTACTTACAGGACGAGGACATCCTCTTCAGGTGGAACTTCAAAGAGCGTACTGCCGCCTCATGAAGCCCTCCCATGTGTGGAGAGTGAGGAGGCAAGAAACGCCAATGAATGTTCAAATGCGCAGTGGCGTCTTGCACTGCGGAGTGATGTTCTGATGACATCAAAAGCCTAGAGAGGTTCTGCAGGTCGGCGTGGGCTCCGACAAAGTTTCTACCATTATCACAAGTGATTGAACTTGGAATTCCACGACGACTTGTGAACCTTGACAATGCCGCCAGGAAGGCACGTGAGGTGAGCGAAGTCACTAGCTCAACGTGTACGGCCTTCGTGGACATGCAGACAAAAATAGCAACGTAGGCTTTAGTAGTCACCTTGGACCGCGGGCCACCAAACTTGAGAGAGAATGGACCGGCGTAGTCCACACTAGAGTTTGTGAAAGGAGGGAGAGGATTTACTCTCTCAGGAGGCAGATCAGCCATCTTTTGCTGAAAAGCCTGAGCCTCAAAGCGGAAGCAAACACTACAGCGCCTCCGTACACTGCGAACCAGCTTGCGAATGCAAGGGATCCAATACGACTCTCGCAAGTGTGAGATGACTAGCTGAGGTCCTGCATGACCTAGATGCAAGTGCACATGGAGAACTAACTGCCTGGTGAAAGCATGCTCTGCAGGAAGTAATATCTGATGCTTGTTGTCAAAGGGTAGGTTGGACCGACTTAGACGTCCACCTACACGCAGGATGTTATCCTGAATAAAGGGGCATAGTTGCCGGATCTTACTAGAAGAAGGCAAATCTTGCGAGGAAGACAATGCTTGAATTTCCTTTCTGAAAGCATTCCTTTGAATGATTCTAATGCAAGAATGCAAAGCTTCAGTAAGCTCTGACGGCAGCAAAGGGCCATTGATAGGTGACTTGAGTTTCAAGTAATTATTAATGAAACGTCGCACATAAGCCATGACCCTGATTGTTTTCAAATGTGAAAACTTAGTCAGCCATGGGCTTAAGCTAGAGGTTTCGATAGTGACTAGCGCTGTTATCTTCACCTCTGGGAGAGACGAAGACTCGAGCTCAGTGGGCAAACTGGGCCACTGAGTGGAGTCGGCAGTAAGCCAAGAAGGGCCTGACCACCACAGAGAGTTGTTAAGTAGGTCAGAAGGGGTGGCTCCCCTAGAGATGAGATCAGCGGGATTGTCCTTAGATGACACATGCGACCAAGATTCAATGGCAGTGAATTCTTGGACGTCCGCGACTCTGTTAGCCACGAAAGTCTTCAGTTTAGAAGGTGAATGGTTTAAGTCTGCAGTTAGGAAGGCTGAGTAATTGGAAGACATAGCCTTCGAGCATTCGGGCTCTTTTGGGCTTGCTTCAAGATAACGCTTAGCCGTGGATCGGCGTCGATGACCATTGGAAGTATGGCAACGCTGTGAAGGGAAAGGCGCAGAGGGCAGTTTCCCGGCGAAGTACCAACCAAGGTGCGAGTTCTGAATCGTAGGTAACTCACAGGTGGAAATTTGCCCTGGACACACCACTTGGGCGCAAATCTCCACTCCAAGAAGTAGATCGACACACTTAGGACGACTAAAGAATGGGTCAGCCAAGGGAAGATTCGGAGGAATGTTCCAATCTTTCGTCTCAATGAAAGAGCTCGGGAACCTTTTCTCCGAAATCTCCGGAACGACAACGGCCTGTGCATTGTAGCGCCATGAAGTCACTCGCGACTGAATCGTGATGCTGGTTAGCTTATGTGTGCTAACATTAGTGGACAAAATTCCCGCTAGCGTAGTCCGCTGCGCATGAGGAGCTAGTCCAAGACGCCTAAACAGCCTGTTGCTAATAAGATTGCAGTCTGAACCGCTATCCAGGAGGGCTGTGGCCTCAACAGGCGAGCCGTCTGAGTCCAGGATGCGGACAGTAGCAGTAGGAAGCAAGCAGCGCTGCTGGGTCTGACTAGAAGCCATAACACCTGCAGTGTTGGCAGCCTGGTGACTATCGCTAGTCGGGTCGTGGAGGAATGTGCTATGTCTCCCAGCACATCTCCTGCACTGAAAAGTCCTACAATTGTTGGCATGCCCTTGACTATACAGGCATACGCGACACAGTTTGCGGTCTCTAACAAACTGGTCTCTTTGAGCGAAAGTCATGCTTCTGAAGTCGCTGCATGAAAACAGGTCATGCACAGCAGTACGACAACAGAGACATTTAGGCCTCGAAGAAGAAGACTTTGACTTGGAAGGAGCCGGAGAGCTCGGAACTGACTTAGCAACCTGACTTTTCGTGGCAGCATCAGTCATCTGCAGTATGCGAACTCGGCTTTCCAAGAAGACAAATAACTCCTTGAGAGTAGGGAGCTTCCCTATTTTGACAGATGACTCCCATTCTCTGATGAGGTTCATCGGAAGCTTGTCGATGATAATTCTGGTAATAATCAGATCTGACAATTCCACTTCTGTATTAAGGGAATTCAGTGCATGTACCGTGCTTATAAAATGATCCAGGTATTTCTGCAGGGATTCTGCAGAATACCTCTCAATCTGAGGGGGAGAGAAGAGATTGTCCAGATGGGTGTTGGCGATTAGCCGGTCGTTATCAAACCTATCAATCAAAGTCTGCCACGCCACCTGGAAAGTCGCAGCAGAGACAGGAATATTCTGAATGACCGTACTAACCTCTGATGACAGGCAGGACTTCAAGTACTGATACTTGTCCATGTCCGAAATGTGCCTGTGTTGAATTACCAACGACGAGAAAGTGTCACGAAACTCGATCCACTCAGAGGGGTTCCCATTGAACTGAGGAAGACGGATTTCGGGGAGTTTCGGTAACAACGGCGTGACAGGGTCGAGCGAGGAGCGCTGACTGGCAGTCTGCGCCTGCTCGGGTTCATATAGCTGTTTCTTTTCAGCTATCATGGAGTCAAAGAAACTGATAACTTTGTAATAATCAGATTCCACTGCGTGAAAGTCGAATTCATGATCCTGGTAGGCCTCGTCAATGGCCACCTGAGCATAATCTGACTTATAGGCCTTGAAGATCTCTACGAATTCAGAGCGGCGAATGCGCGCCTCATGAAGCGTAGCGAGATCTTCGATTTCGTACTCTCGCATAATCTGCATTTGACGCAGAAATTGCGATTGCAAGTACTCGAAGCGTCTTATTTTAGCCTTTTGGGCAGCTTCGGCCTGGGCGTGGGCTTCGGCTCTCTTAGCCTCAGCTTCCTCACGGGCCAGGGCGAGCTGGGCCAGGACCTCCGCTCTCTTAGCTTCGGCCTGGGCCAGGGCCTCCTTGTCAGATAAGGCCTGAAGAAATTTACACAACTGAGAGTTGCCTCTGGAAATGACGGCGTCGACTTCTGCCCTATAGGCTTCTTCAGCATCAGAATAATCCACACCGTCGATTTCAGTCTGCACAAGGTCGAACTTAGCTGCAAGTTCGTCTAACTTAGACTCATACTTTTTGAGTTCAGGATATGTGACATCCTCAATAGCTAAATTACTAATGACATTAACCTGCCGCGTAATCTGGGCCTTAATGGGAACTCGCTTGGCTTTAAGAGCCGTCAAACCGTCTGGACTCGACATAGCGACTTGCTTATACAAATGTCTGAATTAAATAGGTTGCCCGCCTAGAGCCGGTGCAACAATGACAAATTAAGGTTTGTTTATAAGAATGGAGTGAGTTGCCCGCATAGGAGCATACGAGTAGACAAAGAAATAGTGTGTAGCTGTACAGGTGTAAGTACACAAATGTAAATGTTTACACTTTACAAGAAAGTACCAAAAACTTAATTGAAATCTGTCAGAGACCTCCCTCAAACGCAATGCGGAGGAGAACCACAGATACTTATAGCAACTGACTTTAAACTACTTATTACTGATGGCTACTGATGGTAGCGTCTCACACCGGCGGCAAACTATACCGGGAGAACAAGATTGATATATAAGAATGACTAGAATTGTGGCTAATCACTGAGGTCTCTGTAATAAGTGACCAAGACAAATTCAAACTGTTAATTGAATAGTTACTCTACGTTAATTATAGGTCACTAACTATCAATGCATCTTCAACCATAGGCCTCTGGGTCATATCCAGGCCCGGAGGAACCACAAAGAGATGTTCCCGCTCCCACGGTAGCTCGCAGGCGAAATAGGGACACGGGGAAACCTCTCCGGTTTGAAGGATGCTACACTAAGTCAAGTTTAAATACATTTATTGAGCCCCTTGAAAGATACAAAGAGCACAATGGACAAAATGATAAATAGACCCTTTAAAATACAAGATGGAATTTTGTATCTTGCTTTACAAATAAATTCCTCTTCCTAGCGGTGCCGAAGAAGATGAAATGTTGATGAAGTCAAGGGGAGACGACTTAGTAAGCTCCTTCTGGAAAATAAGGCATGCTTGCCTTATAAGACTGATGAATAGCTCGGAGGACCAGAGCAGAGCAATTTTTATAGTCGCGCTTGCTCGGACGACTGAGAAAGAATTTCACTATTCTTGAAGTGAATGCGCACTATCAGCAAATTATTTTAAGGTCGACTTGCTGCTTCGACCGAAAAGAAGAACCTTTAGATGTTGCTTCGACACTGCAACTAAAATTAAGCACTCTGAAATATTCACTTCACAGCAGTACTTACAGTAAATCCTTTTACTTAATGAGTTACGCATTCAAGTCCATACGGTTTGATCAGGGAAGTAAAAAACTTGGCTTCACACATTTGTAATTAAATCACAAATAAATTACTTTGAAGAACGTATTAAATTGCGTCTCTGCAATAACTAGGGCTGGGAAACTTCAAAATTCCCAGCTCGACAATAATAACTAGATTCAGAATTCTGAACTGAAAACTAGCCTGGCGAAAACTTCGAACGAGTGAATAAGAATGAATAGCAAGAATGACAGACGTCACGACATGTGACGTAAAGCAAGAATCCCATTGGCCAAGAAAAACAATAAATAATTAATCTTGGAAATAAATCAATTAAGTTACATTAAAATACTAGAACATAAATAAGAGAATTAATAGCATTACTTTAAAACTGAATTGTTTCTTTAAAAACACAAAATTATGAATAAAATATACTAAAAAATAATCAGACTGAAACTTTGGGTTGGAGATTATAACATGACTATCCAAAAAATGAAAGATGCGACAGTCAAATGTCATTTCTTATGAGAATTGATGGGAGAAAGAACAAACAGATAAGTAAGTTCATATTTAAAATTATATTGAAGACACAACAAGAAAAATAAAACAAACGAAGTCACAAGCCTGTTGCCATAGCAACACGAATGCTAGACGGAACAAGTAGTTTACAGTATAATATTGTCTTTTGTTTACAGAAAAAGGGGTTTGCCTCCCTACAATCATCCTGTGGTTACTTTTCGTATACATAGAAGCAGCAATCAGATTGCGAGACCTACGACATCTTCCATTCCATTTGGATTTATGCAGGCCATTTGCAGCTCATTGGTATGTGGCACTTTGTGTATTACTTTTCTAATTAGTTATCATTATATAAGGCTTGATCCAATTTTATTTTAACTAAAATGTAAATGTTTCCTACAACATAATTTGAATGGTGGTGTACTTAAAATTAATTAGGAAGTTAAAATAAAATTTTCATTAAAACTCGAACATATTTTTATCATCATCATTAAAAAGTAGATGTTTTCTCACCTAATTCACTGAAAAATACTGTTTGAAAATTTGTCCTCTTCAATTTACAAATAGTTTTCTGAGAAATGGTTTGCAATCTTTGAATTTTCATACTATGTACTAAATACATTGGTGTGACCTAGTTACTAGGTTCGTGGAAAGATATTTACATGAAAGTATTGAAAGGTGCTTGTAATTGTAAACTTTCTGGTATTTCACTTATATTTAAGAGTTAATTTTTTGTTTGTATCACTTACAGCATTGGTTATCCAGTAGTCACCCTGGGATTTGGATTTAAAAGTTATGTAGGGTACAGAATGCGTCAGGTAAGTAATTCTGTTTTATTTCAGGTATTTGTTGTGTTGCATTTTCCCCTTAGCTATTTTTAAAAATTAAAGTATACAGTATGTAGAGATCCATGAAAATGCTTTTATTTTTAAGCAAAATTTGTTTTAAAATTTCAGTATTTCAGTGTTACTATTAATTTGGAAGTGTTATTTTTTAAATATGATTTATATATGCATATTTTACTAGCCACTAATTATCTTGTTATGAAGTAATGAATTCGCCTACTATAACCAGGTATTTTTATTATCATCTTAATTCAAATTTTGCCTCTTGTATTTTCATTTATTGTAAGAAATATTTAATTCAAACTTTCCATAAGTTTATATTGAATGCTCGTAAATGGATATTGTTATATGTAAGAATTTAGAAAATAAACATTAATTGAATTGAATTTATAATCCAGAATACTCCCCCCCCCCCCAAAAAAGAAAATAATTGGGGAAGCAATAGAAGTTAGGATTTGTGGAGCCGTCCTATCTATTCTGATTCTGCATCACAGCTTGATCCTGTTGGTTCTTCTTCCTTGGTTGCATGATGTCCAGTGACCATTCTGTTTTGGAGCGAAAGTTGCCTCTCAGTGGCAACATGGCTGATGCATTTATTTGCTAAATTCACAAGGGAATAAGAATTTGATGAAAATATTCCTTAAAAATTAGTTAATGTTAAGATTATGTCCAAATAAAGGATTGCCCTAATGGTCTACCTCACAGACAGACAAGTTATGTCATATGCATTCATAGGAGAGAGGTTCCATCTGGCGCTTTGAGTTGAACTCCGTCTTAGCTCAGTTGGTAGGGCATTGGCGCAAATAGTCAAAGGTCCTGGGTTCAAGTCCCAGTGTTGGAGAAATTTTTCTCCTATAATATTATCATATATTGTTCAACAGAGACAATATTCTGTGGTTCATGAATGCTTATATATATCTATCTTGAATGTTAAATTTATTTTATTCTTACTGAAAGTTTAATGTTTATTTTCAGAGAAAACAGAAAGACGTATCGAAAGAAAATGAATTTTACATGCAGCTGCTTCAGCAGGCATTGCCACTAGAACAGCAGCAACCACAGCAACCATTGCCACAGCAGCAGCAGCAGCAACAGACCTGCCACAATACTAGTCCAGAAAAAAGCAGAGGTATGTTAATAGCATTGAGTTCATTTTATTTCATGAATTTATTTGTCAAGTTCTGTAGGCTCAAGATTTCAGACCTGTAACATGCAGTTCGAGTCCTCTTTTACATTTCCAAGGGAAAAATGTAAATGAGGGAACAGATAGAACTGGATAAGGTAAGAAGAAAAATTTATGAAGCCCAGAAAAATCATAGAACTCAGGGAAAACAGCCTTATTAGGTATGAAGGGGATTTAGGGGATGAATGGGTAAACTTAATCAGGAATGTCATGTATAATAAAACCTCTGTAATTTTTCCCCCACCACGGGAATGGCGGACTTGGTAAGGGATTTCAATATCCCGGAGGCTTGGATATCGAAATATGGTCGAGTATAGATTTTGGCGATGAGAGTATGTATAATCCAAGTGGCAGTGACTGATGCTGCTTATATATTATGGGAGTAACGGGCCGCAGTTTAGTTATCAGTTTTTATTCACCTGAAGAAGACCCACAGGAGGGTTGAAACATTGTGTGAAACTTTGGAAGTGTTAAGATCCATTGTAAATGTGTTCTTTTTATTGTTTCAATTAACTATTTTGAATTATGATTACATAGATTACCAGTGTGCTTTATATTGATTATTATACCTTGTTTTCTGATGGGTTTTTTCTTTTAGCTAAGACTAGTTGCAATCTTCTACAGCCTCTTAGCTCTTATTCAATGAAAGCTTATATGAAACCTTGCCAACCGTAATCGGTGAACACGTTTCTACGTAACAGTAGAAAACAGCTGTCAGGGCGTAAAATGTTGTTTTTTAGACTTCAATGCCATCTATTGGTTTCCTTCTTGTAGGTCTACTAATTCTTTGATCACAGCAAACATTGCAACCATCACAGCATGTCCAACCATAGTATTTTCAATTTGAAAAGAGGTGTGCTCTTTCAGAAACCCATCCATAAGTCCCGATGGAAATTAACATGGGCCCTAGTGTTTCCTTTATTACTTTTCGTGAAAAAAAGAGCAACAGAAACACTTGCTATACTGCAGTATTGTAGTTAGACATCCTGTTGGTGCATACCTGAGCAACTGAGGGAAAACGTTTTAGTCCCCATCCACTGCTGTGACGTATGAAGCCTGCTCTTCATGTTCAGTGTCACGTCGAAACTGCTTTATTCTGATATCAAGGGCGACTGTAGTGGGAGACCCCACTGCACAGTGGCACAATGTGCCACAGATGCGCACCCGTGTGTTAGTGTATGACAAACTTTGAGCATAGTATTGCAGCTTTGTGAAACTGATATTCAAAACATGGAACTATCTTGAGCAGATTTTCTTCGTCTCATATGCTTTTCTGATTTGCTGGGTTTGTCCAACGCATCTCCAAGTATAATCTAAACAAACTTCAGAATACTTACACACATCCAGCCAGCTGATGCATATGATCACACATAGCCTTTGGGAAATGACCGATTCCCGAAGGATAGGGATCATGTGGTTTAGCTGTGACATGTTTCCATTCCGATAATCATGTGGACACTATGTTTTTAAATTCATCGCAATCTCGTGCGCATTATATCGCTGAAATCAATTGACTCACTCTACTTTCTAATTCAAGTTGCGTTGTTTAATGAGCTTGGGTACGGCTGGAACGGTGGCTTGTACAAAAAGAATTACAGCGCATTTTCAACTTATCGCTTAAACATTGACTGTAAATCAGAGCATTTTCTTCAGTGAGTTTAAAAACTTTCCCAATTCAAGCCTGGGAAAAAAACATGGCAGTTCGTGGTAACAGATAAAATTAATTTCCAACTGGGAAAAAAGAGGTTTGGGTTTCAAAATTGAGTTAAAAATGTTTTTATTTCACAAAAATCATGGAAATTCACATTTTTTGGATTTTTGTTATTTTGCAATTTAATTATTCACTTTTAAGGGTACAAAACATACTTAAATGCAAAGATAATAAGAAATAAGTGCATAAGTGACTGTGCAGCAGGAGCGAATCACAGCATACTATGAATCAATCATCCATGAATCGATTCGAGTTACCATGTTGTGATCAGTGCTACCAGTGGTGCATATTAGACATAGTTAACTTGATTCAGGTAAGCTAACAGCGGAACAGAATAAAAGCACACGAACTGGCTTCCGAATTGAAATTGTTTTTTTAATCAATGCACGTTTATATTATTTCAATTTCCAAACAAGTTATGTTGTATAAAATAATCTGTTTTCATGCTACTTAATGGCAGCATGTGATGTATTAATCACGGCATATTGATGCTTACGAGTCCAGTAACGAGCTGACGATTTTATCTAATAAAATCCCATCCTTTATATGGTCTATATCTGAGGAATTGCTAAACATTATTGGTCAATATCAAACACGCAGCTTATGAGTGGAATAGTCAAAGATAAAGGCAATAGTCAACCATCTAAGCTGTGTCCTGAGCTTAGTTTTCTTAAACTGGTTTATTGAAAATGAATGATTCATTATAAATCTTAGTGTCAGAATAGTGTCGTCAAACATGCCCTTTTCTATCTTCTACATTTCTTCCAAAATTATTATTATTATTATTATTA
This sequence comes from Ectobius pallidus, assembly GCA_964059195.1. NCBI lineage: Eukaryota > Metazoa > Arthropoda > Insecta > Blattodea > Ectobiidae > Ectobius > Ectobius pallidus. The sequence continues at coordinate 119,897,329 of CAXKWD010000006.1, forward strand.
TTATTATTGTTGTTGTTGTTGTTACTGAATCTCTGAGATAGAGTCATATTTCACAATTGTATGTACAACAAAACATATCAGAAACTTTTAAAACAAATCGAAACAAAAATACTGTATAATAATTTAACTGTGAATGCTCTTTGGTGACGATTACTGTTTCTTTTGTTTTGCTGTTATTCTTTTGGTTTTTTATTGGTAATTGGCATAAAACGGAACTATATTTATTTGCAGGAGGCACATCATCTGTAGAGGTAGGAATCTCAAATGGAGTTGCGCATCACACTGCTCCAGCCCCACAGACCTCCACCACAAAAAACAATCACAGAAAATCCCTCGACAAAGGGGATAAAGACAAGTGTGCGGAGCCTGAAAGCAAATCTTCATCTTCGTCATCCTCCTCAGCATCAGAAAAAGCTGCCAAATACTCACACTCCAATGGCAGTATTCACACAGAACTTGAGTTTATTGAGAGGGTGGGGTAAGTAAATATTTTGCATATTTAATTTTTTACCTTCTTTTCTGTTACAACTAAGGCAATCGATGGGATTTACCCTGATTTCATCTAGTTACGACTTTCATTGAGCTTTTTAGCTATAATGAGGGCTTTACTGCTTGTATGATATGTTTTTGGGACAGGTGGGGGAAAGGCTGAAAACCTCTTTACAGAATAGAATTTGAATACGCAAAATGATTATCCTACAGTTTTTCAATTTTTAAAATTTCTTGTTATCTTTTATTCATTTGCACCTAATAGTTTGTTTATAAGCTGAACAGTTTGTTCTGTATACACACAAATTCCTTTTAATTTAAGGGGATGACTACAAAAAAATACTGAAGTTTAAAAGGGGAAGATACTGTTAAAATGTTTTGAACTCTAAAAGATCATTGCTTAATTTATTACCATTCTGCAAAACAGAAGGGAACAAATCTACAAGAGAGATGAAAGAATTTCAGAAATACTTCCTCTCATAAATTATATCAGTGAATCAAAGCTTCAGAGAAATTCCAGAAACCTATAAAGCAAGGAGGATAGAAGGACTGGAAATCAAAGGTATACCCATGCGTATAATTACAAGAAACTGACCTCAGGAATTTAAAGGCTTGGCAGATATTCACGATAAACCACAGCAGGGGTGGGAACGGACATTAAGTCCAGATTGAGGGATTAACTCTTTATGTGATACTGGTGACTTTATATATATATATATACTTTATTCATCAGCATGCCCTATTACTGTGCGTAACATTACATGCTATACATTATCTTCGTACGCAAAATTATCTTTATAATATTATTTAGATGCTGTAATTTATCATAGTTTGAGCCTAATATTTCTTAACTGTAACATGTCGATTATAGAGTGTCCAGATCAATTGACGTTACGTATTTAATACAACTCTTAAAGTGTCTTTTCATTAGTTCATCATTTGTTATCGGCCCTTTACCACTACGTTTAATCACTTCTCTACATAAAACCTTTCTTTTAGCACTTAGTTGTTCACATTCCCAAATAAGATGATCAACTGTCTGTACATTTTTGTAACATGAACAATAGGGATTATCAGTGATTTTGAACCTATGTAAATACTCTTTCAGTTTGCCATGTCCAGTGAGGAAAGTGCTGGTGGCTTGTATACAAAAATGGTAAACAGGGTGACCAAACGTCTCTTTGAGCACCTGTCCCAGTGTCCCAATAAAATTTTCAGGATATCTAACTGTCCGGATTTTTTACAAATAGTTACTTAGGTATATTATTTGATAGGGAAAGGAATTTTTTAATTCATATTTTCATCTCATTTTTACAGGTCAGTGAATGACTTCGATGAAAATGAAGTTGAAAAAGATAAGAGTGTCAAAGGTTCTGTACAACCTTTGAAAAGTAACTCCTCCAGTAAATGGAGTAACAATCAAGCACGGGAGAATGCAGTCAACACACAGCGTGAACGGAAGAATAAAGCAAATCGAGAAAATACAGAGAGCACAAATCATCATAAAGATGAATATTGCCTGAGGTAAGTGGCATTATGATACCAAACTAGCTTAAGCTCCATGGCAACACACCATGTGAAAGGACATGGCTTTCCCATATTTTGACCATAGCTGCAGATGGCGAGATTAAGTTTACTTAGCATAACTTACAGTATATCTTAAAAATGTTTTATGCAAATAAGTATTGAATGTCATTTTATGTAAAAAAAAATAAAAAAAAAAAAAAAAAAAAATAGTGAATGATCACAGAGAGATGATTCCATACCAAAAGATTAAACAGTGGTATTGTAATACTGAGGAAATTGACTGTGATTGTGCATATTACTCCTCAGGCTTAAAGAAAGAGTAAATTTTCAAGGTATGACAAGAGGGAAAAAATATCCCACCACACATAGATTGTATGTCAGTAACAAAAGAGAAGCAGAACAACATGGGAATGGGAATGGGAATGGTAATGTCTTGTTTTCTTTGCTTTTTTAATCTCTTTGGATTCATTCACTTTAAAAAAATATTTATATATATATTTATTTACTTTGCTTGAATGTTAGTTTTTTACTTATGCCTATCACAGGTTTGTTCAAGTAACGTTCAGAGGCCTGACACATGCGGCCATTGTAATTTTGTTGACAAATGTGGTACGAACTGACAATTTGTGTGTGCATGCATGGAGCAAGTGATGACAGTTTCTGGAACAAACCTTATAGCTAGAGGAATTTTTCAGAGCCTTGAAATCAACAAAACTAAAAGGGCCAAGAAGAAGGAAGGGCTGCTATTCATAAAGTCAATTCATGTGGCTAAGTCTGTAGCCATTGTTGGTCCATAGGCATTGAAATGGTTTCTCTGTGCACAAGCTCTGCACTTTGAATGAGTGATCAAGGGTTAACCTATGTTTCTTATGTCTGATTGTAGGCTGGAAGCAGATGTTAAGAGACTTAAGACTGATCTGCAGTCTAGCAGACAGGTGGAGCAGGATCTCCGCAGTCAAATAAACACACTGATCTCTAGCGAAAAAAGCATTAAACATGAGCTCACACAGCTCCAGCAGGATAACGATGATCTACAATCAAAGTAAGTACCACACTTTAAGTTGAAGTGATCAGCCTCATGGTCTAGTGGTAATTATTTCTTACTACTGATAATGAGGATCAGTTCAATTCCCAGTGAAGCCAAGAGTAAATAGTGTCTTCCATATTTGAAGTAACAAAGGACATGGACAATAAACTGAAAGCCAAATATCGATTATGTTCTCTCAACGAATGTAGAGGCTCTTAGCTGAATCTGCCGTTGTGAAAAAATGATCTATAAATTATTGAAGAAGAACAGTGAAAATTAAACTTATGATGATGTAACTAAATTACTAATAGGGGGCATAAAGGGATATTACGTTTATGTTTTATATTGGATTTTTCTTTAGTGGTACTCTAGTTCAATTGATACACCATTAATTACATAATGATTCTAGGATTAAATTGAAAATATGCTCTGGGTTTTATGAAAAACTCTTATCATAGTTTTTTCTACACTGTATATTAAACTTGTGTGCTTGGCTTTGCAGGTTGCATGGGCTTGTTACAGCTCGCCAGATGGACAAACAAACAATCTCACAACTGGAACGCCGGCTTCAAGAGGAGCGCCGCTCACGGAACTCGTGCGAGGCACAGCTGGCTGCTGAACGAAAGGCCAAGAAAGCAGAGGAAGCTGCAGCAGCTCGAGCTATTGCTATGGCAGCCGCTGCAAACAAGTACATCCTTTTTTAGTACATTATGCATTGTGCCTGTAATGGCATTTATTAAGAAATGAGTATGTTTATGAGAAAAGCAAAGTGAGTTTCGTAATCTTTGTTCAAGTATCTTAATTTCCCTTATAGGCAAGTTGCATAGGACTTTTTGTTGGACCGTAATTAAATGTTTAAATTTTGAGGTTTCAGGTTCACTTAAACAAACAGAGACAGCTACCTTTCACAATCAGCTGTTCTCGTAGTTCTTGCCTTCTGTGTCAGATGGCAGCTCATGGTGTCCGATCAAGTCAAAGCTTCTTCTTGGTTAGATATATAAGCTTTCATGAACCACAGATTATTGTTTCTGTTGGACATTACATGAGAATATTTTAGGTTGTTTTCTTGAAACCAGCAGATTTCGAACACACAAAATCAATTCGGTCTAATGTAATATTAAAATCAACCCAAACAGAATAGATTTTATTTTAAACTAGCTTAAAAGGCCCGGCGTCGCTCGGGTTTTGTATTTTGTAAATGCGAAAATAACTTATGAAGGACTTTCGATTTTCAAACTCGAGGTCTTGAAGGTCTTTATATAGGTATTTCGAATTTGAAATGGGGAAGAACAACTTATCACACACAAACTATTTCCTCAGAAAACGCTAGATAAGCTACAGCTTATTATAGCTTATAGCAGATCCCCGCGGCTTCGCCCACAATAATTAAAAATTAAAAATGTAGCATGCGTTTGCGGGAATGTATTCAACAACTTCCCAAAGTTTCATGGTGATCGGATGAATGGCATAGTAATGCATAAAGGACAGACACACATACATTCATTTTTATGTAGGCTATATAGAAGATCTATATAGATTACCCGTCGAGCGTTGCTGCAATCTCAGAAGATTATGAGAATTGAAATCGATTAAACTCACGATGAAAAAAATTTGTGTAAATGTATTTGACAGACAGAATATATTCGTTTTTATTTATATAGATGAAGAATGGAATAAGCCTTACATTTCAGGCAGATTTAACGACCCTACATAAGAGATTTTACTTATGATTACATATAGAAATGTTGTAGCCTGGACCCTGAACTAAGCAACTTGCCCGGAATTTTCTGTAAAGCATCTTTCATAAGAAGCATATTCCACGTTAAATAAATATTTAATATTACCTTATCATCTTATCATTAACTTCTCTGGCGTTTATAATAACATGAGATATCCATTGCCTTCCAAAGCGATCGCGATGCTATTGTTTCCAAAGTATGACAAAAATAGACAAAGCCTTCTGCAATTGATTTGACAACTGAAATGAATAACTAAAATCTGATGCTTCGAAAGCGTAAAAAATGCTCGTTTTCTTGCCGTTTTTCACTCATAACTCGCGAACGAAGGCTAAAATTAAAAATGTAGTGTGACAGAAACCTTCCCGGGAATGTACCCAACAACTTCCCAAAGTTTCATGGCGATCGGATGAATGGTGTAGTAATGCATAAAGGACAGACACACACACACATACATTCATTTTTATATATATAGATATAGGTTATTATCAGGGCCCGGATTTAGATGACCTAAAAATACTATGAGAATGAGCTATAAAATAACTGAAAAAATTAAAAAAAAATAATTAAAAAAATAAAAACCAGAAAGAAGAAGAAAAAAATTGGTATGGAAATGCTAGTTTATTCATCAGAATGTCATTCTATCAGATTAAGTTACATCTCATTCTTAACAAAAATCGTTAATAATATCTAAAGTTGTAAGATTGGATTGTCTAATTATCTGTAAATTCAAGGTTTTAAACAACAGTGCATGGGAACAGTAATCGTGACTGGTTCTTATTAATGCACAAAATACAGGTATACTGAACAATTGTCGATTAATATCACAGTATTCTTAGGATATCTGCAGTAGACATTTTTGTTGATAAACTTATGTTTGGAAGTGGATAAGAACAGACCGAAATATTCAAGTTAAAAAGCGAGTTTTAGGCTGAAAGTTATCAAATTTGCAGAAGAACCTGGTAACAAAGCCATTGGATGAAAATTTATTCCCCATGATGAAATACCATATCTGGCAGCCATTTGAAATGATGCATAGTAAATACTTCTCACATATATGTTGCTGGCAAACATTATCTCAAGCTCTTAATTAGGTAAACAACACTTGATAATCTTGATGGCAATTTTTCTATATATGTGTCCCATTTTAGTTGACTGTCAATATTGATACCTAAAAATTTAATTTGTGTGTCAGAATGAGGTACATTTTCAGGGATTGGCTTCAATGTAAATAAAACAGAAACAGTTTTTTCTTCATTTAACATAAGCCCATTAGAGTTTAACCATGATGAAGCAGTGTCATTAATGTGTTTACATTTTTCTATCAGTCTAGCAAGATTATTATCAGAGCTAATGAACCTTGTGTCATCGGCATACATGTAGGTTTCAGCTTGTAAATTACTTCCATAACTCATAACTTGTAAAGGCTTAGCATATGACTCATTTGACTTTCCTTTTTTTGTGTGTGCTTGTCTGGATTTTAATTAAATTTTCTGTTTGTATTTTCTGTTTTTAAATGTCGAGTCAAATTTGAAATTTATTTAATTAATTTAATGTTTATGCCAAATTAAAGGACAACTTAAATTTTAAAATTAATGTAATTGTTCATATTTTGTAGGGACATGCAAGGTCTACAAAATATGAGTATTTTGAGCTGATGAAGCGAGCAAATAGGAGAAAATTCTTTAAAAATAGCAGTTCATTACAAGTAAAACTGTAAATCACCAAAATTATTAAGTGATTATTCGATTGAATCTGTTTAATGTAAGAATTTAGTGTCTTTAAATGTTTTAAATTGGAACATTTATTTTTAGAAAATACATTATTTTATTAGGTAATATTTAGGGTTTTGGGTCATATTTAGTCATTTTCAAGGGCATATTTGCAGTTGTATTTTCCACTTTTTAAGGTCATAAACATCCGAACCCTAGTTATTACCCACATTGTAATTTTTACGTTGTATGAAACTTACTCTTTTGTAGGTACTAAAAGCAAATGATTTCTTGTTTATTTAAGTAATCAGCAGTTTAACATTGATTATGATTACCACTCAGCATCACTATTATAAGTTTTCAAGATAATGAATTTGAAGGTGGCATTAAATTATTAAGAACTGTGCAAAACTGAAACAATTGATTGTTTGGGAAAAGTCTTCATTCAGTTAAATGGAAACAACCGGTAAATTTTAAGATTGCAAAGGACAACAAGCTCATTGGTAAGTTGATATGGTCTACTGAGACATCTACCAATCTTTCAACAAACTTGGCAACTGATAATGTAGATGAAAATTTCTGTGAGACATGTTCTGTTTAAGTGAAAACTTATAATAATGAAGTTCATTGGTAACCTCATTCAGTGTTAATATTTTATTACTTCACTGTGGTTCTCATAAATAGTATTTGATTGTTATAAGCAATAATTTATCAATAATTTTAGGGCCGAGTGCACAGAAAGTTGTCGAACCAGACGACGCGACCTGGAAACTGAAGGTAAACAATTGCGGCGAGAATTAAAGATGAAAGACGACAGATACATGGCAGCCGAGAGAGAGATGCAGGTAAGTAGGCTTTCATAAGCGTGCCACTGGCATTTATGATGTTTCAGGTTTGGTAGTTACACTTTTTTACTTTCTGTTTTGCAGAGTCTGCGGCAATATAAAGAAAGTCATAATGAGGCTGAGATCTTGATGTCAGCTCTATCTGCTATGCAAGACAAGAATGCACATCTTGAAAACAGCCTCAGTGCAGAGACTCGCATCAAACTGGATCTCTTTTCTGCCCTGGGTGAAGCCAAACGTCAGCTTGAAATACGAGAGAGTAAGTAGAATTTAGATTAATATGTACTCATTAATGCAAAGTTTTTTAAATAAAGTAACATCTCTTTGTCCGCCGTGAGTTGGTAGCGTGACTGTCAGCCACTTGGGCGGCCCGGGTTCGATTCCCGGCTGGGTTGGGGATTTTACAGTGATGTAAAGTTTCCTTCCTGGGTCAGGACTGGGTGTTGTGTCCTCATTCCCATCCCGCGAAAGGAACTGGCCACCCTACGCGGTATCATCTGGCCTAGTGTCCCTCGGTCGGGGCATGGATATCTCCCCACGGCTCTGTCCCAGGGCAGGACCAGCCTCCTGGCCAAACACTTCATAATCATAATCATCATCATCATCATTAATGCAAAGTTTTTTTAAATAACATAACATCTCTTTAATATTTTCTAAAAACCAAAAGAATCTATGCAAATTGACGTTTCAATATTTTAAATTGAAAGTAACATAGAGTACATCACAAGATATCTTTTTTAACAAAATGTTGAATTTATATACATAGCCTCCTCCTCCCCGATGGGGACATCCTTCAGGTGGAGGTTTTGGTACCTGGACTAATTTGATTATGGTTATTTTCTGAGAGAATGCTGAGTGATAGGTAATAAGCCCGTCGTCTTACAAACTTTGTAGGAAGCTAAGGTATTACTTGGATGAAAAGGGTGCAATGAATTTTGTCCAGAGTTTCTACTTAGGCTTGGAGTTTTTTAGTGTGTCTTAAATCTACAAGTCCTCTTGGAGGACTGCATACTCAGGATTATTACATCCAGAAAAATCCATTGACCATGGCCGGGTTTGAACCTGCGACCCTTGGATCTAGAAGCAAGTCCATTACCTCTACACCACCATGGTTTGTTGATCATGTTTTTCAACCTATCAAGTTAATGACATAAAAAATGGGATTTTATTAGGATAGAAATATAATTCCTAAATTTTATGAGAACAAATTTTTCACTTCTTTATTATGATGGACCGCCGGCGTGGTCTTGTGGTTAGCGTCGCTGACTACGGATCCGTTGGCTCAGGTTCGATCCCCGGTACCTCCTCGGATTTTTCTGAGGTAGGGAGGTCTGGTAGGGGTGCACTCAGCCTCGTGATTCAAATTGAGGAGCTACTTGATAGAGAAGTAGCGGCTCCGATCATGGAAACAACCATTAACGGCTGTGGGTGTCGGCATGCTGACCACATGCCCCCCGATCCTGCCATCTGCCTATAGGTAGATGACGTAGCGGTCGGGTGGTAGGCCTTGTCCCTTCGGGGATATTGCGCCACAGAGCCTTTATTATGATGAAAGTTTGTGTAAATTTTTTTTGGCAACACTGATGTAATGGCGCATGTGAATGTGGTGGCATAACAGCTAATTTTGTTAACTTTCTGAATGTCATGGGCTGACAGAAAAAGGAAAACCATGCTAAACAACTTAATTGGTGGTAATTCTGGTTATTAGTGAAGTGTAATGCGTTATGCATAGAGAGTTTGAGTAGGTGCTAATACGAATAATTTTCTAATAAATGTCATTATAATAAGTTTATTTATTTAGAGCATTTCTTAACGGCAAGAGTAATAGAATATAATGGTGTCATAATGTGAACACAGTTCAAAAGGAAACTTATCTCTATATCAATATAAATATTAGATGGAAATTTACAGTGAAGTGTTCAAATCTGTAGCAAGATTGAGATCGGAAATATACACACAAAACTTCACTCTCAATCTTGCTACAGATTATCTCTATATGTTTACACACACTCCAAAAAAATGTATTATGGTGTTTAAGATATCTACTAGTAAAATGGCAAGCGTCAAATCCGGTAGACTCTTTTGTAGTTTTTTTTCTTAGTACAATAAATATCATAGTCGAATTCTGGTTATTAGGTTATATTATTATTTATTACGTAGACACAATTTAAAGTGATCTCTCTCGGCTGAAACATTGCTAGGAGTGCAGCATTGCAGCATTTAATAATATAAATTATGCTAATTGCAGTGTTGCACAACCTAATGAATAGAACCTGCAGTTTTTAAAATTATTCTTCAAAAGTTGTATGCTATTTGATTTTTAAGGCTTTAGCCCATGTACAAAAAAAGGAAAATAACCACTTCTTTGTTGTAAAAAAATAATATTACAAAGTTAAATTTTAACTAAATTTTCTTAAGAGAACGTTTTCTTTAAAAATACTTACTCTGTTTTATGTTTCTCTAAAGCTGCGTCTCCATTGATATACATTTAACACCAACTTGTTGCAGTTAACATATGTTAAATGTTTATCATCAACTTGTTGATGTATACAAGTCAAGTGGTTTTCCAATTTACAGCTGTCTCCACTACAATGTTATAGGTTAACATGTGTTGGCGCGGTTACGAACAGAAATGAATAACATTCAAAAAGAAAACGCATCTGAAGAGGGCAGCCAACATTACAAAATGAGAGTAGTTTTATATACTCGTTATTATCTTCTTGTTAACTGTCTATGACTTTCTTAAATACTAATTTTGTACAGATGTCTTGATCTTTTCAAAATAACTATCACATTTTTCAACAAAGGAGTATGCCATAAAAAATAATTTTGAAAGTAGATGCAATACTATTGAGAACACTGATATACCAAATACTCACATAATACAAAATGGATGCCGGGAATATTGAGGAAGCTGTCGACTGCTTTTTGTTCACCTGGAAATTACCGAACCAAAGCCGATTAAGCTGGCGATCGCTTTTCGTTTCCCAGAAATTCCCGAAACAAAGGCCGATATTGACCGAATAGTCAATTGACTTGACATGTTGCCCATTTTCTCCGGAAAACAAATTAAAATCTGAGAATGTTAAGTGCAACACGCTGGGTTTGCATGTCAAGTCAATTGGAACGCGAAATTGCAATATACATGACAATATCAACTTGTTAATATTGACATGTTGGTGTTTAAATGTATATCAATGGAGACGCAGCTTTACTACTCAATTTCTGTTACTGCCTTCATTCTTCAGAATGCTAACAAACTGACTGAAAGCTAACAGTGTGAATTATCTGCACACCTGAAGGCAATTTCAGACTATTAAAATTTACACTTCGGGACATAGCTCATTTTTTGTTTGTTTTAGGGTGTACATTATTAAATCAACTTTAAATAATCTTGTTTCATAAACATTTGCATGATCCAGAATGTTATTAATCATATAAGAGCTGAATTTATATATTTATATAAGCAATCATCATTGGGCTCTAATTTTGAAATCGATTAGAAAAATTTTAGCAAATTAGATGGTTTCTATGAATAGCATTTTTAACATGTGGATAATAATAATTATGCTGTTAAACTAATAAATCTGCCTTTATAAAATCTTTTTGAGATGACGAAAATATACTTCATTAGCAGTGAAAAAGCTAACAGTAAAAGTTTTAAATAGAGTTTGTATGAAATTAAAAATTCTGCTGTAGTTATTTAAATAATTAATTAGCATTCGCTTAATGTTAATCGTGTTTAATTGCAGGTGTAATTCGAGCACAAGACAAGGAAATTGAGGAACTAAAGAGCAAGATAGCGCAAGTGTTGGCAGTGATGCCCACAGAAACATTCGTTCCGGGTCCGACAAACACCACTGGAATATCCAAATTACGACTCGCTGAGACCCCGAGCCCATGTCCTGGCTGTACTGTGTCCAATCTTGATCCCAATGCAACAGCTTACACCCCAAAAGGCACTCTTATAGCATCGACCGAGGCTTGAATTGCTGCCAGGCAAGTGGAAACATATTGTACAAGAGAAGGAGAAGAGTATAATACGTAGTATTCTGTACATTAACAAAATTGATTATGTCGGGCACTTTCCCATGACATTGTTTCTCGTCATTGTAGCAACATCTTGTTTCTGACTTCTTTCATTCCTGCTCTTTTATCAGTATGTTGAAAAAAATTGGTATGTTGTCTTAATTTGAAAAAGATTGGGATGTAATTGGGATAATTGCTTAAAAAGCTCCATACAGTTTGCAAATCCAGTGTTGCTGCCTGTTCTTTGCGGGCTTCCGTTTGCCAGAAATCATAGTCTTGGAAAAAAACATGCCAAAATGAAGATCTGTTACACATTTGACCATGTTGCCTTCCATTTTTCAATATGTGCAGTGTACTAGTTCCTTGCGGTCGTATACATGGATTAGTGTTGTCAATCCGTTGAGTACAATATTTATTTCTTGCACTTTTTTAATTTGTAGTTTCATGTGGAGAGGTAATGCTTTTTTTTATTATTGCTGATCCACAATGTGCATCACATTGAAGATGATTCAGAATTAAGCTTCTTATTTGCAAAAGTGCTGCTGACAAAAGTGATTTATTTAAGTATGGCCATCTCTGGCATGCTTTGATGGTTTTAAAAAATGCAGTCCCTTTTGATTTATTTGTTAATTTTCTGGCCATGCCAACAATTGCATCTAATGCATAGTGTCATGTGTTCCGTTATTTCTTAGATGTTTCTAATGGGATATGTATATTAGCTGGATGAAAAAAAATCCTCAAGACTTTAGCCTGGATTTGTATTGTGGATTGGTTATTGTCATGATAGGTTCCAGTGCCTCACTTCTCTCTTCTCAACTATCTGATGTATCTGAGGTGCAGGAGTTGGGCAGAGGACTCTGATTAATTTCACACTAAGTATTGTTATTTATTTCTCTACTTGAGCATTAGAGCTTTCTCTTTTCTTATCAGTAGGCAATTTATTTTGTCAGATTAAGAATTAGTAAGCCATAGCTTTAGGTGATAATATCATATGGGTTCTAGCCAAGGAACAATGGTAGAAACTTTTGAATTTCTCAAAAGGAAACTTTCAGAAAGATCTTATGCGTGTAGCTTCTCTCATTGTTCTTTACAAGCAGTCATAATTTTTCCTTAGTTTCTTTTACTCAGTAAAATGTAGTGGTTGAAAAGAGGAATACTACAGTATATTCTAAAATTCTCTTTTACTTTAAAAAAGTTATATGACTTCCTACAACTCAGTCTAGTAACTTAGGTCTATTAGGTCTGGATTGGGTATGGTTAAAAACCATATACATAATAGATTTATTCGAGCACTTCTCAAGTACATTAAAATCACAAAGTAATATATTTCTTTGTTTTCAGTTAACCTTTCCTTGTTTAAAACTCATATTACTTCATAAATTAAGTTTTTATTAGTTACTATTTTATATTATTAGTAATAATTTTTTCCAATTAAATTATGTATCATATACTACAGCTAAATTTCACTTATCAGGATGCTTTAGCTTTTAATTGTTAGGTAATGAAGAAGCACAATTATTGGTTTATTTTTTGTGTCATATACTTTTTAATATTTTTATTTGTGTACATTGAAATGGCTTATTTTGAAACTGATCTTTAGTTAGTTCCCCAGGAATATTTATGAGAAGATTGTAAAGGATTTGTGTTATTTTTGTAGCATGTTACAAACAGAAAAAATCTTTGCAAGTTGCTTATGATCATAACGTAAGGAAATAATTTTTTATCCCTTTATGTGACAGTTTTTCTTTACTTCAAATACAGCACTTATAAAGTGGATTAAGATGAAGTTACAAGAAGCTAATCCCACCAACTAAGATTAAGTTAGCAATTCTGCAATAGATGCCCACCTCATCTGGTTATAAATATTTATTATTAGTGTGATAGATTAGAAAAGAAGACAACTGCCATGGGGTTCGGACTAGTCACAAAGTCCCTGTCCAATCCTGTACCTTCATTTCGTCAAAATAGTTTGTGCAATCTACCTTTCCACATGGGATGTGGGCTGATAACATGCAGGACAACGTTGACCCAGTAGGGGCATTAGCTTTCCTGTTGGAAGATACTGCGATTTAAATACTCTGGTTGAAAAGCTGCTTTGATCGCAGCAGATTTGACTAAAGGCTGGTAAATTTATGTAGGAAGATGTCTTTTTTTTATTTATTTGTGTGATATGTTGCATGTAGGATTAGCATGTAAATATTTAATTATAAGTATTAATTAACAAATTATTTTTTCATTCTTTATTTAAAAGAGCACAAAGGTACTGTAATCAACTTCAACAGTTTCTGTCAACCTACTTTTTTTATGTGAGCATGTGTTTTTTCTAGGGATGGGTCCTCGATACTTTCGATACCTCAAAACTCTCGATACTTACATGGTATCGGCATCGAACGATACTTCAGACATCTCGCTCGATACTTTTTCGATACTTTTGTAATTCTGCAATTAAGTGAGAATGCTAGTATTTAAAAAAAGAACTTGTAAGTGGACTGTTTAAAAAAGTAATTTTAGTTTTAATGTAGAGTTTAAAAATAATTATAGGCTACTGATGATATTAAATTTTGTCTCATTAAATATGCAGACTTAATTAATTTAGTTGGTATTACACAGATCTCTCAAATTTTATTTGATTATTAAAATTATTTATTGAAACTGGAATTGTTGAAGGTATCGAGTATCGAAGTATCGACTATCGAGGGAAAAATCATGTATCGGTATCGAGTATCGAGAAAATCTGGTATCGACCCATCCCTAGTTTTTTCCTTTTTTGCAGAAATTAGAAGTATGCATTTAGGTTTGTATCAGGAAATTCTGATGCTGCCCCCACCTTTAAAGTACTTAATTATGTTAATTATTGGTTGTTTGGATTATTTATTCTTAATAATTCAGCTTGAGTACCTTGAACCATTACTGTTGCTTGCGGCATTACTAGCTCATCCTTTTCATTTCTTATGCACAAACTCATATTCGCATTGCAACAGTATGGAAAATGTTTCAGTATTTTATATAATTATTTTGATAATGAGAACACAGTTTTTTTTTTTTTCAAAAGCGTCGTGAGTATACTTTTCATTTAATATTTTTAATTAGGCATAATTTTATTTAATATGTATCTGTAGAAGTTGTATAAGGATGATTTTGCTTTACTTTTTTTCTGATAACATATTTTAATATTTCTTTTAAGAACTAAAATTAATATAATTAATCCATGTCTTTTTATTATTAACAACAATGAAGCTTAAGTTAGAGCCTCTTCACATGTTTTTGGACACACACATAGTATACCTAGGTGTAATGGTATTAAAAAAATGCCTAAATGCTGTATCCAATACAGTTCTATATGAATTGTGTTTGAAAATTATATTGTGATTGCAGATAAACCTTATGATCTCGAAATCAAGGCATGAATATTTTGTTTTGTATGTTTGCTAGTCTCTACTGGGTCAATTTTTGTCGAAGGTGCCACTTAAGTTTTAAATAGACTGTATTGCACACAACTTAATTTTATGTTCTTATGTGCTTGATATTATGTCAAATGCTATGCATTCTCAGTATGTAATGAAATAATATTTTGTTATTCATTAAAAATGATGAAACTTATTTTATTTGACAGAAAAAGTTGTAAGTTTTTATATACGATTACCCATCTCAAGTTTTGATTAATGCTGCAGAGACTGCATGCCTATTGGGTTATCCAGAGTAGTCATTAATTTTAGTAGTCAGGCATGTGCATGATGGAATCATGTTAAGAAAAGCACATGAACAAATTCATATACTTAATAAGCTTCATTTCTGTACATAAAACTGTTTGGAGATCCCATTGCAGGCCACTTTAGGCCCCCGCCCTTGGTGAGTCTCTTTGGTAACTTCAAGCTTACTGCAAGCTCTGTTTATTAATCTCCTCAGCACCTCCTTAGAGTCCATTTTAATTCCTATTTAGGATTCCTTGATATCTCTTTTCAGTAACATTCATGCTTGGGTTCAGCCAAATTTGAGCCCCTTTTGAGCATCTAATTGTTTCTCTGAGTTCCCTTTAAGCACCTAAGTGCTTTCTTTGGTCATCTGAGACTCATTTTAGCCCCTTTGGAAACCTAAACACTTCCTTTGAGCCTTGAAAGGCTGCAAGGAGCTCTGTTTAGTCATTGTTCCTTATTTCAACTTCAGGCTCATTGAAGCTGCCAACAGGTATTTCAGGCGCGTTACATACTTCAGGCCCAGTTTGGTTACCTTTGGGATCCATCAGCCCTCTTTGGGTACTTTTCAGACCTTTGCTGTTTCTACTCACTCTTTTGACTCTCAATTTTCTCCACTGATAAAGAAAAGACTCAGTTTTTTGTAAAATGGAATAATTATTGTATTGTTTCAATTAAAAACAGATCATAACAAACATTTCATCTCAAGGCATGTTTTAAGTATAGGTGATATCGGGGAAGTTCATAAAATATGTTGCAGTGTTCTAAGCTAAGCTAAGCTAAATATGTTGTACCAATATGTTGAAAAAAACCGGAGATAATACAGGAATCTTATGAATTATGTTTATAAATTTAATGAAAATACAAAATTGTGTTAAAGAAAAGTTAGGAAAATTTTGAAAATGGTAACGCTTCGTACATTAATTACCGGTAACAAAAGCTTTAAAAAAATCAAAATATGGGAAATCCAAAGTTCTACATAAATTTGAAATAATAAATGACATAACTTCCATTTGATAGATTCCCATTGAGAGACAAAACATATTAAGATTCTGCGATGTTCGGATTGAAGGCAAAAGGGAGATTACTGTTGTAGAATAAACTCATTGTCAGTTTATTCTTCAGCATGCAGTGCAGTTACGATTTGTTTGTATTTGAGAGTCATCTTCTAAATGAAATTTCCTTTAACAAATCAAAATTGTTAGGTAGAACGTACATTATAAATATATATATATATATATATATTTCTTTGTCATGGAGGATAGGTGTATTAAATACATACAACAAATTTTGGATAGATTAGAGAATCTATTTTTAGCTTTCCTGTTCAACCTTTATGTAGGAAATTAGTAAAGAATTTCTTTTGTTGGTAACTGTTATATACAGGCATATAAATAATAATTCCATCAGCTCTCTGATGTCAGTGAATGATAGAAATACAATTTATGAACTTATGAAAACCTGTATAAACATATATTTCGAGGAAAAGTAATATAAATGAAATTAGAGGATGATCCCATTCTTTCTTATAGGTGAGGAAATTAAATTATTTTAACACTTTGCTATATGAAAAATTACTTAACAGCAAAAGCATGCTGATAACGATTCCTTACAATCTGAAGCAGAGGATGTTTCCTACAAAATACATTAAAATAATACAAATACAAAATTTTTATGCATTGCATGTCTTCTTTGTCCGGACAAGAATATGATATAAATCACCGCAAACTTGAAGTATGCTATAATTTGATATAAAATTCCAACAGAAATAATGCTAATTATATTTTAAATTGTATAGCAGATTTTAATAATGTATTTTTCAGTATTTCCATTCATTCCCATATTTTCCAGAAGGAATAAGGTTAAAGCCAGATTGATTTCTAAAATTGCACTCACATTTTGTGTGAATATATTATTCTTGCCAAGTTTGAATTTTTGAATGACATAATTTCAGCTGGTAGAATTTGAAGATTTGTAGGGAAAAGGTTCCCATGTGTGTGCATTAGGGTATTGCATTACACATACTGTATTTGCTTACATAATTTGTGCTCCAGTGTATTTTGAGCACCGTAATTTTTAAACAGTTATTTTGAACTTTATTTTTGCTCCATGTATTTAATGCACATTTTTGTTTACAGTGTGGTAGGAATTTTTGGATTTGTAGTCCTTTTGCCAAGATCAGTTCTCACATTCCGTGGTAGGTTTTTTCATTTACTAAACTCCACTCTCTGCTTCACAAAGATATCGTCTTATGTCGTTACTTCATCACTGATGCAGGGACAGTGATGGCATTATGATATTACAGTTTCATCTTAACATTATAGTGACCGCCGGCATGGTCTTGGGGTTAGCGTCACTGACTACAGATCTGTCGGCCCGGGTTCGATCCCAATACCTCCTCGGATTTTTCTGAGGTAGGGAGGTCTGGAACGGCGTGCACTCAGCCTCATGATTCAAATTGAGAAGCTACTTGTTAGAAAAGTAGTGACTCCGGTCATGGGAACTACCATTAATGGCCGTGGGTGTCAGCATGCTGACCACATGCCCCCAATCCTGCCATCTGCCTATAGTAGATAACGTAGCGGTTGGGTGGTAGGCCTTGTCCCTTCAGGGATGTAGTGCCACGGAGTTTTACTGTACTGTGCACTTGTGCCAAAATTTCAAAGTGGGAAAGAAGAATAATAAGTACACTGCGTACACACACAAAATGATTCTCAGTTCAGTATTACATAGGATAGGTGTCAAAGTCATGCTCACAGAGTGCAAAAATGAAAAAGACAGCACGTAAATATCAGGGACTCTGCTCCCTCACACTTTCTGCCTTTGGTTGCTTTGTCACTTTGCTAATGTGATAAGAGGGTGTTGGCTTTCGGCTTTCCTCCTATAGCCCTCAAACTGCAGACAGTTGTTCAAATGTTGGTAGTCTTATATACTTTGTAGTAATGAGAACGGCACAACCAACATAAAGGCTACCTCATTCAGAGTTCAGAGTAATTAAAACATATGGAGTGAGATGGCCAAGGCTGCAGTTTTGCAGACTCAGATTCGAGAGCTCATGGGTTCAAATCCTCTAACTTCCCAGTTTGAGTGATTTTTTCCTCAGGATTCCCGAACTCAAAAATGCAAATGCCACAATTGGAATTTTTAACACATACCCCAAACTGTCTATGCATGCATGTGTTGATCGAGGAAAAATGTACTGAGGGAATGTAGGCCTACCAATTTAGAGACTGGTGCCTGTCTTAATATATATGATCCATAGATCTGTCCTCTTCTCTATGAGCATTGGCTTGTATAGTCATCGCGCCCAAACGAACCCCAGTCGGCTACAAAGCGAGCGGAACGCTTTTAAGTCTGACCACTTCCCTCATCTGGAAAAGATTATTAGGGTCTACCCACCCCTAAACGCTTTTAAGTCGGACCACTTCCCTCATCTGGAAAAGATTATTAGGGTCTACCCACCCCTAAACAAATGCGGTGGTCCCTGCCACCAGGTCAGGCCTTGTTGCAATGTCACTTGTGTTGTTTCTCCAGATTTGTGGAAATCAGCTGCAAGGCTTTTAAACTGTGGCAACAATGCGCATCTTATGCTTAGGCACGCACAACATTTCCCTTCCTTCCATTTCGGCTTTTCAACCCCAAGATGTTTATGGAGGTGTTTATGGAGGGTTTGGTCAGGGGTGGGGTTGAGATACTGTATTAGAGGGTTGCCACCTGAGGATCCTTTAAAAGCGGTGACTATAGCTCCTAGTTGTTTGACAGGAGGGTTTAAAGCAGGAAGAAAGAAATTAAAACATCTAAAAACTAGTTATTCGTTAAAAATTCAAAATCTACTAAAAAGGTAAATATGAAATTGAAATCCACATAAATTACACTTTTTCCTACAAAAAAAAATTAAATGCAGGTCCCCATTCATGTGTTTTTAAAAAGTAAGATGTTAATCATTGCCCTTCATTTCTTATAATAGAATTTATTTTCTGGAGGGGTAGTTCTTGAGTATGTTCTTTTTCTCCCATTGTATTTTTATTATTGAAGATATTGTTCTGCCAAAACTTAAATTTTGATTTCTGAAAAACTGGTGCCACAGCGATGCAAGTTGGTGTGGAGTCTCAAAACTGGATTTTACTTTTTTTTTGTCTGTAATCTAATAAAATAGCACAGGTTGCAAGGTAGGAGTTAATATTAGAATACAGAAACATCTTAAGATATGAACATATTTCAGTAATTTTATTTCCGAAATCTGGCTTCTTTTCACTCACTATTTGTACCTTTAAGACACTATTTTTTAAATGTCCTATATGTGAATGGAAGAAGTGCTTATTTTCATTTCCTGCTCTCCCAGACAAATTGTATTAGATCAGATGGAATTTTAAATTCTGTAAGGAAGTTAGGATAGTTTAGTCTCATGAGTTTAAGTTAAAATGTTACTTCAGATCTCATTATGAAA
Source organism: Ectobius pallidus (assembly GCA_964059195.1). NCBI lineage: Eukaryota > Metazoa > Arthropoda > Insecta > Blattodea > Ectobiidae > Ectobius > Ectobius pallidus. Next base: position 119,916,833 of record CAXKWD010000006.1, read on the forward strand.
CATATGTTTAATTTTTTAGATGTAAAGCACACTTAGTCAGCGAGTACAGATTTCCAGATCTCTTTCAGGTCTGATTTCTTGTGATAAATATAGGATTTTTGTCTTTCCATCTATTCATTGTTTAAATAACAATAATAGTAAAACATCACTGGAACTGCTACTCAGGAAAGTGCTACTACAGTAAAACCCCCTTTTTACTTTCCTGCCATTTACATAATTTTCTGCTGATCCCGTCTTTTATCCTATATCGACAATCCTGCTATTAACAACTTCTAAACAGTTGTATTTTCTGCCATTTACACATTTTCCATGTGGGCATCATTGATTTTCGATGACAAACTGCTTTCACTTAACTAAATTTTCCGCTATGTTGCCAACTCTCTTAGTTGCATTGTCAGTTGCTATCTGCGTTTGTCCAGGTGAAGTTGGTTTCTTTTGTGCGGATGCAATTTACTGCGTTCTGTTATACTGTAGTTATTCATATACCTTTATTAATTGTCATGATTTGAAGCAACACCGGTGTTTTTCTATTGCATCTTTTTTGGTGGTATCATGGAGGTGAAGAAAAACATAGAAAATACATTTCTTTGCAAGAAAAGTTGGAAATTCTACGTCATATTGATTCACATGTCAGAACAGGTGCTCAGTTGGCAAAAGAGCTTGGACTTGCTTTGAATATCATCTAATTCTATTGAATAGTCAGCGCAATTATTTATTAATTTAAAAATATGGATGATGCTGCAAGGAGAATATTATGTTAAAAAATTGGTAAAATCCTTAGATCTAATTAACCTGGAAGTTGCACATTAATTTTTGAATGATACGTATTGTTTATTTCATCAGCCTTGAAACCTCAATGTTACAAAACAACACACATATGTGAAAAAGTCTGTGCAACTTTTTTTTTTCAGCATATTTTAAGTAGATAATGTGCGTGTACGTACATACCTATATTTATTTTCATGTATTACAATTTTGCAATATATAGCATATATAGCATTACAGCTTTTACATTTCCTGCTTTTACACTTTCCTCCATTTAGCCTACACTTCTTTTGATCAGTCCCTTGAAGAGGAGGTTTTACTGTAGTTATGTATTGAAAAATTTCTCTTTAGTTAGTTTCTTTCTTAACTACATGCTCTACAGGAGTTGGATGCCTTTATTTCTGATATGAGGTATTAAAACTAGAATTATTTTGTTGAGTCTTGTATAAACATCATGAGCAGAGTTATATTTTTATGCTTAGAAAATTACCAGGAACATAAAACAGTAGATAGTTGAGTAATCAAAATTTAATCTCCAGCTTGTGCTTTTATTTTTTGAAATTTCATAATATGCAGTGTAGAAAACTGATCCCAGGCACATACTGTAGATTGTAGTATGTAAGAAAACAGCATTTGCACAAGCCATGGGAACATGATTATGAGAAGTGTGTGATGCGGGAAATGGTGTTGAGAGTACTGTTATTGTGTTATTGGATGTGGTACAGATACGCGTCATGTAGTTCTAATTCTGAGTCTAAATATCTAATGTAAAAATTTCACTGGATAACCAATCATCGCAATGTTCAGCTATACTCAAATGTCCATTCACCAAAATGTCCAGCAATTCTATGTCTCAATGCGCTGAAGGAGGACAAAAAATTTCGACTCTGCTTGCCTGTAGCCAGACCAAAAATTTTAGTCGCCACTATTGTCACAGTCTTTACATATAACATATTACAGCATATCCATTTTAAATATGTTTAATTAATTCAGTAAATAAGAAAACTCAGAATCTATCTGAATTATTCCCCTTATTTAAAAGAAATACTGAATATTAGTCTTTATTTTTTTGCATGGCCCGAACTAATTTGTAACAAATTTTTAAAACAAACTTTTTTAAAAAAATATTTCAACTGATTGTCAGCTTTAACAGCCATAACAAACAGAATCCAATGCAAACTACATTTTTAGGTAGTATAGGAACTAGAACAACAATTAGCTAAAATACACAATACCAAAACCAATAGAAGCCAATGGGAAATTCAGATTACCTATATAAATAACTTTAGGATATTTTCTAATGTTTCCGATTAAATATGAATATTCAGTCATCCTGTTCATGTTGAAAGGACTTCCTGTAGCAGTATCTACTGTTAAATTTGAGTTGTATTTTTTTGGGGGGGGGGCTAACATAATAATCATTGATAAGGTAGCAGCCGAATGGGATATTTACTTACCATGACTCTTCGCCAATCCTCTATCATATTCATTAAAAACTGAATATCAGTTAAAATTAACAGACACCAAAAACACATCAACAATAGAAAACAGTTGCACATCAATAGTTACATGCCCTACTGGTAACCTGCATTCCGTATGTGACCTTGGTGTTCAAAGGAGAATAAATAAAGCTGAATTAAAAAATTATAATAATAAGATAGCAGTTTTAAAAATTGAATGGCCATCTAGCAACCAGAAATTTTGTACCCTGCTCTAAAAGGTCAATCTCCTGGTCACTACCTTACTAATTAGATATTTATTTTGGAACACAAACTGTGAAAACAAGTCATAAAAATACCTTCAGTTTTATTACTTTGCCAGAATCTTTGGAGAGAGAATGTAAGTGATATTCCTTAATCCCCTACATTGTCCAATTAAGTAGAACAACTGAACATATAATCAGGGCAAAAACTACAGCAATAATAATTTCAATAGATCAAATACCTGAAAGCTAGGCATCTTCCAGGCTGTAGATTGTGTTCAGGAGTATATGCTTTGCCAGACGTGTTAAGTTATCTCTAGCTACGGGGAACTTCTGGTTTTACTCTTGCTTTGAAGTCTGAAAATGGTTCCTCTACCATCGGTACTTGTTTGAGTTATTCCTTCTGTGACTTTTATAATTGGCTTGGCTGTTTGTATTTGCTGTGGCCCTTTGGCAAGAATAAAAGCAGCCCCACTGAAGTTTTTTTATTATTATTAATTTAGTTTGATGGAGTTAAAGCCATAAGGCCCTCTCTACCACTCATCCAGGGGGAAATGCATAAAATACAAGAGTTATACAACTTAATTATAATTAAGTATACATTTGTCCTAAAATACAAAAGAAAAGGAAAAACTAAATGAATACAATATTGACGATAAGTACTAAATAAAATGCTAAATTATTTACTTTTTAATATCACTCTTAACCAGCTAGGTTTTCCTTTATATTAAATTGCTACTTGCACTGTGATATTGTTTTTGCAGTTCCTGAGATACATGCCCAAGTTATGGTGGGATGATAGATAAAGAAAAAGCCTTTTAAAGATAGCTAGGTATTTAGAAATGCAGGATTCTATAGAGCAGAATGAGACAGTCGAAATATCTTTGTTTGCACAGGCGTACCCATTGAAGTAGTTTTAACGACAGTGTTATGTGCTCGTATTTACGAATGTTACATGTATATCTGACACAAGCGTTAGTCAAGTTTTACTGTTTGTCAGAAAGACATCACAGTAATCAAAATGTGGTATAACGGGTATATGAACAAGTGTTCTTCTTAACTATATACAGTACTACTATATAAGTTACTATATAGTTTTTTTTACTATATAAAGTATGCAGCATTGCATATGTTGTTTTGCTAACGCTGCTACTTGTACATTCCATTCATTATTCCCCATGGCTGGGAACAAAACATCTAGTGAAACATAGACCCTTGAACATAGCCTATAGCCCGGAAGGTGTCTTAAATACGAGGGCCATCCACAAAGTAAGTTTCCCTAGGGCCGTTTACAGAAACAAAACATAATTTCATGGTAATATTTATTGCAACCGATACAGAAAGTGTTCAGCTATTTTTCAACATATTCGCCACCGAAATTGAGACATCTGTCATACCATGGGATCAACTTTTGAACATATGTGTTGTAGAAGTCTGCCGCCTGGGATCTGAACCACTTTGTGACAAACACCTTCATTTCTCTGTCATTTCCCGAGAGGTAAGAAAAGATTAAAATCACTGGGAGTGAGGTCTGGGCTGTAGGGTGGATGTTTAAACACTTCCCAGCACGTCTTCTGCAAAAGTTCAGCTGGGAAGTGTTTCAACATCCACCCTACAGCCTGTACCTCGCTCCCAGTGATTTTGATCTTTTCTTTACACCTCACAAAACGACAGAGGATCAGAAATGGTTGTCACACAGTGGTTCAAACCCCAGGTGGCAGACTTCTACGACACATGTGTTCAAAAGTTGGTCCCACAGTATGTCAGATGTCTCAATTCCAGTGGTGAATAAGTTTAAAAATAGCTGAACACTTGCTGTATCTGTTGCAATGAATATTTCCATGAAATTTTGTTTTGTTTCTGTAAATGGCCTCAGGGAAACTTACTTTGTGGACGGTCCTCATACTTATATTTAGGTTTCCAAAAATGAACTATTAAAATATATAGGAGTCTGGTCGTCAATTTTCAGAATCGCTGTACATTATTAAAAGCATTATATTGTATTGGTTTAATAATAATCTATAGTGATTTTTAAAATGTGACAGCCAGGCTGTTCAAATTTTAATTATTATTTTTAATTAAACATTGAAAGTCCTGGTTAAAATAAATAAATAGACTAAAACAGGTATTTGATTTATTTAAATTCATTGATGGAATCAATTACACCCTCAATTGAATTAGACCCTCCGTTTGTTGAATTCCTATGTCAGTGTCTCTTGTCTGAATCTTGTATCAGTAACCATGCATAGGGATTACACTTCATATAATGCCAATGATGAGCCAAAAGAGGGCTTACTGAGTGATGCCATTGAGGAAGTAAAGTTGTGAACTCATATTTGGGAGGTTGTGGGAAAGAATCTCATGGCTGGCCAGTCTGAGTGGTTTTTTTTCCTGGGCTTTTTCAAGTCTCAAAAAACATTACCAGATTGATATTTACTTTACTTTTACCACCTTAAACATCCCACCTTTGTACGTTTAAGTTATCTTAGAAAGAAGCCCTAAGTCATACCTATTGTACACCTGGAAATCTCTTCATATCCTGTCTAAATGTATGTGCCACATGAACTTGATCTTTCTCCTAAGGGCATTGCCTCGAAAGGGGAGGTAGAGAGTTAAATATGAAGAGAAGAAGTAGAATTAAGAGAGGAAATATTTGCCAATTTACGCTCTTTATTATGGTTCCCTATGAAAATACTGTACCGGTAACTAAAAAAAGTCCTGGGCATTTTACTGAATTCTAAAAATCTGCCCAAACCGAAATTTTAACTCTGAAAAAGAGAACATGTCTGGGAAAATTTAGCCATGCTATCAAAATTGCATTGTGGTATTCTGTCTACAGAAACTTTATTGTATGTCACCTAGAAAAGGAAAATCTTCTTCCAGACATTCTTGCAAAATTTTTATCTTCAGAAAATACATTTTATAGAAACAAAACAGCGAAGCTTTGCATGAGAAGGTACAACTGCAACTATCATCAAGCCTGTAGTTCCTTTGCTACGTAAACAATCATCACATTTTTATTTGGTTGAATTTCACATTGGACATTTTTGTAATTAGACATTTTGATATGGGCATTTTTGCATACAAACATTATTTTCTGTTGTGAATTGTAACTTGAGTAGACATTATACATTGGATATCTAGACCTAGATTCATAGTTTACTGTGGTGTCACAGTAATAGACTCTTGGAACACTGAACATTGAACTTCATTAAAATGAATGTGGAAAGCTGATAAGGAATGTATAAATAATTATGTTCATATCATTCTTCAGTATCTGGATCTTGCAAGAAGTGAACAGTTTGTCAGTAGTTTCTAACACAGGTAGCTTTTTCTTTTCAGCTTATTTCAAATAAGTCTGTAGTTGGTGTTAGAGTCCTGTGTTCTTTGCAGATTTTCTTAACAGTTTGAGAAAAAGAAAAAAAACTGCAGTCGGAGCTGGTGACATGTAAAATTTAATTCTAACAGAACAGCAGGAGAAGGAGGCTGCTGGAGTTGCCTGGTCAACCAGTGTTGCCTGCAAACCTGTTGCCATATTTTTTACGTGGGAATTTTGTACTCTCCATGTTGCCATTTTTCATGCATTTTTGTATTGTGGTGGGAAGATTCGGTGGGCGTCGCTGGGGAATGAGCTGCAGGGAACGCTGGTAGTGAGGCAAAAACTCAATAATATTTTGATGTTTGGAGATATTCTGCTCTCTATATGTGTCAAGTCAAAGAAAATAAAAATAAGTAAAAAAAATGAAAATAAAAATGTGGGACCATGTGTACCCATAAATCGCATCAAAACATTTGGCATTATTTATTCACCTCTCAAAGTGATCCATATCCTTCTCTGAAATTGTTCTTTCTATTGCTTTTAGGACCTGTACTACAATCACAAGATAACTCTATTTAACTTTATCGCTGAGACTGTGCATTTATCTGGTACAAAACAATTTTAAGTTATAGGTATTATTCTTACAAACAAATTATTACATGATTTTTTTTATTTCTACTAGACTAGACATTCTTTCGATAAAGAATGGTTTCTATTTTTGTTTTGTTTAATATAAATAATATGAATTGTTAAAGCTATCAATACTAGCATTGATATAAAAAATAAGGCATTTTACATTTCTCTATGGTAAATTATTTTTGTCATTACGTGATATGAACTGATACAGTTTTTTATTTATTATTTACCTTTGCCTTTAATTTTTTAGAAGATCTATTTCTATTGACAAACAGAAAATCAGTTGTAGTATTGAAAATTGTCTTTGTTTATAACAGTAACTGAACAATTACGTTTTATAATAGGAGCTCTTTCTTTCTGTCCATAGATTCATAGCTGCAAACATAAAAGCCTGCCATCTGATCCTGTCCTAAGCTGAAAACTGGGACTGTCTTCTTACCCTGATTATCCTTCTGGATCCTGTCTTGTAATATTCCTGAAAAAACGAAAATGGTTCACTCCTCTCCAACCAGTACCAATGCACCTGTCACACCACAACTAGAGAGATAATGTTCTGCACTGTATAATTTTTGGTTGTCGTAGATGTCTCTACATGCAACAGAAGGAATATGCCTACAGAATTACAGGTAATGCTACTTTCCTGTAGTCTCTTCTTGTTTACAAAATACATTATTGTCTTTTTTGCTGTTAAGCCATCCCATCAGTTATAAAGTCTGGATGTCAATTACACTTATTTTCTATTAATAACGAAGCCAGTAACATTGATTTCCTGTAGTATAGTGTGAACCACATATGAGGAAACTTTGCAGTGAACTAAAGAATGAAATAGGTAATAGGATTAAAGCTGCAAATAGAGCCTATTATGCACTTCTCCCAATACTGAAAAGTCAGAATGTCTATAGAACAACTAAAATCGAAATATATAAAACATTAATTAGACCAGTCGTCCTATATGGTTCAGAAACATTGACACTAAATATCGAAATCTGCAATAGGCTTGCAGTTTTTGAAAGAAAGATATTAAGAAGGATACTGGGAGCGATATATGATGGAGCTAACTGGCGGAGAAGATATAACACCAAGTTGATGGCAATGTATGGTGATACAGACATCATATCCTTCATTAGATTAAACAGGCTTAGATGGGTGGGATATGTTGATAGGATGACGAATGACAGAAAAGTGCATCAAGTTTGCTATACGCAACCAGAAGGAAGAAGGACGAGGGGAAGACCTAGGAACAGATGGTGGGACTCTGTTCAGGAAATATGGAATAAAGAGATGGACTCAACTGATAAAGGATAGAGGAGTGTGGATAAGGACATTGAAGGAGGCGAAGGCCTGCATTGGGCTGTAGTGCCATACAAGAAAAAGAAGTTAATCACAAGTAAAAATGATTATTGGTTGGTATAGAAATGCCAGACAAAATTTTGTTCCAAAAAAGTTATTTATTTAATTAGTTATCAGGATGTAATATAACTAAATCCCAATTGAATTCAGTGTCACAGTAGCCATATTTGAAAGACAGAATAGCTATCATATTTACGTATTTAGTGATTTCACAAGAGGTTCATGAGATAATAAGGAAAGAATAGAACTGTCTCCCCACTGTTTTGCTTCTCCAGACTCAACAGTATATCACAATGAAATAGCTAGGAAAATTTCAATATCACAAACCAAATCTTTGAACTTGTACCAGTCAGCTCAATTGCTGCTAAAATTTCAACCATTCAGGAACTAAGTCAAAGATCAAACCCCTTATAGTGTTGCAAACTGGCATCTGTATAAAGTAATACTGTATACTAAAATCCAGGCCTTTTAATTCACCATTTTGCTCAAGATTTCCTCCACCATTTTCCACATCAACCATTAGGAAAATTATGTCTTGTAATGTTATGTGAAGACCGTCAGCGTGGTCTTGTGGTTAGCGTCGCTGACTATGGATCCATCGGCCCGGGTTTGATTCCCGGTACCTCCTCGGATTTTTCTGAGGTAGGGAGGTCTGGTAGGGGTGCACTCAGCCTCGTGATTCAAATTGAGGAGCTACTTGATAGAGAAGTAGCGGCTCAGGTCATGGAAACCACCATTAACGACCATGGGTGTTGGCATGCTGACCACATGCCCCCTATCCTGCCATCTGCCTATAGGTAGATGACGCAGCGGTCGGGTGGTAGGCCTTGTCCCTTCGGGGATGTCGCGCCACGGAGTTTAGTTTAGTTAACGTTATGTGAAATTTAATGTACAAGTAGTTGTGTTTTGATAAACGTACGGCATTAGTATCTTCATAAGTAACAGAGCTAGAGATTTTTTCACCCTTAACAAGTTTATACTGGAGTCCCTGGGATACCAAGGCCAGCACAAAATCCACTGAGCTATCAACAGTGAAAGAGCTATAAGAATGATTTAAGGACACTATAATTACATGACGACTTAATACTTTCTTATCTAAATGCAGTAATAAAACTGGAAAATTATCTGGAACTGAACTTCTCAAACCTTTCTCAAAGGTAAAAAGAAAGAAGAAGAAAAAAACCAGTTTTTATATGAACTTAGCAGAAGTAAACACTATTCAGAATAGATAGCAGATGGACCAACATGCCTAAAAATTAAGGACAAAGAGCATGACATGGCAGGAACTCAAATACAATGAAAATTTAAACTTTAATGTAAAGAGTATTGCTGCCCAACCAGTCTGGTCTAATAGTCTTGAGAGAAAAATATGTCCCTCGCCAGTAATAAATCTAGACTACAGTGACCAGAGGACCTGTTTTTAATGGGATTACCCCTTTTTTGATTGACTAGTCCTATTGTCCAACAAAACTTTGAGATGCAAAAGGTCCCTTCTTTCTAAAATAAATTCTTAATGTCCCATTTTCATTAACCCTTAACCATATGGTTCATATTTTGTAGCACAACTGGTATGGTGGGATCAAGTGGACCCCATTCCTTTTATTCAAAATTATGGAGGATGAGGATGATAAATCATAATGAATTAAGTAAATTTGATATTTAGTTATATTTAGAAATTAATCAGGCAACAATTATTACATTATAAGCTTCTACATGTAAACTTTTCCAAATGTGAATCTCCTATGTTGAATATTTTGAATAATTTGGAAGAATAGTCAAGAGGCTTTGATGCATTTTTGAAGATAATTTAAAGCGCTGAGGATCTTTTTTGCAACTCCCACCAAGTTATGCCATATTGAATATAATATATAGTAGGTTCAGCTAGTTGCTAGTACCTTTTAATTTATTTTATTTTATTTTTTGCATTTGTTCCCCTTTCGCAGTTTTGACATCATTAATGAATAAGTTCAAATTAAATTCTTGACGGATTTTTTAATATATATATATAATACTTTAATTTTTTTAAATATGAATTGGTTACCATGAAATTTGAGGGTGTATGGTCGGGATTTTCCCTTGTTACACGTGGATGAAAAGTATTGTAGACAAACCATGTGATAACGGAAAGTTTTAAAACCATTGAGGCGCCCCAGGCCGCGTTTGGTGCCCGTGACCTTAAAAGCGAGTTCTGATTGGCTATACAGGAAGATTTCCCATACAGGTTTCAAAGCGGGAATTCTTGATCAGATTACTGGCTACTGACAATAAGAGTGGATTGAAAAACAAACTGCAAGTCTAGTGGCGTTTTGAAATTAATAGAACTATTTTCGTTGCAAAACATGACACATGAATTAAAAGTAAGTATTATTTTTACTTGATTTTCGACACTTGATTCCTACATGAGAAAGTTGTTGCAGTAGTAATCTATATCACCAGTTACAAACATCTAAATATTTCGAAATAGCTGTTTTTTTTTTATTAATGAATAAATTGCTATTTTTTTAAAATAATGAATATATTATTTATGCATTTCACTCGTGTTCGCCGGTGCCCGCCTTAAAATGTGTGAAAGCTGTTTACGATTTCCACAACAGTTGAAAGCTCAGGAAAAAAATCATGCCTGAATTTGTAGATGAGATGAATAGCTTATAACTAACCTTCAGAGAATGTTTGCGGAAAATGTTTCAAATAAAAGTTTTAGCTTGCAGGTTGTGTACAAAATTTAAACGAACTCTCTGGTGCTGTTTTCGTGAAAATCATTGAAATAAATTACTTTTCGTCATGTAAAATGGTGGGAAAGTCGTGTTATGTCCATAAAAGAAGCTTATTCCAAATACAGAAGTACTTATGGTGTCATTTTTCGTTTACGAGCTACGCTGTTCGCATGTTCCACACACATATGTTTTTTGAACATCGTGTTTTGTATCCCAGAACATGAGATTAACGCTGAAAACTCGAAATCGAATTTCAGGTCGGAAATAATACTTTCTCTATAGATACTAGATAGTGCCTATGGTACGGGTAGAAAACCTAAAAGCCAATTAACAGTATTATTCTAGACATTAGCACACTGTAGAAAATTTGCATACAGTGGGCCTATCTCATCAGATATTCATCCTATGCAAAAATTTTCCAATAATTAAATCAATCATGCATTAATTATGTTAAATATTTTTGCTGTTCTTTTTTAAATGAATCTTAAGCAAGATATTTCTAATTTTCGTAGCCTATCCCTTAGGTATCTTTTCGTTCATTGCTGTTTATCTGGATAAGGCTGGCCTACTTCATTGCCGAATCTACTTACCTTTGAAATTGGTCGATCCTATTAGGTCGAGTAAATTTAGTAGGCCTACGTTTAATTCTTGACCCAACCACTTGGTCACTAATACCGTGGTCATAAATCCTTGCTACAAGAGCGATATTAGCTCCAAACATAGTTAACAATATTGCCGAAAGTAATAATTATTTAAAATGCAAACAGATGAATCTTACCCCTTATTAGAGTGTTTGATGGAATGCGTTAGCCTGTATTGTAGGGTACTGAAACTCAGCTAAATATATACTGAGGCTAGAAACACCAACAGATTTCGTTACGATGCTCTAATTTAAACTGCTGGTATTCAACGACCTCCAAGGTATCGTTTTCGGATTTAATTTATTCTCTCTAATTATTTAATTAGTCGGCCGCCAGTGCTTTAGTTGGAAAATATTTTATGGGGGTACTCACCTTCCATAGAACGCATATCTATTGCGAATTTAATAGTGTTTGTCATTATTAACAAATACACTCTCGTGAATTGGACATTTAATAAGTATTTTAGGACAATATCGTTCCTGTACTGCCAGTACGACGTACCGGAGCACATATTTTTCCCGGTATGGTAGAAGGAAAATAATTTTATACCGGTACGCAGTACCGGTGCGTACCGGCCCAACTAAAGCACTGTCGGCCGCGGTGGTCTAGAGGTAGCGTGCCCGCCTCTAGATCCGCAGGGCGCGGGATCAAACCCGGCCGCGGTCGATGGATTTTTCGGGACGTAAAAATCATGGGCACGGAGTCTTCCGGGAGGGACTTTAAGCTGGGGGTCCCGTGTCGTAGATTTACGGCACGTAAAAGAACTCCAAGTCTAATTTAGAGCCTCTGGACAAAATTTCTCGGCCCTTTCACATCCAAGAAATACTTAGTTTCCAGAGGGGGGTTGCGAGGCGATGGGCTTACCACCTGTCCCTCTACCCTCTCTCGGAAAATAAGCATATCAAAATTAGTATAGGTAATGAAACCTCCATTGGAGGCCCCTTCGCCCCACCTGGGGATCATAGGGTACCAGAGAGAGAGAATTATTTAATTATATATAAATATATTTATGTATTTATATTAATATATAATCAAGAATCAAATGAACCCTCACAATCTGTGTCACTTTTAATGTTTTTAGTACAAGTCCCATAGACAAAATAGACTTCAGTACATAATTTTGAGTAAGCCAGTAGATACTTAAACATTGTAAGCTAAGTGTTTTTAATTCTATTAGTTAGTTAGTTTATTTTCTTACACAGTACAGTGTTTTTCATTAACCTGCTTATAAGTTTACATATACTAATAAACTACATTTCTTAAGTTTAACACACACATTTACAAATTAATAATTTACATACAAATATTCAATACATGTACAATATTTAAACACGCTACATTTTACTACATTATACATTTTAATATTATTTCTAGCTCTATTTTTACAGTATATGGAAGATGAATTTTACAAATTGAATGATAAATTTAAGAATACAGTAGGCTATATACACACTTACAAAGAATAGAGATCACTTATATTATAAAAACAGTTTGATAAAAGAAAGGATTTGAGCATTCTCTTAAATGAAATTTCTGTTTTTTGTGATGTGATATGAGAATAAATTTGCGTTAAAAATAATATCCATGTTATGGAACGAGAAATTACGCATTTACATAGTCTACTGGAGACTGTGTGGCAAATGAGAACGTCGCAATATGTTTAATAATTAAATGCGTTGTGAACTCTATACCCGTTCTCCGTGGTTGTGATGTTGCCCTTGAAAATACTTGCTTGTTTTCAGACAGGTTTTTCAGTTCATCGCTGATAGTCTGATCTTCTTCTTAAGAAAATAGAACAGATGAAAGCCAATGGAAGAAAATAATTTTTCTTCTAGAAATAATTTTAAGCTTAGGGATGCGTCTAAGTATGTTTTGATATATTAATCACTTATGGCACGAAAAGGAAATAAGACATATTAAGGGATTTGATAGGGTAGCAAGTAGCAGGCAGTAGTAAGGGTAATTAAATCACGAAGGATGAAATGGGCTGGACAAGTTGTGCGCATGGGGGAGGAAATACGTATATCTAGAAAATATTAACTGGGAGACCCGAAGAGAAGAGATTACTTGGAAGACCTAGACGTAGGTGGGAGAACAATATAAGAGAAGGGGGATTTGCGACAGATGGTTGGATGGAGTTAGTACAGAATTCCGTAAAATATATAATATTCCTTTAGCTTGCTTAGGAATTGTCTATTGTCATTGAGTAAATAAGTAGGTAAATAGGTAGCAAGAATGAAAGAAGGGAAACATAGATAATAAGGGGATAGAGAAAGAGGGGCATGAGAAAGAAATCTGGTCATATATTCACATTACTGTATCTGCATGCACAATAACATTTTATCGTCTCACATTCTGATATATAATGAGAACCCATATTACAGGGCGTTCTTATTCAGATGTTTCTGCTTTATGCAACATGAGTTCATACAAACGACGGCTAGCTTATAACTACCCTTCAGGGATTTTTTTTACCGAAAAGGGTTTCAAATAAGAGATTTTGGTCTTATAAATGGCAGTTTGTGTACAAAAATTAAACAAATTCCTTTGAATCGTTTTCGAAAACATCGTGAAAAACCAGTTTCTTCAGGTAAAGCATATACTCGTACTAGTAAGAGTGAGAAAAATCATCTCCATGATTCGTTTCACATCCCCAAAAGATCACTTAACCATATATAAAACTTTGTTTTGGTATGATTTTTCGTTTGCTAGTTATGCTGTTCACAGAGATGCTCCCGAAAAAATGCATATTTGGACCCACGGGACCTCAAAAAATATATTAATGCTGATTAATTTGAGCATCGAACCCAATACCTCCTCTACCTATGGTACCTATGGCAGACAAAGTAAAAATAAATGGGAAAGAGGAAGATGTAGATACAGCATAGAGAAACTACAGGTACGGACATATTCTGTAGATTCAGATGGGTGTATGTAATCTGCGCCACGGTTGACACCTAATTTGAAATAGAATAAAAATGAGATATGTAAACTGCGGCACACAGATGTATAAACTGCGCCACGGAAATATGTAGGTCATTTCACGCAAAATATAATTCGATGTTCTACCACGCTTCTCCCAACATCTTCCTTGTGTTAGATGCACTTCTCCAGTTCCAAACAAGTGCCTACATAAAACTGAGAAATATTGAATATTGAATATAGGCCTACCTGTAAGAAAAACAGCTAAAATAAATGACAAGTATTCTCGTCTACTCAAGTGGAGAGAACAATATACTGTATAAACAATGAAATATCCCATTTTGATTTTATTAAGAAGGCGTCATATGAGAACAAAGTGCTCATGTAAAAAAATTAGGGTAGTGTTTTTAACAATTTTATAAGTTAGTAATGAATTTCATCGTCAGACAGGGTTAAAATCGTTTTAAAAATAGAGAGATTGTCCACCTTAGAACCCTTGTCGTTGCACTTATCTGGGGCCTATAAAATATAAAATAACATAGAAGGCACAAGCACACGTTAAAAACACTGTTGTCATATTATTAAAACTTCTTCTTGGTCCCAGATGCGTCTATTACTTGAAAATGCATTTCGATGCAAGTTGCATCATCTTCAGTTCAGAATTTTGAGATACAACAGTCACAATGTCTGATGATGTACTCTGATGCATCATCAGACATTGTGACTGTTGTATCTCAAAATTCTGAACTGAAGATGATGCAACTTGCATCGAAATGCATTTTCAAGTAATAGACGCATCTGGGACCAAGAAGAAGTTTTAATAATATGACAACAGTGTTTTTAACGTGTGCTTGTGCCTTCTATGTTATTTTATATTTTATAGGCCCCAGATAAGTGCAACGACAAGGGTTCTAAGGAGGACAATCTCTCTATTTTTAAATCAATTTTATAAGTGACGAAGCGTTCATGCAAAATAAATTAGGGTATTGTTTTTAACATTTTTAAAAATGACAAAGCCACTAAGCCTAACATTTTAAACCACATCTATGCAATTTCATAGCCAGTCCTAAGTCTGGAGAAGTGGAAAGGAAAATGTTAGAGCATTAGTATGACGGTGACGCCATTTAAATGTTGGTGGCGCAGTTTACATATGTCGGTGGCGCAGTTTACATCGTCTAGGTTGGGGGAAAAGGTAGAAGTGGCGCAGATTACCTTTTCCCATTCAGATGACAGTGAAAAAGATAAAGGTAAGGTAATAGAGAGAAATAGAGGATTCAACTGTCGTTATTAAATATTAGAGGCAGGATATAGAGGATATTAGAGGAGAATATGGTTAATGTAGCGTTAGATTGAACTTTTAACAATTATACTCAACAAACTGACAGACAAGAAACAAAGAGTAACAAGCAAAGTAATCTAATTTATTCGTAGGACAGCAATTATTAATCCAGTAATAAAGAGCGTAAAGAATGGTATAGGCAGGGAATTATGAGTAATCATATTAAGACTACTTGATAGTATGTAATTAGGTCTGACATTAGGTCTGAAGCTCTTACAGTTCTGCTTTAATTATTGAAGATGAAATTCGTAATAATTCCACTTTTCCGAGAAAAAAAAAATACATGATAGTTTTTAGATTTGTAGAACTTCCGAATTAAGAATAACTTGTTGGTTTCGGCCCAGTATAACAGTTCGGTGTATATATATATATATATATATATATATATATATATATATATATATATCCTTTTTTGGTACTCTTTTTAAAAGTTTCGCACGTATCTTTTTTATTTGTACGACTTTCCTGGATATATCAGACAAAGCTATTATGATTTAGATTGCCTTATAAACTGCGTAAATACTACCTGCAATACATTCAGTAGATGCGCGGGGAGCGAAATACTTTTTATTCTAACTTGTTAAAAACGACTAAGTATCGGAATAACCTGAGTAGTGAATACAATTATAAAAAATAAGTGTCAGGTTAATAAGCTTCTTTAAATTGCCTATGTTATTTTTATTTTGAAAAAAATTGAAAAAAATCAAAAAATCAAAACAAGTTTCACTTTTGTCGCGTGGTGTTCCACGCACACTTTTTTAAATTTTGGATAATTGTATTTTTTAATTTTGGATTTTTTATTTTTGGATTTCACCATGCCACTAGCTCGAAGCAGTAATAGCCCCCCACTCAATGCCTGATACCTTTCCCCCGCGCGCTCCCGTATTTTATTTTATTTTGGTTTTTTTGATTTTTTAATCTTGGATTTTTGGATTTTTTAATTTTGGATTTTTAGATTGCAGTCCGTTCCGTCACAGCCCCACTAATTTTGTGACGATTTTGAGCGTAACAATTTTGTGACGATTTTGTCCGTAATGCAAGTTTGGGTTAGCTCTCGATTTACTCCTAGCGCAGCTAAAGAAGTTTCACTTCAAAAAGCGATAAATTATTTTTAAACTTCTTTGAAACCTGCAAAGTCACTTGAGAGAATATTCAGGGACGAATTTAAGGGGATCGAGGGGGCACTGTTCGTCAAAATTTCTACACATAGACATACCAGAAAAAGATCTATTTAGGCATAGCTAATGTTAAAGGGGCCAATATGCCTCTTGCGCAGGTTTTCTGTAATTTATGGAGGTTAGTCTTTATTGGCCTCACAAATGAAATTCTATGTACACTCCTGCGAATATTTTAAACTATGCATTTGCTCATGATTTTTCTTTTTTAAGCTAAATGTGCATATTTATAAAAATATAATGTAAATGTAAGTTACATATTTTATTATCTATGAATTAAGTTTTTAACACTTGCAATTTTTATGGTTTCTTAATTATGTAAATTTTACAGAAATCCCAGGTTGAATTTCAATTTTTTTGTGGCACTTAATGGATCTCAGTAGTCAAATTTGGAGTTTCTGACAGTGTATAATCATTATGATAATTTAATTTAAGTGTAAACACGTATTTTTATATTATTTTTGCTGCGCAATAATGAAAGTTAATGTAAATCTTATTCAATTGTATTTAAGTCAGCTGTAGTAAATAACTGTACTCAAGAAGTTTTAGCATGTTTATCCATGGAGTAAGGAATGTATACTTGACGATTTTGTGGGTCCCTAGTAATTGGCATGCCATTGTTGTAGCAAACCAGAGAATTAGATCTGACATACTCAAAAAGAGGAAAAATAAAGAACCCTGGAAAAGTGAAAAGTTTTCTCTGTCGCCTGCTGTCTTAGCTGATCTGTCTTAATAAACATGAACATTTAGAGAATGGATAAAATATTAGCTGGAATGAAAACCAGATTTAGAATCAAATAGTTTCATGTTATTTCACTTTCAGATGGACTGTGAACAAAATACTTACCTAGTGACAACTCATGGTTTAATGAAATTGTTACATTGGCAATCATAAATAGAAAGTACTGTAAAATAATTAAAAACGAAGTAATATAAGCAGTGGAACATACTAAATCAATAAAATGAATAAAATATTGCATACACTAATGCTCCACTAAGTCACAGTTCTTAAAACGCAGGACTAGTTTTGGGAGTTTTCTCCCATCCTCAGCTGCTGGAGAAAACTCCCGAAACTAGTCCTGCGTTTTAAGAACTGTGACTTAGTGGAGCATCAGTGTATGCCATATTTTATTCATTTTATTGAGAAAGTACTGTATTTCAGTATTTGTCTGGTTTTGGGAATGAGTTTGCTTCTGAGGACCCACGCTGCCCAAATGCCCTGCCTGCTGGTCAGAATAATCCTCAGAAATGTCCTTATGGATTATATGCAGAACAGCTTTCTGGAACTGCATTCACAGGTATTTTAGAGGTCATTTACTCCTAAATAATGTAGAATGTTTATGTTTTTGCCTCCCAGTTCCTCTCCAGTTGTCATGTTGTCAGAATAGCTTTAGTTTGATTCCTTTGTCCTGAATTATGTAATAAGAACCATTCAAAATTCTTTAAACCTTTTAAATGTATTTAGTCATGCATACAGGGTGATTTAGGACCACTGCAACAAACTTTTAGGTATGGTAGGATCATTTTTGTCATACAACCATGTTGGCAGATGCGTTGTTTAAGAGCCTGGCCAGTGCTGTCGCCTGACTTAATGCTGCTGGACTTCTTTCTTTGGAGGCATGTGAAGAGTGTTGTGTATGCCACCCCAGTTGCCACAATGGCAAAATGATTGTGCGCATACATGCTTCTGACCTCATTCATCAGAGACCTCACATGTTGGTAGGGTTGCCACCTTTTGGTAAGGGTAAGGTGGGACACTCATCAAATATATGCATATCGCCGATCTTCATACCTAAATTTGTAAGTTACATGGAACAATTTATTAATTAGAGAAAGATGGTACATATGGCAGAAAGCAGCCAACTCAGCTCAGCTCACTTCTCTCCCAGAAGATAGTCGCAGGGTTAATAGCAGCCAGAAGCTCAGTCAACTAAAATTCTTCACTCAGTTGGAATCCTGAGAAATTATCATACATAACCAATGCCGGGAAACTTTAAGTCACTTATTAATAAAACAACAATTTAGTGAATCCATTGAAGCTGAAGGTGGACACTTTAAGGTCTTTTCTTAATTACTTTTTTATTCAAGTTGCAGCTGTTCTTATGCAATATATGAGCTTATATGACCTGTGAATCTTCTCTGCTTATTAATGTGGCTTCTAGTCAATCCATCTGCCAACATTGGTTGTAGGACTTATCATTCCACAAAGTTTGTTGCAGAGGTTCTGAAACACCTTGTATACATTATAATTATACTTCGTGTATCATGAAGGTGTTCTGCCTTCCTGTGCTGTGCACCTTATGCTCATAACATGTATAACCTTCAATTAACCTCTATTTCACTCCTTGTATGAAGTATATTGCCATACCGGTATTCATATTATATGTTACTTATATTATTTGCAAATGTTCTCAGCTTATGCCTTTCTCCCCTAGTACTTTTTCATGATATGTTGTCTACTTCTAAGTATTAAGATAAGTTAGGTTAACATTACACTTCAACATAATCTGAGAGTGTTCGAAAACAGGGTGCTTAGGAAAATATTTGCGCCTAAGAGAGTTGAAAATGGGGACTGGAGAAACTACATAACGACGAGCTTCATAACCTGTGCTCGCCACCGGATATAGTAAGGGTAATTATTCATGGAGAATGAAATGGGCTGGACATGTTGCATGCAAGGGGGAGAAAAGACATATCTCAAAAGTTTTGACTGGGAGGCCCGAAGGGAAAAAAACCACCTGGAAGACCTAGACATAGGTGGGAGGACAATGTTAGGATAGATTTAAGGGAAGTAGGATTTGCGAGGGATGATTGGATGGAATTAGCACAGAATAGGGTTGTAATATTAAAGGACCAATACACATTAAAACTAATGCTTTGATTACATATTTGTAGCTCCACGTGCAGAAAATAAGAGATCATGGCTATACAGAATACGACCATCAGTGGTTCATCGTCCGTTCATCCGGCTTAAGAGTGGCAAATTCACAAATGATTGGGATCAAAATCTTCCCAATCCAAATCAGGTATCTTCTTATGAAGAACTATATATATACTATGTACTATTTGACCATATTGGACATTAATAACCAAATTTCAATATTTTAATTTTAGATGCGATGGCTACCATTTGATGTGCCAGAAGCAACTGATCATATTGATTTTGTAGAAGGGTTGCACACAATTTGTGGGGCTGGAGAGCCTAAATCAAGGCATGGAATAGCTATACACATCTTTTTGTGTAATGTTTCAATGAAGAATAAATGTTTTTACAATTCTGATGGTGATTTCTTGATTGGTAAGTAAGGGTGAAAACCCCTAATTATTATATTGGAAGTGAACTTTTCTATCACTGTTGTTGTTTCCTAAATTACTGCATATTTTCAATCAATATTATAATTATATTGTTAATAGAGCTCGGAAGTTTATAAAAAATCATATTTTTAATAATTAATTCTATCCTAGTGTTAAAATGTGTTCAAGACATCAGAGAAATAATAGCAAATTGATGGTTTCATTTTACCTTTTTTTCCACTTTCTTTCTTTCTTTTTAATGATAATGCATCATATTTGCTTGATATCAGTGCATATTTTATTAATTTGTCACATATTATTGACCGGTTTTAAATATTGTGCATATACTGTATATATCTGTTAATCTAACATGGCCAACAATGGTAGTTCAAACATTTACAATTTTACAGCATATTTAGCTAAGTGAGTGTTCTAAGAACCGATTGTGCAGCCATAATTGACAGTACAAAGTCTCATGTTTTCGGAACTGATTGTATAATTTTGAACTGATGTTTCACTTCACTAGTTTTCAATTTACTAAAATGTATTGCATTGACTTTTTTTTTTAAGTTTTGTAATGTAATATAATATACATTTCTATTTTTGTAATTTATAATGTATGTTACTTTCTCTAACAAGAGAACGTAAAGTATTAAAATTACTTAAATGATTGGTTCCATATCTTATTTTACAAATTTTAGAGCATATTTGTATGAACATTTTCTTCTGATAACTTCTGGTCTTTTTTAATATAACTTGTAATTAGTTAATTAAAATTAGGGATGAGTCTTCAATACTTTCGATACCTCGATACTCTCGATACTTGCATGGTATCGGCATCGAGCGATACTTCAGAAAACTTGCTCGGTACTTTTTCGATACTTTGGGTAAGTCTGCAATTCTGCAATTAAGTGTGAATGCTAGTATCTTTTAACAAAAACTATTTAAAAGTTTACTGTTTAAAAAACCAATTTTAGTTTTAATGTAGAGTTTAAAAGTAATTATTGGCTACTGTTGATATTAAATTTTGTCTCATTAAATATGCACATTTAATTATTTTAGTTGGTATTACACAGGTCTCTCAAATTTTAATTTTTAATGCACCTATTTATTGAAACTGGAAATGTAAACAGTATCGAATATCGAGTATCAAGGGAAAAATCATGTATCGGTATCAAGTATCGAGAAAATCCGGTATCGACTCATACCTAATTAAAATAATGACTATTTCTTTCAAATGCCTTCAGATTGGTTTTCTATTTAACAACAAACAACAACAATACAAGGAACAGCAAGCAATTTGTTCCCTTCTTTTCTCCCCCTTTACAATATCAATGTTGTGTTTTAAACGTTTCCAGTTCCTCAGATGGGAGCGCTTGATATCACAACAGAATTTGGCAAGATGAGGGTAGAAACAAATCAAATATGTGTGTTACAGGTGAGAGGATTTAAAAAAGAATTACAGCATTGGTACTAAAATTTGTTCATAACTAAACTTACTGAACAGATAATGTGTACATTTTTTTTTTTTTTCGCAGCAAGGAATGCGATTTTCCGTAGGTGTTAATGGACCAACTAGAGGTTACATTCTTGAAGTGTTTGACAATCATTTTCAGTTGCCATATCTTGGGCCAATCGGTAAGTTGATATAATAGTACAGTTTGACTCTATATTGAATGCAGGTTTAAGGAATGTAACAGAGAAGTTCATTTTTCAGAGTGATAAGTACCATTATGTTGCCTTGCTTTCATTGTGAATTGTGACAATAGAAGTATGTAGGTTGAGAATTTATCCAAATACCACAACAACTGTATAACGGTAGATTTCTTTGCCCTTCTACCTGCTGGGAGTGGGATATAGTTTGCAGTATGCTACTGTATCGCATACAAGCAGTTCATGAGTAGTCATTGAGATTAAGAGGTCCAGTTTCAATTATATAAAGTGCAGTAAAGTTACTGTGACCGCCGGCGTGGTCTTGTGGTTAGCGTTGTTGACTACAGATCCATTGGCCCAGTTCGATCCCCGGTACCTCCTTGGATTTTTCTGAGGTAGGAAGATCTGGCAAGGGTCCACTCAGCCTCATGATTTAAACTGAGGAGCTACTTGATAGAGAAGTAGCGGCTCCGATCATGAAAACCGCCATTAACGGCCGTGGGTGTCAGCATGGTGACCACATGCCCCCCCAATCCTGCCATCTGCCTATGATAGATGACGCAGCGGTTGGATGGTAGGCCAAGTCCCTCCAGGGATGTAGCGCCACAGGTTTTTTTTTAAGTTACTGTAATATCCAAAAAATATTCAAGGCATAACTACTGCTGTTTCAAACTAAAAGTGATTGAATATGTGGAATGAATAGCCTATGAACAAGACTATAGCTCTGAGGAAGATCAATAATGGAGCACAGTGAGATATCACATGTTTTTATTAAAATATATCAAATTTAAACAATTTTTGTAATAGTTTAGTAATTTCCTCGCATGAATTATACGAGTAAATATAGCATTGTCTCTACTTTCAGGTGCTAATGGTCTAGCAAACCCTCGTGACTTCCTCACACCTGTGGCATGGTATGAAGACAGAGATGTGCAAGGATACAAAGTGATATCTAAATACCAGGGACACCTGTTTGAAGCAGAGCAAGACCACAGTCCATTTGATGTTGTAGCATGGCATGGGAATTATGTTCCATACAAATATGACCTGGCTTTGTTTATGGTCGTGAATGCCGTCCAATATGATCATTGTGTAAGTATATTTTTAATGAACTATTAGGCCATTTAAGAAATTTAGTCCCAAAAACATTATTAAAAAATGCTTACTATGCAATTTTTTATAGCATTTTTCTTTATGGTATTCGTCTCTGGGGAAATGACTCAGGGATTTCAAATGTTCTCAGCTTACAAGAAAAGGCAATACGCATAATAACAGATTCTAGTAACAGTGTGGACTGCAAGCCTTTATTTATTGAAGAAAGAATAATTTTAACAGTAGGCCTAATAATTACGGCTAGCTTTGCAAGCCCTAGGACACAATCCCTAGGTGTATTCTTTATTTGCATGAATTTAGTTCTGTGTCTAGATTATGTGATTATGCTTAGGAATGAAGTAAATTTACAGAGGTATGAGGCCTTTAGGTTTTTGAAGTGAAACTTCTTTAGGCGTGCTAAGAGTAATTCGAGAGCTAACCCAAACTTGTGTTACGCTCTAGTGTTACGAACAAAATCGTCACGAAAGTAATGGGGGTAAATAGCAAGCATAGAGTTATTATCGAAAGAGTGGGGCCACAGGAGTGTGCAGGGGAGGCATTGAGTGGGGGGCTATTACTGCTTCGAGCTAGTGGCGTGGTGAGCCCTTCACCATTATAGATGGCTCTACTCGTTGCGTGAAGATCGTTTACACATCACTAACGTTCTCAGAAACTTAACCAAAGCATCCCGTTCATGTAATCAAACACCAGTGGCTACAATCAGTGACAGTTTGAGCATTAGTTCATCAAAACTGTGTTATTGTTTTATACATATTCGATTTAAAATGCCGAAAAAGTGAATTTCTTATTTTATTTTTTATTCAGATGATTTTCTTCTTCCGTTCAGTATAATTATATGTATTCCTCTATTTCACTCTCAACGACGTTGCCAAAGAAGTTTCACTTCTGTCGCATGGCGTTCCACACACCCATTTCTTTTTCTTTCTTTCTTTCTTTCTTACAATAAAAAATTTCCATCCTGAGCCCATACTCATATGGTTCACCCTTAAAATATGGAACTAATCACCTGTATCTGTACCTGAAATTTGCTCATTCTTGTGTCTGACTGTAGCATTGTATAGTAGAGTCACTGAATTAAAAATACCTTTTAAACACGCTGTATTTACCTCAGTAAACTTCTGAACGGCCGTTTCACAAGTGGTGTTCCTAAGACACTCTGCTGAGGATGCAGGGACACTACCTGTGAAACGGCCGTCCAGAAGTTTACCTAGATAATACAGTGAGTTTAAAAAGTATTTTTAATTCAGTGATTCTGAAATTTGTGTCTGAAAATACTTAAAAAGCTATTGTTTACTAAAGCACCATTATATGAAACCTAACAGACTTTGGAATTGGAAGGAATTACAGATTGTAAATTGGAATTAGCTTTGTTTCCTCATGAGTTTGTCATAGTTATTATCTTTAACTTACATTCTTGAACTTGAACTTGAACATTTGTATGTTTTTCTATAAAATTAATATATATCTAAACATCTCAGAAACAGTTTGCTTTTGACCTATACATATCAACCCAAATGAATTCTATAGAAATATTGACTTTCATATGCATAACACGAGATCACATAATTACATACTTGATGTCCCACAAAAAACATCTAAAAATCTGAAAAGTATAATATATCAAGATGTAAAATTATACAACAGCTTGTGCAAAACAAGATGAACTATAGCTACCCACAATCAGGGCCGTAGCAAGATCCTTCTGCGCCCTTGGCGAGTTTGAGAAATCTGCGCCCTCCAGTACTGGGGGGTCTGAACAATTTTTAAATTTCTGTAAAATTGTCTATTATTTTAATATAAAAACACTATTATTATAAAAAAAGCCTAAACCTCAATTTGAAAATGAACTAAGTGTTGGACTTTCAAGGTACTAAAACCTTATTTTCAGATGATTGAACTACTTAAAAAAGAATTAATTAATAAAATCTAGTATCAAAAGTAAATTACATAATACGCCTGAGGCCTACTAAAATGTTTAACACATTAATATAGGTAAAAGTATTTTTTTAGAGTAATTGAACCACTTTCATCTCAATAATAACATACATTTTAATTTTTATTGTTATATCATTCCATACTGTTCATGATTTATGTTATACTCTGTCAATAAAAAACGTGTTAATTAAAGAACGTTGCATGGCTGCTTTTTGTTTGTAGACAATTGGCATAATACTGCAGATAGTTCACGTGCAGTCATTTTTAATAACCTGAAAGATTTCTTCCATTAACGTGCAGTTTTTATTGCTTGATAAATTGCACCAGTCTAAAAACAGGCGGGATTTTTCATGGTTAATTTTGCGCCCTCTCTGTACCTGCGCCCTTGGCGGGGGTCCACCTCGCCACCGCCTAGCTACGGCCCTGCCCACAATTCAGGAGAGTCATAACACGAATACTTTTGCAAAAACAATTTTACTCTGTTAGGGAGCACTTTGTTGATGCCAATCATAGATTTATAGATTTATTTTGAACATAACATTACTTTAAATAAGTAATAGCGTGCAGCTCAAAGTCTATTATAACTCTATTCTGTAGTGATTATCTTCTATTTCATATTCAATCATTAATTTTTTAAGCTTGCTTTAATTTATAGATACTGATATTGGGAAGAACACAGTGAAGTCATAATATATATTTGCTTTAATTTGTTTTATTTAAAGTTAGAAATAGAGATTAATAGTTAAATGTGATAGTTCTTCTCCACAAGTGATGCTCAAAATCAAATGCAAACTAAATTCTGGGTTTTTTTACTTCCACTCTTCCAAATAAGGTAACTTGGAACTCAATATTTAACTCGTTAAAAATGTATTCGGAACCTTTATATTTTATAATTTTCCTTTGATGTTTTATTTTTATTTTCATTGTATTACATTTATTTTGTGATGTTCCTATGTACATTGTATGATTTTAAAGGAATAAATTTAAATTTAAATTTAAATTTATTAATTTCTTGGCAGGATCCATCCATCTTCACAGTTTTGACCTGCCCATCTAACAAACCAGGAACAGCTATTGCTGATTTTGTTATCTTTCCACCTAGATGGTCAGTTCAAGAACACACTTTCCGACCACCTTATTACCATAGTAAGTACAAATATCATTTGTCCTTATAATTTAAATTTTTAAACCTACGACTTTCTTGATGTTGCTGTGAAAACAAAGATTTATGGGCTTTTTGCTATTGAGGAAAGTTACTGATATTATGATCACAACAGTAATAAATACAATATTCTGGATTTTAGGAAACTGTATGTCAGAGTTCATGGGATTAATCTATGGTAACTATGAGGCGAAAGAAGAAGGTTTTCTTCCTGGAGGTGGCTCTCTCCATTCCATGATGACTCCTCATGGGCCTGACTCACAGTGCTTTGAAGGAGCTTCCAACGCAAAGCTGGTTCCTACTAGAATAGCAGATGGTACACAGGTTAGTTGTTTATTATTTACTAGCAGGTACCTTTGGCTTCACTTGCAATTATTTACTCAACTGCTAGATGTTTTCTTTAAATCATTTAATTAACAGAAAATATAAAACATTATATTTATTAACACTCACATCGTTTTTACATAAATTTTGGGAAGCACATAATTTTATTCTTAATTATATTGTTTTGCATGGTAGCGGGAATTGTTATTAGTGAGAGGCAACTACTAGCATTCTCTGTTATAACACTCATTAATTTTGTTGTTTCTACTGAGTTATATATACAGCATATATGTATATATATTATTTTTTATTTTTTTTGGTGGTTAATACTGGTTAGCATATGACCAGTGTTTCCATCCAGATACCAGATTTTCTCGATACTCGATACATCATTTTTTCCTCGATACTCGATACCTTCAACATTTCCAGTTTCAATAAATAGGTACATTAAAAATTAAAATTTGAGAGAACTGTGTAATACCAACTAAATTAATTAACTCTGCATATTTAATGAGACAAAATTTAATATCATCAGTTGCCTATAATTATTTTTAAACTTTACATTAAAACTGAAATAAGTTTTTTAAACAGTCCACTTACAAGTTTTTGTTTAAAAAAATACTAGCATTCTCACTTAATTGCAGAATTACAGAAGTATCGAGTGAGTTTTCTGAAGTATCGAGCGAGTTTTCTGAAGTATCGAGCAAGTTTTCTGAAGTATCGAGCGAGTTTTCTGAAGTATCAAGCGAGTTTTCTGAAGTATCGTTCGATGCTGATACCATGCAAGTATCGAGAGTATCAAGGTATCGAAAGTATCGAGAACCCATCCCTGTTAGTTACGTACTATACTTCAGAGTGTTTGTTTACAGTATCTTCCTTCTCTGCAGATTAAATAGTATATACTGTACCAGTATTTTAAGTAACTTGTTTACAATTTTTCTGCTAAATATTTTTCAGATTTTGTATAAGTTAGTTGTTGAAGGGTGGAAAAATTGTGGGCCAATGGGCATAACATTACCTAAATACAGGACTGCTTGCAGTCATAGGCTTGGGCAGAACTTCAATATAGGGGTGCCAGATTACCCACGCCGCCACTCTTCCCTAAAAATGTGAGCAAATTTTATGTGCTTTGCATGCAAACAAATTTAAAAAAAGTTAAACTACCGGTATCTAATTATAGCTTTTTAATTTTTACCTTGTCAAGTTATTGTAATTGCTGTAGTTGTAAGTAATTCTGCTCATTAAAAACTCAAAATTCAGTTAAGTGGTGATGTCAAGGTACCTGTGGCACCTTCGTTGTGCACACCTATGGTTTCAGTGCAAGCTGTATATCTAGCATTCTCAGCATTTAGTTATAAGGTATATGATATATAAAATTATGTAACAAAAGTTTTTCTTATCTCGTAGGCATTCATGTTTGAGAGTTCTCTGAGTCTTGCTGTAACTAAGTGGGGAGAAGAAACCTGTCAGAAGCTTGATGCCAACTATCATAAATGCTGGCAATCTTTAAAGAAACATTTCAACCCCAATTGGAAACCTGAAATCCAATAAATCAATAAAATTATGAGAGAACTAGAAAAATGGATGAACCTTAAGCAACTAGACCTTTCAAGAAGTAAAAGTGAGAACATGAGATCCAAAGGAAAATATGGGTAATTTGAACATTAATAATTGTAGAATGATACAGTAGAACATCAATAATCCAAACGCCAGTCATCAGAACCGTCAATTATCTGAAAGACCTTCTTTTTTGTATATACAATCAACCCTCGATATAATGCCACCATCCGTTCTCTAACATTTAGTGACACAAAGCGAGGGTGGCACTAAAACGAAATTTAATTTTAAAAATAAAAATGGCATAATACAGTGCTGTATTAATTTATTGTACTGTATTGTAAAGACAAATTAAATAAAAAGCAAATAGAGAACTTGAGCACAAAATAAAATACTATACAGTGACTCAATTTATTCCAGTATATGTCCATTGCTACAGTACACAAAGGGGTTGAAAATCATGTAAGTGATTAACAGTTTTTTAAATTTCACTACCTATCCTACAACCTACCTATCCTACAACTAGTACCCATAATTTTCTTCATACATATATTCCATACCCTACCCTTTTATTTGTAACTTACATTTTAATTTCTCAAAATAATCTCACATTTTTGACAAATAAAACAATTGCCATGACTTTTGCCCTGTCCTCGTGTATGACTTAAAATCTATCAGTAAAATCAACCATTAGAGGTATTCGTAGGAATGCACCATGTCATGAACTCAGGCTACTTTGGTTGATAGAATGTCAACACAGACAGCTGAATATGCTGGGTTTGAGTCATGGTGTCAGAGGAATTTTTCTCATAAGTATCCTCATATTATGTGGAGCATTCTCCCCTTTCTCAGCTAAGTTCTTTGAAATGTGTTTTAGGTAATGTACTAATTAATAGTGAAGCAATAAGCACATTTAAACACTTACATGTTAGATAAAATTTTATTTCAACATATTCTCCAATATGAGGAAGTTAAGGTTATTTCTGTACTGTGTTTGCTGTGCATTAGATGAAGAATATAGGGAATTTGTAGCAAATCTATAATCAGATTTGTTACATATGGTAATCACTAGGGGGCGGATTTCTATGACATGTCATATTTTCCCCCTTTGCATTATTTCAGGTTTCCGACTAATTTAAACCCAATTTCAAGCATAATGGTGAAAATGGAACAGCTTTTATTGTGACTATAACTGCATATTTAGGCAATTTTCAACTATTGTAGCATATTTAGTATGAATATGCATATTTAGGTCATATTTTTGGCATATTTGTGTACATATTAAAGAAATTTTGAAGTTTCGTATCATATTTTGTAAATTTTGCATTATACTAATAATTTTTGAGAATTTACAGATATTTTAAATAATTAACATTATATTTTAATAAAATGAATTGTAATGAAACTTTAAAGAAATATACGTAATGTGTAAGTGGTAAGTCATATTTTAAATTTTATTGGTCATATTTTAATTTTTTTAGGCCATAAATACATGCATATATCCTATTTTTTAGGGCATAGAAATCTGCCCCCTAGTAATCACTATTATTATTAGTGCCTTGGGATTTTATTTAACCATTAGGTACTGGGTGCAGGTATTTATGGACATTGATTAAATAATTTTGTGTTTTTTGATAGTGGTCTCAGTGGGGGTTGTTGGATATTATTTTATACCCCTGGCAGAGATTAATGAAAATTGTGAAAAACATGTTTACCATATTTTGTAACTGGAGCATTCACTCGGTGTGAATATTAGTTTCCATATTTAACATGAAGGGTTCATTACAATCTTGGAGAGGCATGGTTGGATCAATAATTGTAACAGTGTGAATTTTTGTTCAATTTTCCAATACATAATATAGTTTCTTTCATGCTCATTCGTGCTCATTCTGATGTTACGTTGAATGGTAGTTAAATTATGCAATTCAGTTTGTGTGTGGTAGCTTCCCCAAATTGCAGCATTGCATTTATTTCAGTAGGATTTGTAGTATTAGTAGTAGTATTAGTAATAATAGTAGCAATAGTAATAGTAGTAGTAGTAATAATAATAATACTAATAATTTTAATGTCATTTATTTCATTTTATTTCATTTATTCATTTATAGATGTTATTATGCTAGGGTAATAATAATAATAATAATTTTGATGATGATGATGATGATGCCGAAAGGTAGGCACAGGTTCGGAGCTAAGTCATGGGATGTTTCAGTAACAGTCACAATAGAAGAAATGGGTTAACTTTGATGATAGTCATTCGGGTAATTCTGAAGAAGTTATATTTTGTAATTTTTGGTTGTACTTAATAGGACTAACTTTGTCAAGTGTTATGCCATCGCCTTCAGCATGTATTGGGAAGCCAAGCCCTGTATAATTAATCGGGTCAATAAAGGTATCTAGCTACTTATTGTAACAAAGATTATTTATACATTCTTCCATTTTGGCCCTCCACCCCCTTCCCCTGAAAAGCTATATGAATTAAAAAGTGGCAAAATGCTAAATACAATGTTTATCTTACAGGGAAAATTAAACAACTATCTTGGATGTGACTGGAGGGAATCAAAAATAATAAATCACTTAAAATACACCCTAATGGATATTTTAAGTCTACAATTATGAAAGGCATTTAAAAAAAAAAAAAAAATACTCATGGGGGGGAAGGTAATTTCTTGGGCTGAGTATCCCAAAATGCACAAATTGAATGTATAAGGAAAAGATAAGTAAACGTATTATGGACGAGAAAGGAGAAGAAAAAATGAAAAATAAAAATGAAAGAAGTTAAGAATACATGTTGCTGCTAAATATCTGAGAATCTTGTTGGTCGCCGCCTAATATTTTCGAATTACGTATATGTAGGGAACTTTTATGCGGGATGAGAGAATTAGGTTAATTTTTCTTTGTCTGGCAGCACTGAACGTGGCAAAACAGCAATAACATGGTGGAAGAGCCAAGTGTTGTTTCTTATATTTTGCGCTGTTTTTTAAAGTGAACTATGAAAGATGACAGTGGAAAACGAAGTGAAAATATAATATACAATGTGGAAAAATTATAAGGTGCAAGGGCGCATTATTCTGATTGCTTTTTACGACGAACCGTCAAGGTATTCTGTATTATGAGTCCTGATTCAAGGTCCTCTTCGAGAAGCCCTCACAGAAAACGAAAATCCTCTTCTCCAGTTACAGAACGGCGAAATAAGCGACCACATTATGGAGGCACTGATTCTAAGGCAAAAGCTCGGGAAATCAGATCACGCTCTAAATCACCGGACAGAAGACGACAATCTGATAAGAACCATAAACATGACAGAAGCAGGGTTATGTCACCTAAATCAAAATTCAAGGACAGTGAAAAAGATAAAAGCAAACACCATGGGTCAACCAAAGATTTAGATATGTCTCAGAGTTCCAGTAGACATCGAGAAAAAAGTGACAAACCTCGTAATAATAGGAGTGATACCGGTAGTAATAAGTGGTCACATAGCAGGAGTTCAACTGTACGGGAGAATGTGGACGCAAATGGACATGCAGATCGATGGCCACATGATAAATTTTCAGAAAATGATCATCCTAGTTCTAGTGGACAAGGTTATCACCACAATTATCGCGATAGGCATCGGCGTATGCAGGAAGTTGATGATGTCATGGATCAACGAAGGCTAGAAAGGGAAAGAATTGGTCTGATTGGCGTTACACAAGTGTGGGGGAAGTCACCACAGAGATGTGAAGAGTTAGTATTTCATAATCTTTATCTCTTTTTTTGTAGATGTAGCAAGGCTTTAGTTGTATGACGTCCTTTCTTAATGCATGTCACTTTCACTGATTGTTACATTGCAGATAGAGGAACTTGATCTACCATTTCACTGTAGACCTTAAAAGTTGAATAAAAGTGTATTACAGATGTGAAAATATGGGATAATGCCAAAAATAAGGGATCCAAAGTTTTCTATTGTTTCAGCATAACGGTCACTTACAGTACTATATTAATATTCTACAGTGAGTCCCACTCAAGAGTTGGCCAATCATGTGGGTTTCTGCATCTCGGCGGGCACAACTCAAACTCCCGTGCGATAGGGTGAAATATCTAACCAAATAAAGCCGCGAATGGTGTTTTGGTTCAAGTTCCCACATTTACAGTTGGTATTACAATGGAAATAACTACATACCTCATTACAAGAGATGTTGGAAATGTCCTGCTCTTGCATTCATACAACACTGGCACCTTTTTAGGACATTTTCTTTTACGCGCATAAGTTCAGCTTCTGATACAGAGTTAATTTCTCTTGTGATATTGTCTTTAAGTTCTTCTAACAGTATGTGACTATTATTTAAGAGGAAACTTGAAAAATAAAGTGTGTAGGTCAATTTCCTATAGGCTACATTAGAAACATGAAAAATGGCTAAGTTATAACTTATTTGAGATTGTAATGTTCTTTTGAACCAATAGTCATATGTATTTTTCCTATATTATTCTCATGTAATGTCCAACAGAGACAATCTGTGGTTCTTGAATGCCTAAGCTTATATCCATGTTAAAGGTAGGTCTTGAAATCCAATCCCATTCATAGGCAGGAGATAACTTAACATGGTTTAAGAATGTCAAACAGCTGTCCATGTCCTTATCTGAGAGTTCCGTGTCCATATCTTGGGGGTGCCCTTAAGGAGAAGGTTCACTGTAAGATATTTTGGGTTATGTAAGTGCTTACTTGTTCAAATTTTTTCTTTAATTTTGCATATTTTTAGGAACAAACTTAGCTTAAATAAATGAATTCTGTACGTTCTTCAGAACATTACGACCTCAAGTGTGGTCATCTTTCATGTTCCTAGAAAAGAAAATACAGCATGCAGAGTGTCAAGGAATCCCCCAAAATAGGATGTTTTCAAAAAAAAAAAGGATTAAATAATTATAGATATAGAACACAAAATGTGTTGGTTGAATGAATCATATCGGTAGGTCTACATACATTTCATAGGAATTGTTTGGACCAGACAGAAGGCGCCATGTGACTTCATCACCCAAAAGCAGAAATTGGACAAAAGCCAGAGTTAACAGATGGACTTTTGAAATTTAAGACTTTTGGAGGCAGTATCAGTGTAATTGATTTGTAATCCATTTGTCATTAGATAATTTTGATTTTTAAAAGAACCTACTGATAAGTATTGCCTTCTCTTCTTTCAGTTCCGATGAAGATGATGCTAATACTGGGGATCATTCAAAGAAAAGAGATGGGGAGACAGACTTGACTGAACCCAAAAAGAAGAAAAAGAAAATGAAATCAAACAAGAAGAAAAAGGTAATAATTACAAGAAGAATTATGGTAATGATCACATTACCTAATGAATCACTCCCCTTTGTTGTTAGATATAATAGATTACAAAAGTACCATTGTTCTCATTTTTTTGGTGTGTACAGTGTTATAACTAGCATGACTAATATCATCCAAAAACTGATTAGTTGTTTTTGCTGCGATTGGTTTCTTTGCCTAAAAGTAATTGAAAACTTTGACTGCTAATCCCATCATTTGATGGGATTCAGATACTTGCAAAAATTGCATCATACTTTCTATGCATATTATTCTTGAGTTCCATGAATTATCGGGATTTTATCATTGTGCGTATTCCTTGGGATCTTTTAATTTCATTACTTACCGCTAGAATGCATTTTCTTTCATTTGTTTAGATAGCAATGTGATTTGTTTGGCAGCATGTTCGCTGCGTATTTTTACTCCTACATTGTCATTGTTACACATATATTTGCTTAAAAGTGTTATTAAATTTGATTATTTGTAATACCAGTATTGAAATGTTATGTCAGTATTGCAATGTGACAAATTGCAAATCTTTTAACTTCAGAATACAGTTCTTGTCTAGAACTCAATTTTACATTTTATTTATTCCACTTTTTTATTTTTTTAATCGCTAATTGTCATGTTTCTATATTATCAGAGGTAAATATTCCGTTCATGCATTTAACACCATTGTACACCATTAAAAAGAGAAAATTCTAAACTTTCAAACCATATCAGTGTTAGTTTGTATAATTATAACTTTTTTTTAAATTTAATTTTTGAAATATTGCAAAACTTGCCAGCATTTTACACAAGACTATGATAGAATGACTCAGTGCTCAGAGTGTTAAGAAGTGTGCAAGGAAGCCTTAAATAATTGTATTGTTCTTTTGGTGAGAGAAACAACTCACTAGGTGTAAAAAACATAGATTTTCAATGCCCCTTCAATGCATTTATTTCACTTTATGAAAACATGATTAAAAATATAAATTGTAGATATATTCGTAAAATTGTTTATACTGTTACAGAAAAGTTCACATAAGAAGAAGAAGGAAAAGAAAGCAAAGAAAAAGAAGAAGAAAAAGGTATCCAGTAGTTCATCGAGTTCTTCCAGTGAAGCAGAGGAAACTGAGCTATGGGTGGAAAAGAATAGTAAGTAACTGTTTAATTTATGCCAACTATGGATTGATTCTCCTCTTGCCCAGTTTCCTACATAAACTTCCCAAACTTGGGGGTACGCCTTAGTGTAGTGGCTGAGGTGCTGTGCTACAAACTGGATGGTCGCAAGTTTGATCCCCATTGAGGTCAGAGTTTTTCAATCGGCCTGAACCTTTTGATGGCACTGTGGCCCTGGGGTCGACTCTGCCTCTAACAGAAATGAGTACCAGGAGCAATCCTGGGGGTAAAGGTGGTCGGTGCTTAAGGCTAACCCTTACCACTTTCACGTGCCGAATGTTTAAAATCTGGGAGCCTCAACCTCCTGGAACCCTTTGGGTCTCCATGGCCTGTCTTTATTAATAAATGTTTTATTAAGGCTTCTTGGAAAAAATAAATTACATAAAAAAATAATTATTGCAGACACATTCAACAATTGCTGAAGAACTTAATTTCATCCTTTTCCTGGTAATTGTACTGGAATGTTGATATTTTGTCTCAAAATAATAAGGCGTTCAATCTAAAGATGGTGAATAAGATAAGGGGATATTTGAGCCATTATTGTGTTGTGTGGTTTTGGTGGTAGAATTTCAGTTTAATTCTTACTCAGCAAAGTAGGTTTATTTGAGGGGTGGATTTTGTTTATGATGTAGTGACAGAAAGAGCAAATGAGTAATGTAGACCTTAATATTTTCATTTATGGCATTCAAATGGTACATATCTAGAGAATACTGAAGCTGTTCGAATTCATGAGTCATTTCTATAGTAGGTGCAAGTAATTAAACAAGAAATACTGCATGAATAGGTTACAGATTGTACAGAAATTCAATTCTCTAGACCCTGTGTTGCATAAGGGGTTTTGCAAACTAGTTGTAAATGAGGATTCAGTTTCTCGATACTGGGCAACAGAAAATTCTTCTGAGCTTCAAAAGTGTCTATAACATAGAACCAAGGCTACAGTATGGTGTTCTGTATCGTGTCATGATGTCTTTGACCCTATTTCATATTTTTTTTTAAAGCGAGGATGGCATTGCAATGACAGTACTGTCTAGCGGTGAGTGGAAGGCCGAGCTGATGGTATAGTGGGGGAAAGACAAAGCATGTAAATGCAATTGCATGGTAAGGTAGTGGGGGAACGCTAGCTCGGCCTTCAGCTCGCTGCTAGACAGTAACATTGTCCCTATGTGTTGCTTGAAACATTCTTTGCACAGATGTTGCACGACTGTGCACATTGATATAAAAACATGTCATTTCAGCAGCATTATAATGTTTTGTTGTCTTTAGTCCTAGAATGTTGTTCACACACACTTTTCTTGTTTCCAATTTTTTTTTCTTCTTCCTTGCATATTTTACACTTTAATTTTGTATGTTACAGAAGCTGACAATTCTGGCTCAGAAGATGAAGATGGCATGGTTGGACCAGTACAAAAGCAACATGTAACATTGTCAAGTAAAGATTACGGCAAAGCACTCTTACCTGGTGAAGGTGCTGCCATGGCAGCATATGTTGCAGAAGGCAAGAGAATTCCCCGAAGAGGAGAGATTGGCCTTACTTCTGATCAGATTGCATCCTTTGAATCTGTCGGCTATGTTATGAGCGGTAGCAGGTACAAGCTGTTTCTATTTATTTTATTTTTGTTGTGTTTCTTGTGGATATTTTGGAGGACTGTGGTATTTCTGTTGGCTCTCAAAGTGAACTGCATGAGTTAAGTTTTTTTTTTTACTTGGGATTAACAATCCAATGACTATTCAAATTAAGATTAGTCAAACAATAAAAATACTTCTTGCTCCACTTACATTATTTATGGAGAACCGTTTCCAGGGAAGCAGCTCCCTCATCCTCAGCTGATGGTTGACTGTCTGAGGATGAGGGAGCTGCTTCCCTGGAAACCGGTTCTGCATAAATAATGTAAGTGGAGCAAGAAGTGTTTTTATTGTTTGACTAATCTTAATTTTAATTGAACATATCTACTGTACAAAGGACTTCACATTGATTTTTGTTTTAAAATACAGTGACTGTTTCACTCATATGTTACTGTTTTGATTTGGACCAAAAACTTATAAGAATTAATCTCAAATAAACCATTGAAAGTGCTCTGTTTCAATAACAAGCACCATTCTTGTTTTTGCTGAGCGGTCATCACACCTTCATTTTTATACAAGATTCACATTGGCCATGCTGAGAAAAGGATATAACAAAAACAAGATGACCAATGTTAGGTTAAGGTAAGCGTCAAGTGAGAAACAGATGAAATAGTTACACTCAGTTACTCAGTATCAGCATATTTGGCCACATCCCTGGACAATTTCTAGAAGTGTATTAGTAGAGCTTGCTTCCAGATTATACCAGCTTGCTTCCAGCTTATACCAGCTTAGTAGAGCTGGTAATCTTATACCAGCTTAGTAGAGCTGGTAATCTTATACCAGCTTAGAAGAGCTGGTAATCTTATACCAGTATGTAATACTTGTAACAAATGTGTCGCAGTGATTTTGTGGAGGATGCTAACAAGATTAAACAATAATCTTAACTAAAACCGAGGCTAGGCTAAAATTACCAGATCTCAGAATGCCACTGAGGGACAGATTAAGGCAAGATGTAAAATTTATTGAACAGGTGGAAAAAGACCTTGGAAGATCTAAAAGTCCTATCCAAAATGTATCCAACCTTGGATCTTGTTTGATTTATTTATCTGGTGTGTCAAAATACCTAATCCCATTCAAAGTAGGTCCCTTGTGACACTGCATATTTAGCCCAATGGTCTTTCCATATGATGGCCATCTTTAAAGCAGTTGAACCACTCATTAATTTGAGTGATCCCCATTGCATCATTGCCAAAAGCCTGAATTTTGTGGATTCATTCAGCTTGGGTATCTCTGAGTTTCTGACAAAACTTAATACAGTATCACTGCTCCAAGGAGCAAAGGAGTCAGCTAGTATGTATCAACAATAAGTCCTCAAGGTGTTTAAAATGTGAAATCAGAGTTCCTCAAGGTTTCGTTATAGGACCACTTCTCTTCCTTGCAGTAATCATTGATATGCCTTGTAATATATCAGGCAAATATATAATTACGCTGATGATACAACTCTTTTGACGAGTGCATTTTCTTATGAAGTTGAGAATCAGGCCAAAACTAGCCTTTGTTTGATATGGCACAGAAGTAGTTTGTCACCAATGGTCTTAATCTTAATAATGATAAGACAGTTCATTATAATTTTGGTCTTATTAGAGACAATGATATTAACAAGAATGCTAATGTCAAACTTTTAGGAATTTACATAGACACTAAAATGGACTAGAAAGTGCACACTCAAAACTTATGTCTCAAGCTGTCTCGAGTTATTTAACTTCTGAGTAGACTCAAGCAAAGTGTTAACGATAACTGTAAACGTCTTGCTTGACCGCCGGCGTGGTCTTGTGGTTAGTGTCGCTGACTACGGATCCGTCGGCCCGGGTTCGATCTCCGGTACCTCCTTGGATTTTCCTGAGGTAGGGAGGTCTGGTAGGGGTGCACTCAGCCTCGTGATTTAAATTGAGGAGCTATTTGATAGAGAAGTGGTCATGGAAACCACCATTAACGGCTGTGGGTGTTGGCATGCTGACCACATACCCCCCAATCCTGCCATCTGCCTATAGGTAGATGATGCAGCAGTCGGGTGGTAGGCCTTGTTCCTTCGGGGATGTCGCGCCACGGAGTTTAGTTTAGAATTTTAGTTTACGTCTTGCTTATTTTTCATTTTTTCATTGTCACCTTACTAATGGCATAAGAATCTGAGGACATGCATCCTCAAGTAAGGAAGTGTTTATTAAGCAAAAGAAGGCAATAAGGATTCTTTATTGTCTTGTTCCTCGAGAAAGTTGTAAAAGGCACTTCATACATATGGTAGAATATTGACAGGCTGAGTTTCTACATTTTAAGTGCAGCTATGTGGTCTAGAGAAAATATAATCAACTTTAAGAAGGGCAGTGACGTAGTACTGTATCATACAAGAGGAGGAGATAAAATCGATTCACTTTCAGGCTATCCAAGTGTAAGAATTCTTATACAGGTCTTAGAGAAAAAATATTAAATTAGTTACCTGGAGATATACTTCAGCTTCCAGCAAATAAGTTCAAGAAATGAACGACTGATTGGCTCTTGGATAAAGCTCTGTACAGTATAAATAAACTGTTTTTGAATGAAGAGGGTGAATATGTTAGAGACTGAACTCTTAAGGGGGGACATACGGCTTTCGATGAAATTCATTGGTGAGAAATAGGTGGATTTCATTTTTTTTCCCTCAGCAATTAAATGCTCTACAGTCTTGCAATCTGACATACTCTTTATTGACCATTTCTACAATTGCATACTATTTTCAAAATTAATCAAACTGTTTCAGTTACGGGTAATTATCGTTTCAAATTGGCTGCCACGTTTCATGCACTGAACAGCCATTTCCCCGATAACTTCCACAAATATAGATATTTCTGAGTGATTATTTTTCCGTATGTTTGTTAATATCATGTGAACAACATAATCTAGTTTTTTTTTAATATCTTCAGTATAAGTATTTTTTAAAAATAATATCTACTCTTATACAATTCAACGGCCCTAAATAGCGTGCTTGCTCGCTCGCCCGCTTCGTGAGACATCGGGTATACTCGGCGATGTTCGTCTCTCCCAGTGTAAACTTTCATGACGACTACAAAA
Organism: Ectobius pallidus; assembly: GCA_964059195.1. Lineage (NCBI taxonomy): Eukaryota > Metazoa > Arthropoda > Insecta > Blattodea > Ectobiidae > Ectobius > Ectobius pallidus. The sequence continues at coordinate 119,955,559 of CAXKWD010000006.1, forward strand.
TTAGGAAAACCGTTTCTTTATTATATAAGGCCTAAGTAAAATGAACACAATGAACAAATATTCTAATTTTATTTTTACTTACAATTTTCATAGCTCTGACCACAAACATTTTTAATAAACTGCCAGTGTAAATTTCTTAAAAATCCTGGAGTCAATGAATAATGGCGGGCGAAGCCGGGGGCACCAGCAGTAAAATATTGATGGTTTAACTCTTGAAATATCGCTGATAATAATAATCCAAACAAACCATTCCTTCCCTTGAAACATATATAATTTCTGAAAATTACACTGAATTGATCAAATAAAATTCACATCATATTCATGTCAATAAACAGTTGAGAAACAATACGTATTATGTGTTCACAGGTTCCTTTGGAACTGCATAATCGATTCTGATATAGTTTTCCCAGGGGGCGCTTTCTAATCGTAGAATGTACTCTGAAGCCGGAATATTAGCTGTTTCATTAATATTATTAATTGCTTAGTTTATGAATGATTCGCGTGCAAGTGTTAATAAATATAATGCTTTAATAATTATTATACTCTTAATTTTTAGTTTTTAAATGAATTATCGTGGGCGAAGCCACGGGCACCTCCTAGTAATATAACAAAACTGAAAATTAAAAAAAAAATTATTGGAAAAAATTAAAAGATTAAAACTGTTTTGTCTTTTGCTTTGTAGACATCGCCGCATGGAAGCTGTGCGTATCCGTAAAGAGAACCAGATATATTCTGCTGATGAAAAACGAGCTCTTGCAATGTTTAGCAAAGAAGAGCGGCAGAAGCGTGAGAACAGGATCTTGAGCCAGTTCAAAGATATGGTGAGCAGCAAACTAGCCAGTGAAAAAGACAGTGGGTAAAGGTGAGTTAAGTTTGTGATGTGAGAAGTGAAACTTGTAATAGTGTAGTGTTACCGTGTCAGACAAATAAAAGTGTACAGTGAACTTAAAATAATGTTGCTTGAAATACAGAGGTACTTTTGCAAACATTACAAGTATCTCTTAATGTAAGTTACTGGAAATTCCTCTTTCTCAGTAGTTCAGGAAAATGTTAAATTCCCCCCCCCCCCTCCCTGAGTTGTAGTTTGTTACAGCCCATGTTTTTAAGACTTGTGCTTCGATATTTATAATATCAGTTGACAACCCAAGACAATCACATTGTGATTTTTTACCTTTATATGGCTGCCGTTGGTATTTTATGTTGTTTAATCATGTTAAAAATTCATTGTATTTATTTTATTCAATAACAGTATATTATAAAGTAGAAATAATGAAAAAAATAAATTCTGAAGAATAAAAAATTGCATGTTTAATTTTTTGGTTATGATGTCCATGTGTTAACACACCGATGACACCTTTTGTCTTTAATTTATGGAGCTTGTAGGACATCTGTTGTGTTTTCAAATTTAATAAATCTTTTCACTGCTAACATATTATTCACTGTGCAAACTGGTTTAGCATTGTTGGCTAAGAATCAACAGGCCTGGGTTCGATCCCCTGTACCTCCTCGGATTTTTCTGACGTAGGGAGGTCTGGAACAGGGTGCACTCAGCCTTCTGATACAAACTGAGGAGTTATTTGATTGAGAAGTAGTAGCTTCGGTTATGCAAACCATCATTAATGGCCATGTGTGAAGACATGCTGACCATATGCCCGCAAACCTGCCATCTGCGTATGGTAGATGACGCAATGGTCAGATGGTAGGCCTAGTCCCTCTAGGGATGTAGAGCCACGAAGTTTAGCTTAGTGCAAACTGGTGGTGCTGAATTAGTTTGCAGGTTTATTTTATAATCATGAATGAATAAACAGTCACAAATATTTTGTCACTTTCCTCCGAAACAAGAGCACAGTACGTATTTCTTGAAGTATAAGACTGATTTACACAACCCTGGGGATGCCTGCATGCCAGTGGAATTTTAATGTATTTTAATGCATGGTGCAATACATCGCCTAAAATATTCAACTACAGATGGCAGCTCGAGGCAGAGAAGAGGGAACTGATGGTATTAGGAACTAGACAACAGATGACACTATATGCTCACACATATTTTGAATCACTCTCATGGGGAATTTGTTTTGTCTATAGGCATGCAAAGTTTTGCAACGTACATATGCATTAATAGCACGACGAACAGTGATGCAAGCTGATGCCTTTATACTTCTGTAACAGTAAAATGTTAAGTGCTATATCTGAGGTTGTGTGAGCAATCTAATAAAAATGACCTTTCTAAATGTTTATACGTACATTCCAAACATTGTGTTAATTAGGAGTGTGATTGTTGGTAGTCACCAGTTTGTTACTGAAACTGTGCATGCTCGCCACATAGCCATTTCTATTAGAATTATCAACATGTGGCAACACCTGTGACAATGGAATCATTTGCAGTGTTGTTTATTTCCAGTAAAGAAGAATATCAGTCACAGAATATCTCCAAATATCTCCAAACAAAAGTCAGGCAGAGGTGAGCTGCTGAGAAAATGGAAAGCTGAGGGGGGGAAAAGTTCCATCAGACATTGTTAAGGAGGTAACTTTATTTTAACTTTTGTGGTACATTACTTATTTTATGTTATTTTGAATTGTAAACATTGTTTAACATCTTTCCATCAATGTAAAGTTCCATTTTATGGACTAGGCTGTAAAAAAATGGTGCAAGCCCATTAAAGGTAAAGAAAAAGGTGCTGGCACATTATAGTGATTATATAGGATATCTTCAGATGTTAATTGTTCTTTTCCCTTTTCTACAAATAAATAATTATCCATTTCCTTCATTTAGTACTGTTATTGTACTACAAAATTGTGTATCTATTAATCACTTAGTCGGCCGCGGTGGTCTAGAAGTAGTATGCTCGCCTCTACATCCGAAGGTTGCGGGATCAAACCCGGCTGCAGTTGATGGATTTTTCAGGACGTACAAATCCTGGGCACGGATTCCTCTAGGAGGAACTTTAAGCCGTCATAGATTTACAGCACGTAAAAGAACTCCAAGCCTAAATGAGAGCCTCTGGACAAAATTTCTCAGCCCTTTCACGTCCAAGTAATACCTTAGTTTCCGGAGGGGATTGAGAGGTGATGGGCTTACCACCTGTCCCTCTGCCCTCTCTCGAAAAATAAGTGTACAACACAATTCACATAGGTAACAGAAACCTCCACTTGGAGGTCCTTCGCCCCAACATAGTGGACTAGTGGACATAGGAAACCAGATTAATGACTTAAATTCAAAATAGCATAATTAATTCGACTTTGAGAATTTGGTCCATAAACTATGTGGTTTTTAACAAAGCACAAATGTAAACCAACACAATATTTAGTTTCGCTCAAAACATTACTTACATGCATTAAACGGCTGCAACTCCTTGTCATAGCAAAGTGTTTTTCAATATTAATTCATTACTCTCCTTTTCTGTAGCTGCAAAAGAGAAATTTCTTTACAAATAGATCACTATTCAGTATTTTCAGCAAGTGTTTTTGCTGTTTTCAAATGTTTTCATAAGTGATTTGTTTGCCAACCAAAAGAGCCTGAATTCAGCTACATACGAAATTACCAAAAAGTTATTCGATTACTATTCTAAGCACAATTGAACAAAATTATTTTCCTTTTAAAGTTTACAATTCAAAATAACATAAAGTGTCATTCGATGTTCGACCGTTATAAAAAATAACAGGCTCACATGCATAACAAAACTTACGGGTATGTTTTGTAACTTCATGCTTGTCTGTTAAGTTTTATATAACGGTCTTACATCGTAAATAACTATAATAATACTGTCTCGTATATGTCACCCTCGTTGTGGCAGACCCGACCTGCAATTGTTAATACAGTGGGGTGTTTGATCGAATTTTGCTGTCAAAATAATATTTTTAACCCATTGGAGACTTTTAACAAGTCTAGGGTCATGGGCAGGTAGAAAGTTCATACAGCTCCAATATGAGTCTGACTTATGTGTCGTGCTACAAGTTAGTTTTATCTTTCTGTAATGCTGAGCTGTGAAATATGAGGTATGTGATCTTTTCTTAGAGTTCCTAGAATGTTATTTTTCCTCATGTAGTGTAATATTGTTTGTAGTACTACCTGCGTGCGATTTCTTGGGCGCTCGGCTCCCTAGTCCTCATTCGCTAGGTTTTGTTCAATTTCATAGGTAGAGCTGACTACATTGAAACACAAATACGCCATAGACCCTGACATCTAGTGGCTTCAATACTAAGCTTTCATTCTGTCTCAAGATCGTTATATATTTATTGACATTATCTTTTCTGACGCATGGAGTTATGGGGAAAAATACAATCTTTCGAATTGCTGATTTTACAAACACTTTATTGTACATCCAACACTTTCCTCACCTCTTTAAGGATTCCGTATGTGCTAATTTCTGACGATCCCGTGAACTCTGATGTCAATTTCATGGACTGAAAGTTGAGCGAACTTTTCACAAAACGTATTAAATACATTTAAAATTAGGCCTATAGTTTTCTCCATTTTTAGACGACTTACCTCTCTTACGTTTTACAACACGAAATGGTGAAGCATGTTCTGCTAAGACTCTTCTTTATGCTTAAAATTAGTCATCCAGTGTAAAAATATTGAGCCTATATTATGCATAATATTCTTATTTGATGACTTATTTGATAACCAAACCCTTATGACGTGTAATTAATTGTTACACAATACCGTCACCACGTTACATTATTGGACTGCATTTAAATCGTTGCATATTAAATGTCACTACATAAAATACCATATGCGTGATTCTGCTGAAACATGATTTCTTTGGTTGACAACAGTGCAGAAAGACTGGCGGACTAGCTATGTTTTGTTCCCCCCCAACCCTCACTTCCCCGTAAATCCAGCACCCAAGAAATGGCGTGCGGGTAGTAGTTTATAATGTTAAAGGTTCAGTCTGAAAGGAACTTAGTTTTCGAGCTTCAATTCCAGCAGCTAGCTAGCTTCAAACTAGCAGTTCGTGCTAGCTAATGTTGGTATGATTATTTTCCATTGTTGGACATAGTGTGTCTATTCAGACACCATATTGCATTTTGTTGGTATAAAGTATTTTATTTAAATTACATAAGTTACATTTTGATGTCCAGAATTTTGCATCTGGCTTGGATAATACTTACTTACTCAATGGCAATAGACAATTCCTCAGCAAGCTAAAGGAATATTATCTATTTTATAGAACCCGAAGGTTCATTGCCACACTTGCCTGAGCCCACCATTCAACCCTATTCTGCGCCAACTCCATCCAACCATCCCTCACAACTCTTACTTCCCTTAAATCTATCCTAATATTGTCCTCCTACCTATGTCTAGGTCTTCCAAGTGGTCTTCCTTTGGTTCTCCCATTCAATACTTTTGAGATATGTCTTTCCTCCCCCATGCATGCAACATGTCCAGCCCATTTCATCTGTGATTTACTTTACCTTACTACATTCGATGAAGAATACAGGTTATGAAGCTTGTTGTGCAGTTTTCTCCAGTCCCCATTTTCTTCTCAAGGCCTGAATATTTTCCTAAGCACCCTGTTTTTTAATACACTCAGATTATGTTCTTCCCGAAGAGTAAGCGACCATGTCTCACATCCATATAATACAACCAGAAGGATAATAGTCTTATAAATTTTTATTTTTAGATAATATTGGATAATAGCAATACTTAATAAAATACGCCTCTTCACTGCAGCCAATATCTTTTATCTACAACTATTACTGAATTGAAGGTTCAGTTTACTGTTTCCAGACAACAAAATGTAATCTTTATATTCATCAAAATATAAATATCTTCAAAATCTAAAACACGCTTGTTGCCAGGAACAATTCCTCAATGTCATAAAGATTAAGGGAGGCTTTTCCTGTCTCAAATGTGTAACTTATATAAACTATACAAAAAGCAATTAACATTAAATAGACTGATCATAAATAAAATATTGTAGATGACACGTTACAAAATTAGGTCGGGTTCTAACTTGATCCTCTTATTACTAAAGCTCTACATTTTTTTAACTAGTTGTCTAAATAACTATTAGGTTTAGCAGGTCACTCTGATTTCCATAGGTGCTTCAAATACATCTTTAAAGTAATACATTCTTCCATGTATTCAGTGGACTTGAGGCTAGATTGTTAATAGTTATATCCAGCTGTGTTATTTTCAAATGGCTGGAGTTTGGTTTCACACCATTAGTCCTCATGCTTCCACTACTAGCTACTAGATAAGCTATTAGATAACATAGGAAGCACGGTTCTATATTTACCATGTTTTCCCCGGGGCTCTTTGTGTGTGGATTCAAATGATAAATGTCTTATAAATATTTCACATTGTATTTTTGTTAGAAGATTTTAAGATTGATTGGTGGGTTGTTACAACAATTTATTGTGAAAGTGGAAGAATTCTTAAAGTTTGTTTAATTTACTAAGCATACTTGAGTGTGGTTCAACTTTTATTGGTTCAACTTTTAGAGGTTTGTAACAGAAAATATATAAATACTATATAATACATAAATAATTGGAGACACTGAAACATGATTTAAACATCATTCTACATAGTTGAATGTCATATTTTCTGGTGCTATCATTTGGCTGCAGTGCTGGGGTGATGCTTCTGCCAATCGAGAAATCCTCCACTGTAGTGGCGCGAACTGAAAGTATAGAAATTAAATATTAGGAAACTTTGGTGGTTATTGTTATCTGAACCATGAAAAGACCTCTGAATTTGATATTGAGCAGCATAATAAAAAAAATTAATGCATTAGGCTGAAGTTAAATATTGCTTATTTACAGGCTGATTTCTTTTTATTCCAGCACATTATTATTAAATTATTATTATTATTATTATTTTATATACATATGAAACAATGACTGACAGATTTTGACCTGTTTCTGTATTAAAATATGCTCAGCTAGGCATTTGATGCTCCACTGCTTAAGGTGGAATAAGGATTGGTAATAAAAGGTCTGATGTGAGTTTTGTGACATCGGGTGTACTTCAAGGTTCAGTGAACAACATCATTGAACTTTTAGCAATAAAGGGCATATTGTAAAAATAAATAAATATATATATATATATATATATATATTTAACAATATGCCCTTTATTGCTAAAAGTTCAATGATGTTGTTTACTGACAACTGTATTATGTATAAAACAATTCAAGAAAATTCAGATGTTGTTTTGCTACAAAATGATTATCAGATGGAAATATTACTATGAATAAAGTGAAAATTAAAGGCCGTGTAAGTAAATCCATAGTAATATGTAAATCGAGAGCTACAGTTTAAACAGAAGAGTGATCCTGCAGGTAGATCCCCGAATGTACTTGGGTGTAAATTTATCTGCTAGCTTGGGCTGGTACCATCAGCTAAATTAAATTACTGGAATGCACGACATTTTCTTATGCATATCCTGAAAAAGGGAACTATCAACTCAAAAGAATTAGTGTATACAGCTTTAATGCGTGTATGCAGTGAACTAGCAGTGTAGGGTGTTGGGATCCATGCAGGTTAAATAAAATATACTGTATTCTTTGAAAAAAGTACCAGGTGACAGATTTTGTCAGTGGGGGATGGGAAGATGGGACCAAAAAAGGTAAAAGAAATTGGATGGTGGCCGCTAGAAATTAGACCAAAAGAAGCTAGACTGTGTGCACTTTTCAAATCATACATGGGACTTTCTGCATGGTGAGATATTGGGTTACAATTGGAGAAACCATCATATTACAGGAAGAATGATTATGCCTTCAAAATAAAAAGTAGGAAACTGAAAACAGATATAGGGAAATATAATTTTCTTAATAGGAGTATAATTGAATGGAACATTTCTCTACATCTTGTCACAGAAGAGATAAATGCATATGCCTGTTAGTCTGCCACTGTGTAAGTGTTTCATCTTCAAATTAGGAGGCTTTCAAAGCTGGAGCCCTGCTTAACTAAGTAGAGCTGTTCTCATGCCCAGCTATGCTTTAGTACAACCTACATATGGTAGTAGCATTAAATTGACCTTAATTGACATTTGTTTTTAGTAAGATGTAGTAATTTACATTTCCATGTATAATCTGTATAAATAAATTTATTATAATAATAAGTAGATATCTAAATAACATGTAGTTATCTAGCAGTAAGAAAGAGAGAGAGATATTATCAAAGTGCAATCTCTTAACTGACCTCTCTTCTGCTCCTTGTCTGGTTATAGATTGACACAGTTCATCGTACAAGGTCTGCTAGTAAACTTGCAGTTTTTATGTGAAGTGGTTTTTGTAAGTAGTTCTGGAAAAATTTAGCAATATACATCTTAGCACAATATTCATCGTTGATACTAGTATGTTTAGGGAAGACATATATTCTGGTAACATTTCAACTTCTTCATCTACCCTATTATGCCACTTAATGCAGCATTATGGGATATCCTCGTATCCAGTGGCTTAGCTTGACATTGTGTTCTGGGTAAACTATGTTTTAAAAATTAAATGTATAATGATTGTTTAAACGACACACGAATTCTCAAGTATTAATAGCGTTTTAAATACCGGGAATGTTTGCACATGTATGTTCGATTTCACATAGGCCTATACCTATACCTAAATAAAGCAATACTACCGATATTATTATTATTATTATTATTATTATTATTATAATTATTATAATTTACATTTTATATTCCTTCATTACTCCATCCGTTTCCTCGACAAATAGCAAATACAATATTTATGTTTGTAACTATTAGTTAACCAATTAAATTTACTGTACTAAAATGGTTTGAAATGTTTGTTTATTTTCATGCAAGAGAATATCAAGCCCAGGAGTTGGTAATTTACTTTAGTTTCACACGTTTCTTCATAAGACAGAACCGAAAACGGGAATTTTAATAGGTGATCAACTCTATATCGGTGGAATTGTCCACGCAACACTGAGAAATAATCAAACACAGTTTAGGTCAGCAATGAGAATGTATGTTTATGTTTTCCCAGTTTCAAGCCAGCAAGTACCAGAGGGATGAGACTACGACACCGAAAAATCTTTCTAGTCTCTGCGGTGGTGCCATATGTCGCTCTTGTGCAAGGAATTTGCCTGCCTTCTCTCAACAATGTAGGTTAACATTTAGTGGGAAAAGACATATAACTTGCACTTGAATGAGACTGTAACCTGGCTGACCACTATCCAGTCTCAACTCGCCTCCGCTGCCGCATCATGAGATTTTGAGCCTGCCTAAGCACGTGGCAACACAAGTTGACGCATAATAACAGTAGTGGGGTATGCAGCGGCGAAAAATATTTTAATGATAGTACTAATGGGTTTATAATGATTAATAACTTGGTTGACGATGCTTTTATTTATTTATTTATGATTCTACTTTTCCTAGCACTTTATTTAGGTAGACTCAGTCTCAAAGTCTACCCTCACGCTAAGCCACTGCTCGTATCCATCTTTTAAATCCTTCTCTGTCCCTGACCATGCTACAAAGTTGATGAAATGTTTTCCCCCTTCTTCCAGCAACCTGCTTCACCACACCCTCCCAAGTGATTCTGGGTCTTCCTACCAGCCCCTGTCCCTGTGGCTTTGCCTCCACGAACTGACGCAGCTTCCAATGTTCCTCTGCTCTTATACCATACCAGGCAAGTACATTAATCACATTTCAACTGCTGTGTTTATTTTTCAAGGTAGGAAAAACCAATTCTGTACTTCAGTCTCAATACATGTCTTGCTTAATTCTGCGTTACTAACTTGTTTGTTAATGTTATTAATAATTAGCTATACACAGACCTAGTTATTTTTGTCATTGATCCAAATACTGTGCTTTAAAAATCACATAAGTAATTTTAATGTGAAAGATGTTAGCAAATTACTTGTCCAAACTATTAATTTTTAAACTTTTCATATTATGGATTTTTGTATCACATAAAATACACATACACATAAAACAGACATAATAATTTCAACTTTCCCACATCTCTAGAAGTCTTTTTCCTTATATCTAACTATATACAGACAATGGAAATCCTTTGGGTTTCTGGAGGTTGAAACTTTTGGATTTTTAGTCAATTGGTTCATGAAGGTAGTGATGTAGTCCACCATACCTTTACCCATGAGATTGCTTCTGGAACTCATTTTCTGTTAGGGACTGAGTGACATCAGGTCCATAGAGCCACTGGAGGGATTAAGAAATTAAAAAAATACCAATGACCTCATTGGTATTGAATCCATGACCTGCCATTTGCCATGCAATGTTATAATCTCAGCACTTGTTTTATTTGTATTCTTTTGATGTACCGGCGTAAATGGTTTGATTGGTCGCCTGAGTAATGGTGCACTTTCGTTTCTAAGTTTCTCAGGAAAGTAGAAATGTGTTTTTTTTTATTTTTTTTATATTTTTATATATTTTTTTATTTTTTATCCATGCCTTGTTACATTTGAGAGCAAGGTAGGTTTACTTCGATCTCTAAGACAGAAATTGTGGGCAAAAAATGACATACACTATATTACATGGGTATCCTTTTAGGTATTGATGCTTAAGTAGGTAAGAGCTTGATGAACTAGGAAGAACTCGGAAGCCTTTACCAAAAAGAAAATGATCTAAGTTGTATTTTAAGAGGTCAAGAATTTAAAAAATGGGACTCGCTTCACACACAAAGGTTTGGTGTCATACAAAGATTGCCCTTCATCTAACAAATGGTTAAAAAGTCAAAAAGGGCTAGTTCCGAGTGGTGAGATGCTATCAAGATACAAGCAATTGTTGCTAGAGTATGAACTCTCCAGAACGGCAACTACTTCAGGCACTGCAGTGAGATTGAAATGTTGGCACACGTTCTAGGCTTTATTCAACATGGGGAACTTCTAAGGAACACTCACCATCATCAGATAAGGAGCAAGATAGCAACTACTTTGAAGCTAAAGAACTACGACATTTATGAGGAGGTATGTTGCATTCCCATGGATGGTGGAACTTGAAGAGTAGACATTATTGCAATGGACAAAAACTGAACAACTGGCTTTATAATTGACCCCACAGTCTGCTATGAAATTGACAAAGATCAACCTACAGCAGTTCATAATGAAAAGAGACAGATATATGAACTGACCGTCAAATATTTTAAAAACAAATACAGTTTTTTAAACGTTTCTCATTTAAAAAAAGAGGACTCCTTGTATAGGAGGAGAATAATAACAACAATAATAATAATAATAATAATCTTGAAGTGGCATTATTATCACTTAAGGGATCCATCCAAATATTGTGGAACCACCTAGATATAATAATACAAATTAAGCTGAACTTTTTTAAACTTTATTTTGATTGTTTCCTCGATTGTTTTGATTTACTTGTTATTACAACCTTAATAATTAAGGAATCGCGCACAATGTGCATTATCTTAACCTAAGACTTAACCTACTGACAAACACCCAGTCCTGAACCCGGGAAAGGGATTTTTCACTATTGAAAAATCCCCGACCCGGCCGGGAATCGAACCCGGGCCGCCGGAGTGGAAGGCAGGCGTGCTACCGACTCACCCACGGCAGGCGTGCTACCGACTCACCCACGGCAGGCGTGCTACCGACTCACCCACGGCAGGCGTGCTACCGACTCACCCACGGCAGGCGTGCTACCGACTCACCCACGGCGACGGACAATATCTGAAAGCTCATGTAATTTTTGTATAGGAAAATAAAATTGTTCTTGTATTCTTTGTCTTAAAAGGCAATCTGTGCTGAGCAGAAAGAGTAAATAATAGAATAATAAAAAAAGGGAAAAGTAACATTTAAATTACAATAGTGTTATATGTAAAGTAAATGAAGATCAATTTAGGGTTTCCAGGTATCTTGAAGAAAGGTGCATACATAAAAAATGGCATTTTCTTCTAACAGATCACTTACTTGAGATATCCAATCGCCATTGCTGTTTCCATAGCACTTCTACTTCTTCTCCCAGATCGACATGAGAATACTAGATTTGCATCATTTTTAGGTTTCTCGATACCATATTTCTTCCTCCATTCCTCAGCACAGAGCACTTCTAGTGCATTCTTCAATTCACCAACTGAAATGAATGTCTGAGAATTATTCACATACATTTAGATCAGCTGTTAATAATTTTAACAATAGATTTGAAACTTTAATTCACTTGGTTTGGGAAACACAATGAAGTGTAATAACATATAACACATTATCACCAAGAACACTCACTACTTCATTAAAATAACTAACTTACTAGTTAACCGGCTTTCAAGAGGACCTTTCCTCCCATCGTCAGACTCTGCCCACTGAGCGGAGGACGAAGTCTGACAATGGGAGGAAAGGTCCTCTTGAAAGCCGGCTAACTAGTAAGTTAGTTATTTTAATGAAGTAGTGAGTGTACTTGGTGATAATGTGTTATAGATTTGAAACTACTAAACTAACACAGTAAAGTAGCAAATCAGTACAATTTTCAACATATCAAAGTCCTTCATTTAAGGATTAATACATTAGAATTGTGTCAGGAGCTGCTTCTCCCATTGTTAGGTTCATTTCAAAATTATTCATTTATTTACTGGCCCTCTTATAAAGAAAATGGGTGCCTGTGTCCTACAGTGTGAGATTTATGTATAAGGATTTTATTCCCCACCTTATCTTTTTAACCCGGAAATAGTTGCCTGGGTGAATAGCATTGGTAGCTTCTGAAAATTTTTCCAGGAACATTTAGCTATAACTTAGTAATAGTTCAATTAACAAGGTTGAAAGGGTATTTTTTATGTTCCTTAGAAGCCGATTTTCTATTTGACATTAAATACAATGTCTTTTGTACTTAAAAAATTCCCTGTACCTGTGATTCCTACCTGTATTGCTCTACCTTGTACATGGAATTCTTGTTATTACTGATTGAACTCCCTTGTCACCAAACCTATGTTACTTGTGATAAAGATAATCATTAGGGAAAATGCAGCTCTTAAAATAAAAATACAAATAAGTTAAGAGTTAAGCTATGATTAGGGTTATCAGATGTCTGTATTTAGCAGGACGTGTCTTATATTTTAAGGATGTCCTGGCGTCCATATTTATTTTTCAAAACCTGGAATATGTTCGTATTTTTGTATAAAGAATGTTTCTTTTTTTACGAGGTCAATAAAAAAAAGGGGGGGTGGTTTTGAACGTATAACCTAGAAGCAGTATTCAGTTGCATCTGAGGAAGACCCCGTGGTGGGGCTGAAACGTTATGAGAACTTTTTCGGAGTGATCCATTGCAATAAATGTTTTAATTTCTGTGTTTTATGTTTCTTTTTTTTTTTTTAATTTCTTAATATAGGCCTACATATTTATAACTGAAACAGAATGATTTTACAAAAGATGTCTCTGTGCATCGAGTCACAACCTAATTTCTGTTGAAATCTCTTTGTACACTTGTGCACATTTCACTTTTATTATTACCGGTATTAACTGTTTTGTTATAATCTCTAGAGTTTAGATTCTGCTGTTGATAGTAATGATCAGAACGTTACAAAATATTAAGTACCGTATTATGCTATGAGTTTTATTTTATGGATCCAGATTATATGCCTAAATGGGAAAAGTTTGAAACATATATGCTTAAAAAAGGGCTGTTCTGGTGAGGAAGTTGAGTATTTATTTGGCAAAGTTGGGACATAGGTCTGTGTTGCTAACCATGAAGCACTTGATGTCTTTGAAGTTCAGCTTGAAAGAAATAACATATTCTCAATTTTTTGATTATCTAAAACAGGTAATCAGATAAATTTCGATAGCTGAATGTTGAAGTTATTACAGAAGATTCATTATGAAATGATTGTTACTAAATGAACTGAATCTTACGTGGTATATGAATGCTGCCAGGAAGCTTGCCCGTTTCATTGATTTCGGATGGTTCTCTAACATCAATTAAAATTATCTCATTTCTCCGAGTTAAGTTTATAATATCTTCATAGTCTAGATCTTTGCATTTTGCCCCACCGCCTGGAGATCCAGCCATATTTGTTGAGAGGTGAATTATTGCTGAAACAGAAACATAATAAAACATATAATTTAAATATTTTCATTTCATGAAGGAACTTTTCCTTGGATATAAGAATATTTTCTCATAGTCACAACTACATCTCTAAATTTTAGGCACAAAAAATTGCCACCTAAAATAGGTTACAAAATGATATAATTAGGCATTATTCTTTAATTTTAGGCATGGAAAAATTTTATTTCTAGTATCTAAAATGGACCATAAAACGATTAATTATGCACTCAAGTAAGTATTTTTTGCATTTCTACGTGCATGACTATAATCATCACAAAATGTTATTTGTAAGAATAAAGAATAATAATAATACCAATAATAATAATAACAATAATAGTAATATAATAATTTTATTAGTCCATGTCCAATCTGTATGCCCATATGGCAGCACAAGATTAATTTTAATTATTTATATTTACTATATCAAACAATATAATTGAAAATAAAATTATGTAATTCGTGCAGTTTTTGTAAAAAGGTATGTCAGTGTTAATATAATGTTCTAGTTAATTTTCTGTTAAATAAGTGATTTAAATAAAACACATAGCAGTTGAGTAAATAATCGTGGGCGAAGCAGGGGCACCTACTGGCAACCAACAAACCAACAGTATTTTAATGTCAACAAACTCTTATCATTGCACATTCATGACAACAAAGAGTTTTCAGGCATGGGAGCATGATGGGCTTCTTCACTCTGTTTGGAGTGTCTTGGATCAATGGCCATACCTCCAACACAAATCCCTATAACCCTATCTTCCACTTACAAATATCTTATAAAGATTTTTGGAGGAGATAAAAACTGTATTTGGTTCAATTGTCCTGAGATGTTACACAAATTCTGTGAACTAACATTTAATAAAATACTTCCAATATGTAGTTAATATCTAATGAATAAAGGAATGCATATTAATTTTTCCAAAATCTTCAGAATAATTAAAAGTATTTAATATATTAAGTTTTTACAATACTGAAACAGGCATAGTACACAAAATATAAGACACACATCATATGCTAATAACAAAACATAGTCTGCTTCATTATATTATCCAAAATAAACAATTCTTGCAGATCTTGAGCCAGTCTTTACAGCATGTGTTTTGAATCAATCTTTAATCTTTTTTCTTTGAATTGGTTGTTTTTGCCAGTCTTCGTAGCTTCCTTTGTAGAATGCCACTCTACAACAAAGAAATTAAATATACTTTTTAGATTGTAATTATTATGCATATCGTGTAATATAATTACTTATAATATGTTATTTATAATTATAGGTTACTTATGTGTCATATAATAGTTACATTCAGTATTTCAATACATTCAGTATTCATTCAGTTTTGAAAACGGTATATTAGATATGTGCTGCTTGAATTCATGTAATGTTTTTCTAACCTTTCAAATCCAGCCTCTCTAAGTTTTAACATTGCTTTCTTTGCTCTACTTCCACTTCTACACATCAGTACAAAGAAATTTGATCGATCTGGTTTGTCAGTTCCATAAATTTTCCTGAAGTCTTCTTTCTTTAGGTGATTCATTGCAAAGCCTATCTCCTGGACTAGAACAAAAAATATATAAATTTATGTTAGAAACTACATTATAATATGATAATATAAGATCGTAGGCTTCCGCGGCCCGAGTTGACAATAAAATCTTTTTGGCTTCCGGGTATCTGCCGCGTCATATTTAAAAGGTCTGCCGACGTTTCGACCATCTTGCTGTGGTCTTTATCAAAGGCTACTGCAGCTCGCTCCAAAACGTCTCCTGTAGGCCTATATATAGAGGCAGTGTATATTTCCTTCCCAGCCAATCACATCTCACTATCCAATGCTCTTGTGATTGGTCCAACACATGGAAGGAAAACGGTCCTTTTCAGGAACAATTATTTCCAGCAGAACGCAGATGTTGGGACCTGGAGTCTACGCCATCCCCTGCAGCTGCCAACGTGAGTACATTGAAGAGACTGGTCGAACGGTAGGAGAGAGATTAAGAGAACACATAAGAGCAATGAAGGCTCTCCAAACAGAGAAATCGGCGGTAGTTGAACATTCTGAAGACACGAAACATGCCATTGAGTTCGACAAAACTAAGATTCTAGCCACGGTCACATACAGGACTCACAGAAAAATAAGGGAGGCCATAGAGATCATCAAGCACTCGAACAACAACCGGGATGAAGGCCTGAAATTATCAAGGATATGGTCCCAACATCTGCGTCCTGCTGGAAATAATTGTTCCTGAAAAGAACCGTTTTCCTTCCATGTGTTGGACCAATCACAAGAGCATTGGATAGTGAGATGTGATTGGCTGGGAAGGAAATATACACTGCCTCTATATATACAGGAGACGTTTTGGAGCGAGCTGCAGTAGCCTTTGATAAAGACCACGGCAAGATGGTCGAAACGTCGGCAGACCTTTTAAATATGACGCGGCAGATACCCGGAAGCCAAGAAGATTTTATTGTAATATGATGTTTTATTAATTAATTCCCTTATAAATAAAGGTAAGTAATTTGCTTTTCATTGTTACGAAATATATTTCTAACCTGATTCAAATAAACTAATTAGCTACTAACAATTTTTAAAAATATTTTGGAATGGATTCTATGAATAGTACAAGGGTAACCAGAACTATACAAATTGTATGCAATACATGAATTAGTATAAAAAACTACGTGACCCTGGCAGTTAAAAAGCGACCTTAAATTAATTAATTAAAAAAAAAAAACTAGGAACTTATGTTTTGACAGAAGCTTTAACAAGCGAGAAGAGGTCTTAACCTTCAAAGCAGCCTATAACAAATCATCAGAGGTTTTAAATCTGAGGAATTTATAATTCTCATGTAAAAATTTATCTGAAATCTCTTAGAAACAAAAAAACAGTATCCCAAAGTTCTTCAGTGTATATTTAAAGATGTCGCTTGCCTAATGTACAGAAAACAAGAGAGACCTTCATACCATCCTAAACTCCTGAACAGAAGATCTAACGTAGAAGTGTGAAAAGTACCAGTACGTAGTAATTTCGGAAATAAATTTATATTTTGAAAACCTACTAGGGCATTTACTGTTTGTTTTGGTTGCTGTAAATATTTGCAGCTGTGCTTTTTCATATTATAAAAAATATTGAAAGTGATCTCCACGAGTATTCTATACACATGAATGGAACAAATAAATTCAACAAACCATCATTAATGGAACTTACTGATACTCTGTACACCTACTGAGGAATTTCGATAAAAATAAACAAATCTACATCCACAGCCTAAGTACACAGCTACATTCTGACAGGGTGTCCACTGGTCGGGAAAAGGCCGGGAATTTTGTATGGTCGGGAAAATCCGGGAAAAGTCAATGAATTTGTTAAAATATCCGGGAAAATTCGAAAAATTGCAAAGTGTGATCAAAAAAACTTCTAGACAATAATAGGCCTATATGAAAGTATATTTAATTTATTTTATTGTACTAATTTTTGTATCTGTTATAGCCTATACTTTGCAATTACTTTTGTTACTAAAAGTTTTTCTTATTTAAAGTATGTACAGTAATTTTTCTTACACAGTTATTAGAAAGTGCTTCATATTTTGGTCGTGAATTTCTGAAATGATCAATGAAAATCAGGGAATAAGCCAGGAATTTCTTCAGCATTACTTGGTGGACACCCTGTCTGAACATACTATTTATTTAAGCATTTATTAATCCGCATAATTTTCATAAGTGATTGTCCAATTATTATTGTAGTAAAGAAATAATTATTATTAGGGCAGGCATGTTTTTGTTCACCTATACCCTGACAAAATGCATTACTTCAAGGGAATGGTGTTAAGACTAGAGGGGGATTTCTAATCATATGTAATTATAAATATTTTACTCATTACCTTCACACTGTGGGAAACAATAAATGTCCATAGAACAATATATGACTACTATTTTAATGGAGTTTAATTTTACATATTTTTACATACAGTGAACGCCACTTAAAGTAATTGCGGATAATGTTGTCAGTCAGGTAGTGTTATCATTTTTATAAGTCCCATACGGATTAGTACTGATACATTTAATAAATGCTGTTTATTGTGATAAAAAATTCAGTTTATGTTATCACATTATCCCAGGTACAGTACAACATACAAAATTTCGTTTTTAAGGGTTTTGTTTCTAAATCAACCGTATTGTGTTGTACTTGAGGTAGCAATACTGTTCCCAGCTCATAGGATGACCAGTTCGAGTGGGTGGCATTACTAACTTTCTTGTTTAAACAATAAAACATGTTTCACCCCACAGTTAAGCTGCAGCTTTTGTTTTATGAAGATCACTGTGTTGACATGCAGTGATGGCTAGTGTAAAATGAAAAGACTTAAACAGACTGGGTGTTACCACAGATCAGTATAGACTTCCAAAAATACCCATAACTCGTAACTGAGTACGGAGTATTGGTTAATGGACTCCTAAAAGAAAGTAAAAACAATTAAAAACTTTGTTACTGGTTGAACAAATAGTAGCTTGCAGTCTATTACTGTATTAGCCTATGAGTGGTTCAATGATTCACAGTTACGTAGTATATTATGAGTAAATATTTTTAATTCTGTTTTGTAGTGTTATTTATTATATATAAATAAATAACGCTATTATTATATATAAATAAATAACCTTTATTTAATTCCTTTGGCTATTGTTATCAATCGGTTAATATTATCAGATTAGCTGCATCCCAAAGTGATCTCAATAAGCGGCATGTAATGAATTTGTAGGTATTTTAAATATTCTTGTAATACTACTGAAATTAAGTTACATATTTAATCATTTTCATATTTATATGTGTAAATTGTATTGATTAAATTCAAAACTGAAGCTCTGTATTGTCACTTGCCAAAATAGGTAGACTAAGATGACCGACAGCTCTTTCAGATGACCACAACAAAAATTGCAAATAACTTTGACAAAACTTGACAGTCTTCTTTTACACTATTGCACAAGGGCAGCGTAAGCTCAAGGCAAGTTTTACTGAAAAGATATGTCATTTGCCTTTATAACATTATACAAGTGACTAAAATGTAATGGAGGTTTTGAAAAAAAAAAAAAAAAAAAAAAAAAAGATATTCAAAATTTTGCTATTGATCTTCCTAACAGGTTTTCTCAGGAAAGATTCCTTTAATAAAATTTGTCTTCCTTACATCATATGACATTGAAAAGGCATTTTACATCTATAAGATTATTCTTTATGACACACGTCAATCAGTGTTCCCAGATAACTTAGAAAAATATGCCTAATTGTTCACTGTGATGAATCTATTGCATGATTGTCTCTTAAAATTAATAATACATAAATGGTATTAAATGTGTGATATTACACATTTTTAATGACTTGAAATACTTTCCAAAATATTCCATCATTCTTCACTACATATTTATGTACGAGAGCTGTACATAGAGTAAGTTTCCCTGGGGCCGTTTACAGAAACAAACACAATTTCATGGAAATGTTTATTACAACAGATACAGCAAGCATAAGCTTATTTTTCAACATATTCACCACCAGAATTGAGAAATTTTTCATTCCATGGGACCAACGTTTGAATACCTTGTTGCAGAAGTTTGCCGCCTGGGATTTGAACCATTGTGTGGCAACCATGTCTGCCTCTTTGTCATTCTCTGTCATTTCTTGAAGTGTAGGAAAAGATGGAAATCAATGGGAGCAAGATCCGGGCTGTATGGTGGATTTTTAAACACCTCCCAACAAGTCTCCTGCAGAAGTTCGACTGGGAGGTGTTTAAACATTCACCTTACAGCCTGGACCTCGCTCCCAGTGATTTCCATCTTTTCCTACACCTCAAGAAATGACAGAGGATGACAGACAGGCGGAGATGGTTGTCACACAATGGTTCAAATCCTAGATGGTATACTTCTCCAACACAGGTATTCAAACATTGGTCCCGTGGAATGAAAAATGTCTCAATTCCGGTGGGGAACATGTTGAAAAATAGCTGAACACTTGCTGCATCTGTTGCAATAAACATTTCCATGGTATTGTGCTTTGTTTCTGTAAACAGCCCCAGGGAAACTTATTTTATGGACGGCCCTCGTACATATTTTCCAAGAACTACCAGTATATAAATATCCTAACTCTAGTTATGACTGCATAATGTAAAATTAATTAGGTTTGATTTAAATTTAAAAAATTGTCAGCAAACACATACGTGGTATATTGATGGTTCCTGGGACAGGGCCTGATTGTTCCACTTCATGCCTGTCTCTAACGTCGATCATCACAGGATTACATTCTTCTTGAATTTCCACAACTTCATCGTATATGACAGAACCAGTTTTGCATACCTTAGCAAATGTGCAAAGTTGTGACACGAAGTTGAAAGTTTGTGATGCCTGTGGCTTGTCTGTTTCAGGGCAGAAAAAAAAGAATTGTTAGGTATGTACAAACGAGTTTGGACCTAGCCCATGTCCATACCCCAGGATTCTCATAAGACATTACATATTACTTAAATGTTATTACAACTTGGGTTCACATCTCATTACGTCATGCAGCTAAATGTATATCACATAAAAATAACTTACCAGTTTATACTTAGTTTCCTTTCAGCACCTTCTTCTGTTGTTCTTCTTGGATTAAATTATGCAAATAAATATAAAATTCATACATTATGCACTTTGAGTCAGTAAGAACTCACTTCATCTTGCAGGTTGCCACCATTCACAGGAAAACAAAATATCGTTAGAAGAAATTTAGGAGATTCATAAATAAAAAAAATCAGTATTACTCTTTGGGTTTGTTGTCTGAGCAGCCCTGAAACTTACTGAATGATGAAAGTTTTAGTAAGAAGTGTAGCTTTTTTTTTATATTTTGTTCAAGTTATTTTACAGTCACAGCAAATTTAAGTAGAATTTTTCTATGCTGGAAGTTATTCTTTGTATTTGATATTTTACTACAATTGTTTATATTTTTCATTACCTTCAGATGAGAGCTTCAGCTCGTGGATTCCTGAAAATCTTGCTAAGCCCTGTCTTTACTTAATAATTTCTTAATTTATTTTGAATAACAATAATAATATTATCAGTCCTGAAAAGTAGAACTTCTGAACTGTATGTCATTCCTGAAAAGTAGACCTTCTGAACTGTGTGTAAGTAATACAAGTAATAAAAAAAAAATCTTTGATTTTGAATTGAAGTGCAAATATATTACACATAAATTTAAATCCACGTATTTGCAAAATCAATTACATTTTCTTTGTGATAGTGATGTAATTAGGCTACTATTTTCAAGTGATCAAGACCAATAGGAGTGATATCTTAAGAACATGGAACTCCTGGGGTAGGAATGGTTAAATCCGGAGGTTACATACATAGAAAGGATGAGGACAGTTCTTAATATGTTAAATTAAATCTATTAAATAAATGCATTTACCGTATTTATTTCCAGTGCTTAAGATCTCTTCATAAGCAGACTGATTATAAAATCCCAGGATATTTTGTGGAAAAATAAAAACATTAACTAATCATATTTCTGGTTGTCAGTTCCAAGAAGTTGACATTAGAAGAGCGTAATAGCTGTTGTTTCTGCATGTGCAAGAGGTACCCACCTCATACAAGGAAGTGTGGGAAATGTTAAAATGAAAGTTCATAGAACCATCTCCAGATAAGAAAATATTCAATTACTGACGAATGAATTGATGCACAGGGTCTGTAACGGATGAGAAGTTGGTTACCCTATCCAATAAGAAAGTGGAAATTATCCGTGAAGTCACACAGCATAGTTTCGTATGTCCATCCACCATCTGAGTCATGAACTTGGAATATAATGCGTTCTAAAGCCACATTAACCACTAACATAGGGTGTCCGTATAATGTTTATAAAAAACGGGACATTCTAACTTTTTTTTGTAGAAACCTGCGACAATTAAGGAAAAAAAGGGACAAAAATTTAATTTACAAAATTTAGGGAATATTTAGAATTTACCTTTGTCTCATGCACACAAATTATCCCAAATTATTTCTTAAATTTGTTCTGCAGACTGGTGTAGATAATTTATTCCACAGAAATAGATTCCTCATTGTCACTGTACATTTCACTTTTATGTACTCTAGCAAGAAGTGCGTTTTTTCTTATAATTTATCATAAAAGTCAGCTCATATTTCTCCAATAAAGTATGTTTTGACAATGAGCAACATCTTCAGTGTTGTAACTTTCATTAATGTAGTGTGAAACAACGTGGCCAATCACATTCACAAAAAAGCGGGACATTTGAGTGTCCCCAATCAAACTTTTGGGACGGCTGGACATTTTGTCAAAACACGGGACTGTTCCAGGAAAAACAGGATGAATGGACCCCCTACACTAATATCAAAGGCCGGCCTGCAGATCATAATTTATATCTCGAACAGGAGAATACCTAGGACAATAAGATTGTTTATTTTGTGTCTTCAACTTCTTTCGTATGCATTGAACTTGCTTTACAACCAATTGAATTTCGTTTGCAACCAATCAGGTTGCATTAATTTTTTACACTCTTTTACTCCACATAAAGCATGAGTCTGTTTCCTTAGTGGTGCCACTTTCCCATTCCACTACATTAAGGGTCAGACAATAGCTTAATCTTTAAAGGATTCGGATGGTTAATGTGGCCTTAGAATGCTCGATACCACAGTTGACTGTACATAATACTCAGGTTCCACAGCTTGTGTGGAACCAGGGAATTAGCTTTTATTTTCCAGACAGTTAAGAGTATCTCAAGTTCATGACTAATATGGCAGATGGACACACAGATTCTATGCTCTATATGGCTTCAGGGATGTTTTCCCTGTCTTCTTAAAACGGGGTTATGCTGTGGTGCAGTTGGTTGAGGCACTGGTGGCACCATTGACTCAGTGGCTTAAAGAAATTAATACCAAG
This sequence comes from Ectobius pallidus, assembly GCA_964059195.1. Lineage (NCBI taxonomy): Eukaryota > Metazoa > Arthropoda > Insecta > Blattodea > Ectobiidae > Ectobius > Ectobius pallidus. The sequence continues at coordinate 119,978,422 of CAXKWD010000006.1, forward strand.
AGTAATTCTTGGGGGTAAAAAGAAATTAGTACCAAGAGCAATTCTTGTGGGTAAAGGCGGCCAGTGTGTAAAACTGACAATCTTATCACCTTCATGTACCAAATGTCTTAAAACCTGGGAGCCTCAGCCTCTTGAAACCCAAAGGGCATTCATGACCTGTAATTTATAGGGAACACTTTACTTTTACTTTACATTGTGTAAATGTAACCAGCCTGTGTGCTGCATATCTGTTATAGACCCTGTGCATGAATTTATTCACCAATAACTGGATAATATTGTCAAGAATAAAATTAAATTGTTTTCCTTCTCCCTGCATATTTTATCTTTTGTAGTACAACAACAGTGGCTATATGATATTTTAATGCCAACCCAATCTTGGTAGATATAAACAAAAATCTGGTTAATGTTTTCCCAAAAGTGTCCTCGGACTTAATCACTGGGTGTGGTATACAACAAAAGTATAATATGTCTCCAAAAGCGTAATATCTAGCTAGAATTTATTGCGTTTACATTTTAGCCTAGTAATTAAAACTCGTTATCACAATCTTAATTTGAATTTGTTGATGTAATTTTTTTTCTTAAATATGTAAGTTAGTGGGAAAGGTTTTATATAAATGTTTTCATTATTAATTTTTAATACTGTTCTCTTATATTTTACAGACAGGATAATCTACTGAGCAAACGGAAGCCTTACTTATCATCATCAGGTTAACGGAATGAAGCAGAAGTGGTGAGTCAAAATGATATTTTTAACTTGTTTATATATTATGATATACAATAAGAGGAAGTGTTTGTCTGCCTGTCTGTCTGTACACGATGCCCAGTGAAATCTACTGATCGCAGAGATCTGAAATTTTAAATGTAGATGAACTGAAGGGTGGCCGAATGCACCTCGAAGCCGGATTTTTAATTTTCGCTTTCATTTGCAAGTTGTGAGTGAAAAACGGGGAAAAAATGTGCATTTTTTGCATTTTCGAAGCATCAGTTATTTTTGTCATACCTTGGAAATAAAAACATCGCGATTGCTTGTATTTTGTAAGCCTACCCTGACCGATTCATTTGTTTATAAAGTCAAGGCAAGCAGACATCTGAAATTTTCAATATATAGGGAAGATGAATAATGAATGTAGGCCTAAATCGGCAAACATTTATCCATTTGGACGGAACTCACTATGCAGGGGTTTTCTGGGCCAGGGAACTCGAATGTGAGGTTGTTTTTACCAAGCGGTGCTTTCTAACCGTGGAATAAACTCCAAAGACGGATTTTTAGCTGTTTCATTATTATTATTAATCATTTAGTTTATGAATGATTCATGCTTAAGTGTTAATAAATATAATGTTTTAATTATGTTGCTCTTAATTTTTAATTTCTGAATTAATTATCTCGGGCGAAGATGCGGGCACCTGCTAGTACTGTAAAATACCGTATTTACTTAAATCTAATGTGTACCTTTTTTTTTATTCATTTGCAGCATATTGGAGTAATTTAGAACCAGTAAATTTATTAATTTCTGATAGTGCTATTGACGCTATTAATTTAAGTAGTGATGCATTGCTACTTACATATAATCGAGTAACCAATCATCTCAAATCGCAAAATAGCCTATATTAAGAATAGCTACATCCTTTGATTAGGGGTTAAATTGGTACCCTATTATTCAAGTGCAAATCTGTTCAGTATTTCAGTGGTAACTTTGATCACTTAGGCTATATGTAACAAGCATTGCTATAATTCTCAACTTTGTTATATTTATTGCTAGCCTATTACCTGTATGCACAAACATGGGTTGAAGTTAACGTGTTATTTTGATACTCAAGCTCAACTTAAGTGTGATCAAAGGCAGCGGGGTTCTATGCGGAGATATCTATTGTCTTGCATTCCCTTCCCTATTCCCCCAAACCAACCTTTATTCATTGGCATTCACAAATCCATTGTAGTATAAAATAAAATACTAAGTTAAAATACCAAATACCGTATTTTACGGACCATAAGACGCTCCAGACCATAAGACGCACCTTAATTTTAGGATGAAAATTTAAAAGAAAATAAATTTAATGTGTTTCTAAACAAAATATTTTAAAGGGAATAACATACTTCAATATATAAGCAAATTATAACCTTGTACAATGGAATCAGCGTAAATCACTTATAACTTAAAACCTGCATTGTACGAAAATATCTTCTGTACATGTGGCATCGCATAAATTTTAACAACTGAACTGATTTCTCATAAAACACTGAAAATACTTTTACACATTCTAACCCTCAAATCAGCATACGGTAAGTGTAACGGGACAAGGCTGTTAAGAGGTCATCATATTCATTTAAACCACCTGGCGAAGACACTCCTTTTGTATAAAAGAACTCAATATTCCTTTCTTTTCGCATTGTATATCTGGCTTCCAGCTGCCCTCATTTTACGATTGTGACAAGTGCACTGATGTAAAGCCTGTGCTAAAATTTGTAACTGCCTTTTCATTTACAACGCCTTGTGTTTAACTATGGTATTCCAGCAATATTTACCATAATTTTTTTAGTGTAATTCGGACCATTAGACGCACCCAACTTTAAGGCTCTGTTTTCAAGGTAAAAAAGTGCGTCTTATGGTCTCTAAAATACGGTAAAATATCCTACCATTGATGTCTCAACAAACTCTTATTTTGATGATTTAAAGTTTCAAAATTGGGGTGTGCTTTAGATTCAATGGTGCATTAGATTTGAGTAAATAGGCCTATTAAGCCTATTAAGCATAGAAAATTTAAACAAAATCATTAAAACCGTTTTCAAGAAAGTCACGACAAATTAAATTCTTTTCATGTAAAGTGATTGTAAAGATGAAGGTAAACTTGTGACTTTTCGTGTTGCATCCCTGAAGTATTCACAATCCACATCAAAATCTGACAAAACCCACTTAGGTAACTTTCTTTACCCTATTCATGTGCAATACATCTCTCCCACTTCACATTCTGATATAGTATAAGATGCCATATTGCAAGGAATATGTATTCAGTCCCATCCTCAGCTTGTATTTTCATCATGGATGACTTTGAGCCTGAGTTACTATGAATGGTAGCTGACTTATAACTACTTTTCAGTGAATGTTTACAAAAAATGTTTCAAATAAAAATTTTAGCCCTTAGTCTAAACACCTTGTGTACAAAATTTAAACAAAATTGTAGCCATTTTAAAGAAAATAATGAAAAACAAAATTTTCTTCATACAAAGTGGTAATAAAAGGAAGCAAAAAACATCATTGATCTTCGTGTTACATCCTCTAATCCAAATGCAAGATTTAATTTTCATACGATTTTTCATTCTCGAGCCTTGCTGATCACAGACACACACACACAGACATGTTAAAAACGCAACATCGAATTTCGGAGTTGAACACAATTCTTCCTCTACTTATGGTACTTATGATATGGATAGAGTGAGTAAAAATATAATTGAATCAGGTTATATGCAGATATCTCTCCTGCAACTCAAAAAATCTAAGTAATATCTCTGGTGTTGAGATCTCAGATTCATCATAAGGGAATTTTACTTAGGCCTTTAATGTTATCAGTCTGTTGGAATTTTTCCTACTGATTTTCTTTTGCATACCTATAACTTTAAAGACATGGGTCTGTCACATTTATGTACTCATAAATGCCATCAGCTTGGGCTGGAATCAAACCCACAAACTTGGGAATAGAAAGCCAGCATCCAACCAACTATTTAATCCAGTCTGACATCAGAGAAATGTGATTAATACTTACTTGCTCAATGGCAATAGACAATTTCTAAGCAAGCTAAAGGAATATTACCTATTTTATGGAACTCGAAGGTTCATTGCTGGCTTACCTCAGCCCGCCATTCAACCCTATTCTGTGCTAACTCCATCCAGCCATCCCTTGCAAATCTTACTTCCCTTAAATCTATCCTAATATTGTCCTCCCAATTACGTCTAGATCTTCCAAATGGTCTTTTCCTTTCGGGTCTCCCAGTCAGTATTTTTGAAGTGAAACTTCTTTAGCCGCGGTAGGGGTAAATTGAGAGCTTGTGTAACGCTCAAAATCGTCACGAAATTAATGTACTGCACAGAAAACAATCAACTCAATAATTAGGCTTATCCAAAATTTTAAAAAATCCAAAAATTAAAAATAAAAAAATAAAAAATCTAAAATTTAAAAAAATTAAAAATTAAATAAAAAATCCAAAAAATAAAAAAGATCCAAAATTTTAAAAATCCAAAATTAAAAAATTATAAAAATCAAAGATCCAAAACTAAAAACTCCAGAAATCCAAAATTTAAAAAATAAAAAATCCAAAATTAAAAAATCCAAACATTCCAAATTTAAAAAATAAAAAACTAAAAAAAAAAAAATTAAAAATCCAAAATTTAAAAATCAAACATCGAAAATTTAAAAATCCAAACCATAAAAATTCAACGATATAAAATTTAAAAAATCCAAAATTCCAAAATGAAAAAAAAATTAAAAGATCAAAAAATAAGAAAGTCCAAAAACCCAATATTAAAAAGTCCAACAATTCAAATTGAAAAAATCCAATAATCTAAAATTGAAAAAATCCAAAAATTAAAACAAGTTTCACTTCTGTTGTGTGGCGTTCCACGCACACTTTTTTTTAGATATGTCTTTTCTCATGTCCAGCCCATTTCATCTTCTGTGATTTAATTACCCTTACTACATCGGAGTACGAATTGTGCAATTATGTAGAAATGTAAATGAATTATCACCACCAAAATAATCCAAAGTCCTGTGTCATGTCACTTTGTTGACACTGTTTTGACTATTCCTGATGTTCACTCATAGCGCTACGCTACTCGGGTGAAAACCTAATTTACACTGAGAGTGAGTGAGAACCCATTATTGTTATTTACTTAACACAGAGCTAGCCTCAGTGTCCTGCTAATTAAGTGTAAACATTTGCAAAGCCTTCATTTCATTTTGTTGACCAGACGTCCTTTTATCTTTGTATTACTTTGCATGTTGAGACCATTTTAAAACTTTAAAAATAATTACTGTACCCAGTATTAATATATTAAACTGTTTATTGTTAGGAGCCTGATTTTTTTGGTGAAATAAAACGACTGATTTTGGTATTAAATTCTTTCTTTTGTGTTAGATATTTTCCAAAATAAATTATTTAATCGACTTATTATGGTAAATGTTACTTCTTTTTAATACTTAAGCTTAAATAGAGCAATAAAATACAATCAAAATTATAAAACATTATTTGGCAATGAAAATATATTGTAGTTTCAGTGTTGGAAGATAAACATAATTAATGACAGTATGAATTATATAGAGATATTTTTAAAACTGTATCTGTGATATTTCAATAGGTCGTAACTAAGTTATATTACTCGCATCACTTTATCTGTGTAGAATCCTGTACTGAGAGAAGTTTTATTACTTTAAAATAGCCGGTTACAAACAGAAAATATTTCAACCACATTCCATGAAACAGGAAGAATAAAAATGAAACTTCAAACACTAACAATCAATTCTAAATAATATTTTCGTATACATTTCTCAATATTAGACCTGGGGGAGCATATTTTACACTTGTTTACCACCGGAGTGGTCTTGTGGTTAGCATTGCTGACTACAGATCCGTCGGCCCGGGTTCGATCCCGGTACCTTCTCGGATTTTTCTGAGGTAGGGAGGTCTGGTAGGGGTGCACTCAGCCTCGTGATTCAAATTGAGGATCTCTTCATAGAGAAGTAGTGGCTTCGGTCATGGAAACCACCATTAACGGCCGTGGGTGTCGGCATGCTGTCCACATGCCCCCCAATCCTGCCGTCTGCCTATGGTAGATGACGCAGCGGTCGGGTTGTAGGCCTTGTCCCTTCTGGGATGTTAGCACCACGGGGGTGTTACACAGTTTGTGAAATCCAATAAATGTAGCGATATTTCGTGGATATAATTAGCTTAAAAGTAATGTTTTAAGCATCTTTAAAACTAAATATAGCTAAGGAAAGCTGTTTTGTAAAATTTTGCACATATTGCTATAGTCTGATATTATTGTTGACTTCAGTGAATGGTTTCAGCAAACTTTTAGTCGATTTAAAAAGTTCCAAAGTCAATCAATGTATTAGTTTTAAAAGAAGATTGTTGTAACCAGAAATAATCAAAACACCTAACTAACATCAGTATTATTTTTTCTAATGTGATTAATAAGACATAAATCTGGAAATTCTTAGAAGTTGTTTTACTTCTCCAAATTTTTTATTTTACCAATTTATGATGTTAGGAAATGAAAACGCTTTACAATATTTACCATTATGATTAGGGCCTGGATGTGAAGGTTTTAACCTATTTTTTCACCAGTTTCCTAATTAGAACATTTTAACGTACTTTTCTGTTTCATGCCCCTTGCTTTCGCATATATGAATGGGCTAAATCGTACTGAAGGTCCTACCTAAAAGGTGCCAAGGAGGATTTTTGCTGAAAAACTAGGGGCTAAAGAGGACTTTTTCAGGAAAAACACGATTTTTAAATAGATTTTCCAATTACTGTAATGCAAAGGAAAATAAATATGTGAATTTGTGCATTTGAAGAAAATTAATTTATACAACGCACAGAAATTAACAATGTATATATTGCTTTGTCGCTTGTCTTTGTAACTCGAAAACATGCCACCTTCCTGAGTGCATCCTGTTGTATACCTTGCTACCTTAGAAAAATCTGAAGAGGTACCAAGGATTCAATGCAGGCCTAAAAATCCAGTCAGCAATGGTACCTCATCACAAACATCAACAGCACATTGTCCAGCCCTTTAGAACTAAGCCCAATTCCTTCAAAGAATTCCTATATTATTTAGGTCAAAAGAAATCTTTCGAATACAGCATAAATAAGTTAAACTTTAAAACTGAATTGGGGGAGGGGAAAATGTACGCCAATATTGTGGAATGATTTTACAGCCAACAACCTGATCCCTACCAAATATTCCTTCAAAAGTTTTAACTTATTGAAAACAATTCCGAACACCAATACATACTTTTAGTCTCAGAAGTTAGTGAAGGTTCCTGGTTGAATATGAAAATGTAACTGCTGTCAGGTAATGCATGATGGTGTGTTGTGTGGTTTCTGAAGTGTCATTATACAAACTATTTTGTTTATCAAGGTATAATGGGCAAGTCACATCTGACAGAATGACAGTGTAATTTGTTTTTCTGATGTAATCATTTGTGAGGCAAAATTAACAGGAAAAGGGAAATGCTTTTTTTATTTGATTTGTCATTCTTTCACAGAAAACATTGACACCAACAATTAAACTGATAATATAATAGTTATTTATGACACAAGTTTCTAAGAAGTAATTTTTTCGGAATATGTTAAAAAATGAAACAAAGCTTTGTCATAGTTTTGTTTTTGACTTGAATAACAGAGTTCCAAATTACTTAGTTTGGGGATGTATGTCATACTCTGTTTTTTCTATGCTGGCAATAAATATACAGTAAGTAAATATTTTAATTTAAATTAAATGCATATTACAAAATAGAGAGGTTATAACTTATAAGGTAATGATTTCATAGCAGTCTGAACCTTTAATCATCAGTTGCATTTGTTTAGGTTTTACATTATCGATTTATAAGTTTCTACCTGCAAGTGTTAATTGCATTTATTTTTTTTGGTACAGAAAATGAATGATTTAATTTATTCCTTTAATTCCTAAGTGAAACATAGGACCTTGACAAAATTTCTCCACCTCTCTCCATGTCTTGTTGACTCCAGCTATCTCCCTCTCTATGCATTTCTTTCACATGATCCTTGGTCTGCTTTGTCTGACTACCTTGTGGATTCCAGCTTAGTGATTGTCTTGCAATACTATCTTGGAATCTTCTCAGAGTGTGGCCAGTCTAACTCCATTTTCTTCTCTGTATCTGCTAGTGTTGACTTGCAGCTTCCCACAGATCTTTATCTGAGATGGTCTTCGGCACCATATTTCCATTATGTGCCTCAAGCAACGGTTTATAAAGATCTGTAGTCTTGTAGTAACGTCTTGGGACACTTTCCAAGACTCACTTCCATACAATAATACAGATTTGATATTTGAATTGAATAGTCTTAACTTCGTTTTGTTGCTATGGGGGATCTCCATTGGTTGTAACTGTGTAAAAGCTCTCTTTACTTTATTAATACAACTCACGACATCTCTAAGAGCACTTCCATCATGACCAACCATACTTTCCAATAACAAAATTTGTCTACCCGTTCTATGTTTACTCCATCTCGAGTCAGGCTAGAATTATTCTGCTGGTTTGCATCATTCCCTTTAATGTTTTACGATTAGTTTTTAAGCCTCTTTTTTAGTTTCCACTTTTAATGCCCGGTTTCTATAAACTCGCTAAATACCTATGGGTAAATTATCCAATTTACACAAATTACAGAATTTACACAAGAATAACTTCTACAAACTCAAATAATTTAAAGGTAACAATCACATACACTTGTGGTGAGTTTCTATATAAATATCCTCTGGGTAAATATGAAAATGACAGAAAAAATGTTCCTACAAACTTGAGCTAGATCTTTCCAAGAGTAAATTGTCGGGTTAATTTATCCTTTCATGGATGGCTGGATAAAATTTAACCTCTTGTAGGATCAATAATAATTATTATTTTATAAATTATAATTAAATTATAATTTAAACAATGAAAATCAAAGCCTTCTGAATTAAATTAACTGTACAACTCCAAGGCCTGTGGGTGATTAGGAACTAATTTGCCCCTGGATAATTTACCCATAGGTATTTCACGGGTTTATAGAAACCAGGCATAAGTCATTTAGTTTAATTTCCATGTCTCATAAACTTTCTGCAAAAAGACAAAGGTCATCCACGAAATTAAGTTCTTCTAATCCCCACTAAATGCCCCGTTTTCTATTCATTGCCTCTCTCAGCATACGATCCAGTGCCGTTACAAACAGATTTTACATCAAGCGGTTGTTGCAGTTTTCTCTACTAGTATCAAGCAGGTCCCGCATTCAGGTAATCCTGGGCAGAGCTTTGTATAACGGCCTCTTTCACTTTTTAAAATTTTTACCCCCATCCACACAACCCCACCCCAAAGTTTTTGTTTTATTTTTAAGTTTGGGTTTTACCCGAGTATCAACCAATAGTAGCCCAATAGCATTTTATCATTTACAAGTAATCCAATCCATACTTAGGCTACACAACAATAACAATTTTTTTTCCTAAAATGAAATTAATTTTTGTCCAAAAATGCATGATTGTTATTGTAATTTCATTTGCGAAAAAATGCCTCTAATAATATTTGTAATATCTAGTGTAGTCAATCTTTGAAATTTTACAAAACATTTAATTTACCTGGTAATCTTGAAACATACGGTAACTTATACTGAATTGTGTTCATATTATGTTAATATTATTTAAAAAAAATTCCCTTAAAAATTTACTACTCAAATTATTATTATTATTATTATTATTATTATTATTATTTTGGAAAATAATAATAATGATAATTACAATTTGTGCAAAAAATGCGTGATTGCTATTGAACTCAAAAAATATTAGTGTAGTCAATCTTTGAAATTTTTCAAAATATTTAATTTACCCGGTAATTTTGAAACATATGCTAAATTGTAGCCTATTGAATTGTGTTCATATTATGTTAATATTATTTTAAAATTTCCCCCTAACAAATTTACTGTCCAAATAAACTTTTTTTTAAATAAAAGTAATTACTTTTGGCAAAAAATGCATGATTGCTATTGCAATTTCATTTGCAAAAAATTGCCTAAAAACTAAATATATTTGTAATACGTGATGTAACCAATCTTTGAAATTTTACAAAACTCAGTATTTAGTATTTGTGTTAATTTTGATACATATGCTAAATTATATTAAATTAGCTTAAAAGGTCCGCGTTGCTCGGGTTTTGTATTTTGTAATTCAAAATTAACTTATGAAGGACTTCCGATTTTCAAACTCTAGGTCCTCATTACAGGTATTTGAATTTGAAATGTGGAAGAACGACTTATCACACTCAAACTATTGAAACAGCTTTTTATGGTTCATAGAGGATGTGGAATTTTGCACCCTATTGCTTCTACACACCAAGCCTAGTGGGGGTTGAAATAAGAATCAGAAATTCCGGTAACATAACATTTATATTGTCCTTACGGAATATTTTATTTCTCGCCCTCATGTTGCTATACAACCGTTTCGGGACCGAAATAAAAAGAAATTCAATATCACTTTCGTACTTTCCTCCCCAAAAACCTGGGATATAACAATATAGGCCTACTGCGTGCATAGGACTAAAAATGTTCCATCCTATTTTTTTTGCTTTTACATGCTTAGGGCCTGGGATAAACATCCATATTTCTCAATTAAAAATACAAAGCATATAGCTATGAATGACGTATCAATGGATATTATTATTATTATTATTTTACCGACTTCTGATATAGCATACTCCTTGGTACACTCAAGCTGAGACAACTGGAGATTAAGCTGCCCCTCTTATTCTACATCAAAATGTGAAGTGAGAAAATGATATTCTCTATGTCCAGGGTAAAGAAAGTTATGTGACTGCATTACTTTGTGCATTATTTTCATGGATTTAATTCTTCATTGTTTATTTACACCAATGAATTCTGTGGCTTGGTTCTAAAAGAGCCAATGCCATAAAACTTGCTTTTGAGATAACTGACTTTGAGAAGCCTTTATACAAGTAACATTTTTTACTGAGAACTTCCGACATTGGCCTCTAAGGTTTCTGTATTATGTCTATTAATAGTAACAGACATTGGCACTTTTAGTATACGAAAGATAAAGACTAGCCGAGCTCAATCATGCATAATTCTCTTTTTTGCAATAAATTGACATTGGCCCTTTTAGAACCAAGCCACAGTTATATCGATAGCTTCTTTAATTTGTCAAAGTCCTATGTCATCCTGTATCATGCACTTCCAAAGAAACTTGTGAACACTGCCAACAATACACTGTTGTCATGAGAACAGTACATGCAATGTGATTTGTATTTGATTAATTCTTTGTAATAAGGTATTTCGTCTCCTCGAAAACATTTGATTTTTGGCATTTAAAATAAAACATTTGCAAAATCCTTTCGTAGTGAGCACTTACATTATTAAACGAAGGTACTGTCAAAATTCCAAGTCTCTACCTATTATAGTTAAGGATCTACGTTGTTTCTGTCAATAAGTCAGTCAATCAGTCATTCATTCAGTCAGTCAGTCAATCAGGACAAAGCCGCTTATATGTCCAGTCTGCCAATTTATAAATCAGGCCTGGTTTCAAGTAGTGTAGGCGTAAAATGAATAAGAATGCATAAAGATATCTAGCTTCATTTGTTTAAGCACTTCGTCAGCTGGATATTAGAGTGTACTAACTCCACCTTTGGAGAAAAAAAAAAAAAGAAAGAAAAAAAAGAGGTAATATACCGGTACGACGTTTAGAACAAAAGTCATGGCAACTGTTTTATTTTTTGAAAATGTGGGATCATTTTGATAGGTAAAAATGAAAGGACAGGGTATGGGTTGTATGTATGATGCAGATTCCGGGTACTAGATGTAGGATAGATTAGGGAGGAGACACCCATAAACATCCATACACGACGGCATCATGCCACTCTACTGTATTGCAGTAGTTGGAAGTATGAAAGCACGCGTAGCCCAACCTATAAAATCCTCGAAGTTCGGTTCGGAAGGTCCTTATTTCCAAAGCTTCCACCATTGCATGTAGCATTCTCTTTCATTTTCTCTCTAAGAAAAAGCTGTTCTGACGTAAGAACGCTGTTCACATCTTGTCACATCCATTCTGCACGGCGGAGACTCACAACTTAATCCCTCTTTGCGTATAAAAATATCATCAAAATACATGACCAAACAGACAATAAAATTATGTGTGCATAGAGAATGAATTATTTGGAAAGTGTAAACTCATTGAAAGCGATACTGTACTTCTTTTTCTTAGTTTAGCCTCTCCCTTAGTAGCATTTATGCGACTCACGCTGCCCGAGCCTTACAAGACCGCGATCTGTCGGGAGAGGGATTATCTTTGGATCACATACAAACTTTTTTGACCACACAAGGACATAGAGGCCTCCCGGATGAGTGATTAGCACAACGCCGGGCCACCTCCGAGACAACACAAACACATACGAGATACACCAGTCGCTCACAAACTCACTCTGAACACGGCGCGGAATGGGCTGAAGATTGTAATGACAGCCAGATGATATATGGTGACTGCACTGACCTGAAGTTACCCGACATTCGTCTTACAGGTGAGGAAAAAGCCCGAAAAACTTATCCAAGGAAATTTCTTCCCACCAGGTATAGAACCCGGGCCCGCTGCGTGAGGAGAGATGTCCTGTAAGGTCCGGGCGGCATAGGTCGCATAAACGGCCCTACAATAAAACTAAGGGAAAGAAAGATAAAAATGACAGTTCCATGTCTGTAGTTTTACAAACATGCGGGGAAAAATGTCGGCAGGCCTAAGCAGAAGTATCCTACACCCCGCTGTTATATAACCATGACATGATAAAGTTAAATTGTGATTATTACAGAGTATTTTATTGTAAATAGTATCTCACCAGTTATATTTGCGAATAATTATCCTATGCGATGATGAGAATGTAATAATAATAATAATAATAATAATAATAATAATAATAATAATAATAATAATACCAACAATAATATAATAATAATAATAAAAGTAATCATGATGATGATGATGATGATGAAGGAGAAAATGATTATGATGAAGAAGAATGTGACCATATATAGGTACGAAGAGGTATTAATAAGATGATGTGTGATTCCGTATTATGCTTTCGGGGTTAGGTTCTAGTTGCGCATTTTATAGACTTAACAGATCTCTCCTTGCTCAAGTGAACCACAATAAAGAATCAGTGATTCAGATTCTATTTGTAAACTGCATATTTCTGCTAGCCTTATAACAATGACCATATATGGTCATTAACCCATAAAATGTGATCTCTTCTTTCCTGTATTAGAGTCCAAGGTTTCGGGTAGACACCACCTTAGCGAGTATTTATTAATGAAAAGGCACCTGTCCATAAAAATGATCAAATGAATAGACAAGGGTCTAATGTAAGAATAACGGTATAAGCAAAAAGTAATTAGTCTGTGTATTAAGTGGCGATGGTGTTATTGTTGTCATTTTTATTTTTATTATATTGTCCCACGGTCGTTCTTTTATTGCCTACTAGCTTAAAAGACCCGGCGTCGCCCGGGTTTTGTATTTTGTAATTGGAAATTAGCTTATGAAGGATTTTCAATTTTAAATTCTAGGTCCTTATATATATAGGCATTTATAATTTGAAATAGGAAGAACGACTTATTACACTCAAACTATTCCCTCAGAAAACGCTTGATATAGTTTTTTATGGCTCATAGAGGATCTAGAATTTTGCATCCCATCGCTTGTACAGTGCACAGCAAGCCTGGTAGAGGTTTAAATAAGAAGAAACAGAAATTCCTGTAACATAAAATTGTAATATCGAGGCGGGAAATTTCCCACTCTTATGTTACCATAAAGCCGTTTTGGAGATGAAATTAAACAGAAAGCATTATCACTTTCATACTTTTCTCTCCAAAAACCTGCGATATAATATAATAATATACACATTACCATACCTCGTTTTGTTTTCTCTATGTCCAGGGTAGAGAAAGTTATGTGATTCCATTATTTTAGTGGATTTCATTCTGTAATATTTATTTATAACATGAATTATTTTGATAACTTCTCTTATTTGTCAAAAGTGCATTTCATTTGTTTTTTCCAAGCCCACCTGTCACCTGATACCATTTGGCAACAATATATTCTGTGATTTGGAATGGATAATTCTATGTAAAAAGGGATTAAGTATTTTCAAAAACATTTTAATTTTTGGCATTTAGAATCGGAATTTTTCAAAATCCTTTCTTAGTGAGCACCTACATTATGAAACGAAAGTACTGTCAAAATTCCAAGTCTCTACCTGTTATAGTTTAGGCTGTACGTTGATTCCTGTCATTCAGTCAATCAATCAATCAGTCAGTCAGTCAGTCAGTCATTCATTCAGTCAGTCAGGACAAAGCCTTTTATATATATAGAGAAGAGATAAATCTTCAGACATGGAGCTGGCGCATTTGCGCACTTATAAAAGCGATTGACTGGGCCAAGATCGAACCCGCGAACTTCCGAACATGAAGCCAGTGTCTAGCCAACTGTTTCACCCAACCCGACACTTCGAATTACGAACTCTGGACTTCAAATTGTGAGACCGCAACGTTATCGACTCGGCCAACCCACCTGACAGTTCTTATCTACCAAAAACAACAGTGAAGATATCTGAACTCCAGTACCCAAATGTATAAACATCCGGAAGAGAAATAGAGATAACACTGACCTAGGATATTACGGTAATTCATCTCAATGACAGTTCAACACGAAACCACTGATTTATGGATTACATAAACAATAAAACGTAAAATGAATACGTACGTGTATCTAGCTTTGTACATGCTAACTTGGGTGGATTCTTGAGGACATTCCGATGAAATTTGACTTTCGTAACGACGGGCAACAGAGTTCTGACTAAACAGGTCGCCATTGTAACCCACACTGAGTTGAGTTTGTTTGTTTATTTTCCTGGTTAAGGTAACCATGACAGCTCAAATAAACACATGTTTGCCATTGGCAAAGATAATATGTGATTTTCCCGTGGGAGGAAAATACTGCAGAAAATACCTCTAAACCTTACAAAATTACAGCATCCCGCTAGTATCTTACCTGGTATTGAAAATGACGTGTACAATCAGAAAATATACATAGGTAAGATGATATTCAAAACCGGTTTGGAGCAATGAACTATCATGCAACTGGTTTTGTGTCATTTTTTTTCTCGCGAAAAGTGAAAGCATATTTTTGTACAGGAAGAGTTTTGAAGTTGGCTATCTTGCGTGTGGAAAGTCTATATTCTCTGGATGTGGATTCCAGCTGAGTTCGTCCGTATGACGTTAGAGAGCGCAATCGTGAAGATTTCGCATCCTTACCGCGAAACCGATAAATTTTATAGTTAGACAAAGTTTTTGTGCGGATTGCCTAAAAATGTGGAATAAGCAGGGAATTATATTCTAAAACCTTATGATTAGGGCTCGGAAGTTTATTTTCTATTACATGCTAGTGTTAAATTGTGTACAAGACACGGGAGAAATTACAGAAAATTGATATCTCATTTTGCATATTGTTGCATATTTTGTTCGTTTCGCGATGATGCATCATATTTGCTTGATATTAAATTTTTTGTGTTTATTTTTTGTCATATTTTTAACGGGGTATTTCTGACAGATTTTAAGTATTATGCGTATATCTGTTAATAATTCATATATTTACAGCATATTTGGCTAAGTGATTGTTTCAAAACCGACTTTACAACAAAGACTAACGTTTTCGGAATTGATTGTATAATAATAATAATTAAGGAATCGCGCACAATGTGCATTATCTTAACCTAAGACTTAACCTACTGACAAACACCCAGTCCTAAACCCGGGAAAGGGATTTTTCACTACTGAAAAATCCCCGACCCGGCCGGGAATCGAACCTGGGCCGCCGGAGTGGAAGGCAGGCGTGCTACCGACTCACCCACGGCTAATAAAATCAGGTAAACTGATGTAGCAAAGTGCCGGAATGCTTTTGTTTAATCATTAATAATTGCAATAATGATATGCAGAATTTAAGTTATCTTTGTAATCGATTTCCGAGTTAAGCTCCAGATCGATTCATTAAGCAGGGCTTACGGAGGGGATGGAATATGTGGGTAGTGTTATTTGTCAACGCTACCTGTATCCCAACTTCCAAAGCCGCATATGAACACTTTAAACCATTTGTTGTCATGAGAACTGATTTGCATTTGATAAAATCTTTCTAATATATTACCATAAAATAGGCACTAAATTTTGCTTTACTCCGGTACCAAGCAACAGATTTGGTCCAATATCAATAGGCTTCTTCCCATGGACGTTATAAATGCGTACGTCAAGTTTCATGAAAATCCGAAAAAAGCGTATTTGAGTTATCGCGCGTTGAGACAGACAGACAGATGGACAGACATTTTCCCGTCCCCCACAGAATCTCAGTACTTACCATCCTGGCACTTAATAAAGCTATTTTAATACTAGTATGTTTAAAAAACTAATACAGGGTTTATAAAACCTAAAAATCTGGGCCCTACTCTTAAAGTATAGAATAAGTTTACTTCCTCTCGACTTCTGAAAATAAAATCCATTTGGCCTACTTCTGCAAATTAACGCCTTATATTGAGTCTTTACTATATACGCATTACACGTTTGAGGAATAAGTGGTCGTCATAAAACATATCGCATTACAAGGGGCGTTATACTTTGTTTTTAAAAAAACTACCAAAAAAAAACTTAGTTTTTTAAAACTACCATACGTGTTTTATAGAATTCAATTGCTTATAAACAGAATTACATTATTTAATAAAATCATGTAAACTGATGTAACAAAGTGCCAGAATGTTTTTGTTTAATCAGTCATACTTGCAGTTATGATATGCAAAAAATAAGTTATTTTTGTAATCGATTTCCGAGTTAAGCTCCAGATCGATTCATTGTACGGAAGAACAAAGGTATAAAGTTTGATAAGCATATGTGAAGGAAAATGTGGGTAGTGTTATTTGTCAAAGCTAGCTGTGTTGCTACTACCACAGCCGTGTATGAACACTGTAAAACAATATGTTGCCATGATAACTGATTTGCATTTGATAAATTCTTTCTAATATATTGCATAAAATAGGAACTAAATTAGGCATTACTCCGGTACCGGACAACCGATTTGGTCCAATATCAGTAGACTTCTTGCCATGGACGTAATATGCGTATACCAAGTTTCACGAAAATCCGATAAAGCGTATTTGAGTTATCGCGCGTACAGAAAAATAGACAGACGGACAGATATTTTCCCAACCACAACACAATCTCAGAAAGTACCATTTATGGCACTTAATAATTGCTGCCACACTCGCAATCGATGGTTTCATAAGATCCGTGGGTTAATGTTAACGTTTTCAGTCATTCAATGCGAAATTCACGTATTCATCGGAAGCATTCAAGTGGAATCATCAGTGGATTATTTAGTTTGAAATCAATATGAAACATTTCGGTGGAATATCTAGTTTTCTTGAATGACAACTGTAACAAGCGAATAAAAATTCTTACATTTTAACATAAGTATATCTATTAATAACATATCTATCCTTTTAAGCAAATTTTTGCGTTAGTAGGTCAGTGAAAATATTAAATTTCTGCCTATATGGTAATACATATTTTGCGCGCAGTAGTGTGTTTGTGTTTGTGCGCGCGTAGTAGCCCCCCTACTATTCTTTTCCCCTAGGAATACAAATCAGTATTTTTTTAGAACATTTGTGTTCAGATGATAGATTTAGGTAGACGTAAAATTTTAATGTTTCCGAATTTAACAGTATAGGATTTTTTAAATCTGTCTGAGAGCAGTGTTAATAAGTACTTATTTTAAAAAAAAAATAAAATGGTGCCCAGTAACGCTGATCTGGAAGTTCATGGAACCTTAAACAGATCTTGAGTTACCCTAATATAGTATGTCCGTGGTGTTAGTGGTGCAAGAAAATGTTACAATTGTCCCTGGCTTTGGTTATAATAATTATTGGCCTAGTTCGAAAGGTTTACTAGGCTATAGCGAACGACACTTGGGGTGCAAAATAAACCAAAGTTTAGAATCTTACAACCAGAAGCAGTCCTCGCACCATAACAGTCCCAGGCAGACAGACAAATTTGTTTGAGGTCAGGTTAATGATATGTGTTCTTCGATTGTCTCTGGATCTTTACTTTTCCATGCTACTACAGGGTGTCCACTTGTCGGGAAAATCCGGGAATCCGGGAAAAGGCCGGGAATTCCGCATGGTCGAGAAAATCCGGGAAAAGTCAATGCATTTGTTAAAATATCCGGGAAAATTCGAAAAATTGCAAAGCCAAACTAGAAGGGAAGAAAAGAAAACTACTCTTAGATTCCGAAAAAGCTGCAGCTGCTCTAGATAAACAAATTAAGTTGCTGAAGAAAAAAAAAAGTGGGATCAAGAAGATTTCTAGACAATAATAGGACTATATGAAGGTATATTTAATTTATTTTACTGTTCCTTACTTTTGTATCTGTTATAGCCTAAGTGCTAAAAGTTTTTCTTATTTAAAGTGTGTATAATCCTATAATTTTTCTTATACAGTTGTTAGAAAGTGCTCCGTAATCATATTTTGGTCGAGAATTTCTGAAGTGATCAATGAAAAGCAGGGAATAAGTCGGGAATTTCTTCAGCATTATTTGGTGGACACCCTGTACTAACACTTTATACGAGAAGGCGAAACTTATGGGTATGAAGGATTGGAACACTACATTATTAAAATTTGCGTAATATAACCATAAATCCAGCTGGGATATCCAGCAGAAAATAGTTATTTAAGATACAAGTGGTAAAACAAGGATTTTATTTTGCGAGTAGGTATGATATAGTGGCGAGTGAAGCAAACCTGCGAGCAAAATAATATCCTTTTACCAACTACTTCGTTCACTATTTTTATGCTTGTGAAATTTTTATATTCGTGAAATGATAATGAATATTAGATATTTAATATTTCTAATACGACATTTACCTTTACAACAGGGGAAACCATGAAAAACCGAAGTCAAATTGTTACGTGTGTTTTCTTTGTGTATTCTTAGTTGTTATATTGTTATGTTGATGGTAAAATTACTGCAATTGCTGATATGTAGGCCTACACCCCCTTTTTTTGCGACCACCGTGCAAAGTTTAACGTTTAAAAAGGCCTATTGAATGTTAACATTTTCAATTTTTACCAAACTCACTCTATTTAATAAACTTATTCAAATTTCTTAAACCTAAATATTGTTTTTCATGTGACGGATACCAAAGATAGTACCAATGGAGTGGAGTAATGATTTTGCAGCACTAACGTAATAATGTGCAAATTTTATTTCATGTGTCTTCTGTTAAAAGTTATCAGTATCAGTAATCAATAATATATTTGTTTTTCCATTGCTGTGTTTATTTTTATTTTCTTTGTATTATTTGTTCTCTCTTTTTTCTTATAATTATATTGAATAAGCGCATACGGACTAAGCGTACCCGTGCGAATGTTTGAAATGTATTCTTTAAACAGTAATTAATATAATAAACTTAAAAAGTACTAGTTGAAGTAATCAGGAATTGAAGAGATTTCTTTTGCTTTTAAATTTGGCGGATTCTGTACTAGAGGCTGATTGCGCTTAGAAAATCTGAGAAAATGACGGGGATCGATCACGGGCCTGCAGGGCTATAGTCAGAAACGCTTTCTACTGAACAATTTAGGCAGTCATTATAGTCGTTTTCGAATCTATTAATAATAACAAAAGGTTTAGCCTACATTACAATGTGCAAACGGATAGAAACAACGTAGAGCGCTAGTGTTATGTTCCGAATAATTAATTATCAAGTAAAACGTAGCAGTGAAACAGGTATTTAGAAATTATTTTCTGAGTCCTAAACTGATTGACCAAAAATTACTACTCTCTTTCCTTTCTAAGTGATACAAAACATTGACTTTTTTAAAAACTAATACTTTAAACATCCCTTTTTGGGGGAGGATCTGGACCTCCAGGACACGTCCTTGATACGAGTATATTCTCACGTGTCTTGCGAGCGTTTCACAATAACGATAGATTACAGGACCTTTTTACAGTTAATGTCGATATGAATTCTAATGTATATTCCAGCCATTGTTAACAGAGAAATAATATATTATGCAAAAGTCTTTTCGATGCATGCAGAAATGTTGGATTGGAAATTAATACAGAAAAAACTAAGTATATGATCATGAAACGTCAAAATAATGCTTCACAAAATATTAGAATAGCCGGTAAGTCGTTCGAACAAGATGGAGAAATTCAAATATCTGGGAGCGGTAATTACAGACACAAATAATATTAAGACAGAAGTTAAGTGTAGACTCAAATCAGGAAATGCCTGTTATTAGGAAGTTCAGAAACTGTTATCTTCTCGTCTTCTGTCCAGAAATCTAAAAATAAAAATTTATAAGAATAATCCTGCCGGTTGTATTATATGGATGTGAGACATGATCGCTTACTCTTCGGGAAGAACATAATCTGAGAGTACTGTATTCGAAAACAGGGTGCTTAGGAAAATGTTTGGGCCTAAGAGAGATGAAAATGGGGACTGGAGAATACTGCATAACGACGAGCTTCATAACCTGTACTCGTCACCGGATATAGTAAGGGTGATTAAATCACGGAGGATGAAATGGGCTGGACATGTTGCGCGCATGGGGGAAGAAAGACATCTCAAAAATATTGACTGGGAGGCCCGAAGGGATAAGACCACTTGGAAGACCTAGACGTAGGTGGGAGGACAATATTAGGATAGATTTAAGAGAAGTAGGATTTGAGAGGGATGGGTGGATGGAGTTAGTACAGAATAGGGTTGAATGGCGGGCTCAGGTAAGCGCGGCAATGAACCTTCGGGTTCCATAAAATAGATAATAATAAACCAGCATAGCGAGTTTCATAATTTTCATACAAGTATCTTAATATTACCATTATAAGCAAGTTCATGGGCGTCCGCAGAAATTTTGTCAAGGAGGGGCCAATGACCGAATTACTGCCACCACCACCATCACTATGCTACTACAACCACTTTATTATTATTATTATTATTATTATTATTATTATTTCTATTACTATTCATATTATTACTGCTATTATTATTATTATTATTATTATTATTATTATTATTATTATTATAGTATAGTATAGTATAGTATAGTATAGTATAGTATAGTATGAGACTCCACCGTGAGTGGACGTGTTGTGTGTTCTCTCTGCTATAGTGGTGACCTACTTACTATTTCATTGACAGTGCTTGGATCTTCAATGGCGCCTAGTGCCGACCTGTGCCCTTTGTGCAACAAGGGATTTCAAGGAAGGCAAAAACATTTATACTGTAGTGGGAACTGTAAGGCCCGCTTTCATTTATCTTGTCTAAATATAACAGATATAGAGGCTACCCTCTACTACAAGGATGGCGAGAGCACCTACATTTGTGGTAAGTGCACTCAATTAAGGAAAGCCCTCAGGAATGATGATACTCCTGTTAGATCTAGATCTAATTCAGTTCCTGATGAGAGTATATCTGCAGCTCATATTCACCCAGGGAGGTGTATCACCTTGGATAGCAAACTTGAAGCCATTATTGAGGCTAATAAATCTTCATCAGTAGCAGTGTCAGCTATTACTGAACTGCTGACAAAAATCCTCTCCGAGGTCTCTGACCTAAGAGAGGAAAACAAAAATCTACGGAAAGAGATCTATGGCCTCCGAGATCTCCTAAACGAATCTTCACCACGAGTCCAACAAGGAGCTAGTTCAAGTGGTACCAATATTCCCCAGCAGCCTAGCAAGAAAGTTGCAAATATCATCCAACCGGCTAAATACTCTGAAGTGGTGGCTGCCATCAATAGAGAAACTACCTCTGCCAACAGTGGAAATCCTACTTATACCAGTAATGGTTCAGGTGGTGTTTCAGCTTCCTCAAGCCGCAGTGTCAAACTGCCAGTGCCCAATCGGGCCACTACAAGTGCCAGTTCCAGTGCCAGTGTGTCTAGTGCCATTAATTCTAATCTCGCAGTGCCCACTGCACTCAGTGCCCCGGAATCCGATAGAGGTGACACCAATGATGGCTTCACAGTTGTATCTAAAAAACCTAGGGTTAAGAAGGCCCCGCTAATAGGAGTTAGGAATTCTTCCTCACTACCAGTAGTTGCCAAACCAACTAGAGGTAAAGCCTTATTCGTGTCACGCTATGGTAACACTGTAAACGCGGAAGATATTGCAGAATCCTTACGTACCCAGGTAAATCTCAAAACATTTGCAGTAACAAAGCTGAAAACTAAATTTAATTCTTATGCCAGTTTTCATATTTCTGTTTGTGAGGAAGATTTCCCTCTTATTAATAATGTAGATATCTGGCCTACAGGGGTGCTGTTTTTTCCATTCCGTGGCCGCCTACAAAAGGAACAAATCGCGCCCACCAGTCCTGACCCAGTTGTATGTAGCCCTACAACGAAGTCGCAGGGTAAACCTCCTGAAAAAACTCCTGAAAAATCCAGTAGATCTTCCCCTAGGAAGATTATGGATACACTGCTAGCCAGAACATCTTCTAAAAGCAGCCTTGGAGGGGGCTCTCCTTAACCCTAAATGGCAAATAGTTGTGATCATATGGATCAGTCTATGTTTAGTAACAGCAATTTAGGCACTGAAATTTATTACCAAAATGTTCGTGGTTTAAGAACTAAATCCACGGACCTTTTCGACAATATTAACACAAATGAACCCATCATCATTTGTCTTACTGAAACATGGTTAAATGATGACCACTATGATCACAATTATTTTCCTGAAATATATCAGGTGTACAGATCTGACAGAAAATATACACTAGTTAGCCAAACTCGGGGAGGAGGGTCTTTAATTGCCATCAGCAACAGTGTCAGGCATAAACGTAGACCTGAATTAGAACAGACAGATGAATGTGTGTGGATTGAGTTAACTCTCAAAAATGCTCAGCCTATTTTAATTGGATGCCATTATTTTGCGCCCAATACGAGTATTGCTGCATTTCAGCAGTATTTTAATTTTCTCGAAAATAATTTAGATTGTAACAACTTTCAGGTCATTTTACTCGGTGATTTTAATATCCCTGGTTTCAATTGGCTGGCAGGTGTTGCACCTAACTTATATCACTATCATAAAATTAAAGGTGAAATTGTACACCAAACATGCTCTTTCCTAAATTTGTCTCAAATCAATGACACTGTTCCTAGTAAAAATTTATTAGACTTAGTTTTTACAAGTCTGGATGAGATCACTGTATCAATACCGGATTATGCACTGGTGAATATTGATAACTATCATCCCCCTATTGTTATGAATTTAATTAGCCAAGTGAGTGAAGGTACTCAGTTCCCAACAGAAAGTTTATGCTATCACAAAGGTGACTATTATAAACTATACAACACATTAGCTTCATCTGACTGGTCCGCAGTGTATAATCAAAAATCACCTGACACTGCTGTTGAAAATCTTGCATATTTAGTTAGTGATGCAATTAATAAGTCAATCCCTAAAACATTTGCTGTTAAACCAAAATATCCGGCTTGGTTTTCAAGAGAGCTTAAATTATATATAAGGAAAAAGAAACATTATCACCGACTTTTTAAAAAACACTCGACTGATTTGTATTATCAATGTTTCTCAGATTACCGAAGATTGGTAAAAGTAACTATTAAAATTGATAGGCAAAAATGGTACAAATCAATCGATCAAGATTTAAAGTCAAACCCTGCTAAATTCTGGAGTTATGTTTCGAAGTTACGAAATAAAAACGATCCCGTATTGCATGTTAAAATTAACAATACCATTGTTTCAGAACCATCAAAGCTAGTGAATATTTTCGCAGAGCATTTTCAGATTATAAATACGCCCACTAATGAAGTACCTGGGCCCTATGCTCAAACTGTCACATCTGAATGCCTACATGTTCCAACTATCGTAGATTCCGATGTCTTGGTAGCTATTCGACACTTGAAACCATCTAAGAGTTCGGGACTCGACCAGATACCAAGCTTTATTGTTAAGGGGTGTGCCCCAATACTGACACCTGTACTTACATATGTGTATAACCTTTCGCTGGAAACAGAAACTTTTCCTTCAATTTGGAAAATTTCTGCTATCAGACCGGTACATAAGAAAGGCAAAAGCAAAGAATTGGCAAATTTTAGGCCCATAGCCATATTAAATACATTTTCAAAAATTTTTGAAACCATCATTCATAAACATATTTCATTTTTCAGTAAAAATAAATTAAATGATTTCCAGCATGGTTTTACCAAGGACATGTCCACAGCAACCAATATTATCACTTTTCTCAATGACATACTTAAAGAAAATTGCTCACAATCGCAATCAGATGCCATATTTTTTGACCTGAGCAGAGCATTTGATGTAGTAAATCACGATCTTCTTGTTAAAAAATTGAGTAATTTAGGTCTACATAACAAGTATGTCAATTGGTTTTCAGGTTATTTAAGAAACAGATCTGCTCGAGTTAGAATATCTAACTATTTTTCAGAGCCTTTTTACATACCAGATGGTGTACCCCAGGGGTCAGTGTTGGGTCCTTTCTTGTTCTTAGTTTTTATTAACGACATATCTAATATGCTAACATGTAAGAAAATAGCATACGCAGACGACCTATGTATATGGAATAAAATATCTACGGCTTCGGACTGCAAATTACTGCAAAGGAATATCGATTACATACACCAGTGGTGTAAATCAAATCTAATGATAATTAACACCAGTAAGACCCAGAGCATGATATTTAGTAGAAAAACTAACCAAATAATATACAATTATCGTCTTGGCCAAAACATAATAGCACGTTCAGAAAATATAAAATACCTTGGAGTTTATCTTGACTCAAAATTATATTTTCATGTCCATATTGACCATATTTTCACACAGGCTTTAAAAACTCTTGGATTAGTTCGTTTAATTTCTCAAAATTTAAAAAGCATAGAGTCATTACTTACTCTTTACAAATTTTTAATTCGCAGTGGCTTAGAATATTGTAGTGTTGCTTATAACAGCATTACAATATCTGACAGTAATAAGCTGGAACGAATACAAAGAAAATTTGTTTCCCTTATACGTAATAAGTTTAACAGAAATTTGGACTATGATGATATACTTAAGTTATTAAATTTGGAAACATTATATAATAGGCGTGTTTCTGCAGATGCTAATTTCATAGCTAAAGTCTTTCGTGGGGAAATACATTGCAAATCAATTTTAGATAGCATAGGGCTCTCTGTCCCATATGCACGAGGAACAAGAAATCGAACAATTTTTTCTGTTCAACAGCCATATGTGATTCCTTCTAACAGAATGGCTATTGCTTGCAATGCCCTATTTAAAAATTCTGATATATTCCACAAGCAGTGATTATTATTACTGTTATTATTATTATTATTATCACTATTATTATTATTATTACTATTATTATTATTATTATTATTATTATATACACACAAGACTGACAAGGACTCATTCATTATTTTGATAAAACGGCCATATGCTCTACAAGTTTAACAAGAAATGTAATGACACAATCTTTAATTAAAGAATGCGACCTGCTTTCCTCAAATATAAACATATAAACTAGTGTCTGCATTGAATTATAAGTAAAGAATGTGCTGACGTAACGAAGTTCATGCTATTGACATAGCACTGCTGACCGCACAATCAATCATGTTAAAACTGCAGACTTGTCAGTTAGGTAGTCAGATGTCTAATTATGTGTTATCTTGTAATTCCTGTTGTATATGTAATTCTTTTATTATTGTAAATAATATATCATCATCATAATTCACCACTGCCATTCCTTTATCATAATTCATTTATCATAATTCATTCTAATATTAAGTAGAAGCCTACTGTTTAAAATTTGTAAAAATTGTCTGTAGCTTCTATAAATAAATAATTGAAATTGAAATTGAAATTGAAATTGAAATTGAAATTATTACTACTATTCACATTATTATTATTATTATTATTATTATTACTATTATTATTTTCATAATTTTTAGATTCACAGCGTTGTGGCTGGATTTATTATTATTATTATTATTATTATTATTATTATTATTATTATTATATAATTAACATCCTTCATTTACTGTAGCTGGACTATGGCCATGGATACAAAGAAAACATCTGATAAACACACACAGTCACATGACTTTTCTTATTCCTTACAATTTCTGCTATTCATATAAAATATAAAATGCCTTATCTTCATTATAATAAAATGTTTGGGTATAAATGGTTTCAAGTTTAGGGGAAGTAATTATTTCTACAAGCTAATATCTAGTCAGCTCGTTTTCATCGAAACAACGCGAACATCAACAGTATTTGGAGACTTAAACCTCACTTCGCATTAGTTGCTTGTAGTCATTTAATTTAGATGTTTATGTCTAAACAAAATTTCCAGGGAGGGGCTGCGGCCCTACCTTGCCCCCCTTTCGGACGGCCATGAGCAAGTTACACACGACTGTTTTTGTTGAACCATAATAATTAAACGTCAAAGTTTTGAGTTTTGAATACCTTGCAATTGATCAAACAAACGATCAGCTGTCAGTAAATTCTCTCTTTTGCGATAGATGGCAGGCGACAGGCATGCAGGGCGCAGGGCTTCTTTTAGGAGTTTTAACCTCGTAGCAACGCACATTAAAATACACGAAATGAATTCAGTTTATTATAGGCCTAATATTAAAATTATCATGAAAAGAATTGTTTTTATTTTAAATACAAGTTGTTCATTGTGCAGTTTGAATTGCTACTTCCAAGACTTCAAGATTATTCCGTTTGAAAACATGAGCATCAGTGATGGATTTAGTTTTAAACTATCTATCTCCCAGGATGTGATATTGTCAAAAGGTTAAAGTATGCTATTTCCATTTGAAATGATAACACAAATAGACTTTAGGCAAACTAAATTCTTGAGAGACCTAAATTATTTATTTCTTCTCAGCCGATTGTTTGGCATAAATCGTCTGCAGAATTATTGGCAACCAGCTTTTTATTATTATTATTATTATTATTATTATTATTATTATTTTTTTGTATTTAACGTATAGCCTATACTCACTGTATATACGCCTATTCGTCGTACGAATTAGAACGCATTGATTTGATGAATGAGTTTATAATTACCAATTACAAACTTGCTGCTCTTAGTTCTAACGCCATCTTCTGGGAAAAAGGCCCTGCTCAAACGAGCTTACACCAATATGCAGTTAGGCTGAGGGCGAATATTGCTGCTGCAATAGACGCAAAAAACGCGCTCTACTCCATTCTGTACGAAACGCATTGCTAGATAGCCTAATTATTAGACGGCTATGTTTGAGCTATGTGAGCTATGTTTGGAACCGGTCTGAAAATATAGGAGGGGTTTAAAAAATCAGGGCAGTACGGAAGGAAAACAGGGAAGACTTCCACCTGGCGTTTTAAAGACCAGTTTCCTGTAAATCTCCTTATTGTATATTCAGACCAGTTCAAAGAATAAAATGTGTATTTAGAGACACGATTCCTGTCTTAAAATGATTTGTATTGAACTGCTTTACCATGACCAATATCGTCACTGTTATGCCAAAATCACAAATGTCCAAAAATTCAGTGAATTGCTAGTATCTGTTTACATTAATCTTTGTTCTGTAGGAACCGTTATATTTTCTTTCCTTGGTGTGTAATAGTTAGTTCCATTTTCATGAGAGTAGTAGTTCTGCTTTATTAAGTGCCAGTATGGTACTTTGTGAGATTGTGTGGGGGACGAAAAAATGTCTGTCCGTCTGTCCGTGCGTCTGTACGCACCATAACTCAAGTACGCTTTTTCGGATTTTCATGAAACTTGGTATAAACATTCATAATGTCGATGGGAAGAACCCTATTTATATTGAACCAAATCGGTTCACCGGTACCGGAGTAATGCCCAATTTAGTGCCTATTTTAATAGATTATGGCGCCTTTCTATGAGAAATACGCTCAAATACGCTGTAACGGATTTTCATGAAACTTGGTATACCCATTTATGACGTCCATGAGAAGTGCCCTATTGAATTTGAACCTAATCTGTTGACCGGTACCGGAGTAAAACCCAATTTAGTGTATATTTTAAAGACGCGGTAACTCAAATACGCTTTACCGGATTTTTATGAAACTTGGTATACACATTTACAATGTCCATGGGAAGACGTCTATTCATAATGGATAAAATCGGTTGATCTGTTTCGGAGTAATGCTCAATTTAGTGCCTATTTTATGGCAATATACGTATTCGAAAGAATTTATAAAAAAAATGAAAATCAGTTATCTTGACAACATAGCCTATTGTTTTACTGTGATCTTATAAGGCCTTGGAAATTAAAATACAGGTAGCTATGACAAAAAACACTATTGTTTTACATGCGCTTATCCAACTAGACCGTTAAAATGACCCAGGTGGCCGAGATGGTAGACCTTTCTTCTTCCGTAAGCCCTGCTTAATGAATAAATCTGGAGCTTAACTTGGAAATCAATTTAAAAAAAAAAAAAAAAAAAAAAAAAACATATTCTGCATATCATAATTGCAGTCATAACTGATTAAACAAAAACATACTGGCACTTTTTTACATCAGTTTACCTGATTTTATTTTTTATGCTACAGTAACAAATGTGAGCCATTCATGTTTTTTTAACTTTTGCACATTCGTGGTTCTAGCATAACAGTGACAATATTCACATTCGCCATGTATATACTGTAAAATATGAGGTATTATTAAAATTGGTAATGCTAGGTTCTTAATATTATTAAATATTATGACATAGTAACCATTTTTTTTAAAGCAGAAGCATCTTTATATTATTTTGTCTTCCCTAAATAAATTGGCGCTTGGACCGTTTCAATAAAACAGATATTTGTTATACCCGATGATATCAGAAAAAACAAAAGACACACTTTAACCCTTAAAAATCTAGATATCTCAGTTGAATAATGTAATTAAAATTACAGATTAAAGTTGTAAATGCGTGTACACTTGATGGATGATTATTCTGAGTACAATTTGCTAAGATTTAGGTTGATAGAATACTTACCGAATTACTTAAAACTCCTTTTAGGTCTGTACCTACGGGAAGTTAACTGAATTATGTTCTGATCTCAAGTATGTGTTACTGAGAAGCCAACTATCATAACAATTAAGATAGGTCGATATCAGTAGTTTACCACCACTATCACCATTCTTGCATTCCTGTGACAACTTCAATAACTCATGAATGAAATTGCAATTTTAATTCGTTTTACTTATTCGTCCCCAGTTGAGGTCACAATCTATCTATCTTCTATATTAATAAAAGGAAGTGTTTGTCTTTCTGTCTGTCTGTCTGTCCGCGATGCCCAGCGAAATCTACTGAACGCAGAGATCTGAAATTTTAAACATAGGTGCACTGAAGGGTCGGAAAATGCACCTCGAAGCCGGAATTTTAATTTTCGCTTTCGTTCGTGAGTTATGAGTGAAAAACGGGCAGAAAACGTACATTTTTTTTGCGTTTTCGAAGCAACAGTTTTCAGCACCGCCGTCTCGAAAATTCTCGAGACGGCGGTGGTTTTCAGTAATACATTTCAATGTCAAATCAATTACAGTTGGCTTTGACTATTTTTGTCATACCTTGGAAATAAAAGCATCGCGATCGCTTGATTTTATAAGTCCATCCGGGACGATTCATTTGTTTAGAATGTCAAGGCCCTCAGACATATGAAATTTTCAACCTACACGAAAGAGGGATAATCAACGTAGGCCTAAATATGGTAAAACATTGTTCGATTTGAACGAAACTCACTATACAGGGGTTTTCTGGCCCAAGGAACTCGAATCTGAGGCCGCTTTTACCAGGCGATGCTACCTAATCGTGGAATGAACTCCACGTGATTTAGGTACGAAGCCGCGGACACATGCTAGTTGTTTATAAAAGAGCATCATTATTGTTACTTTAGTAGGTACTAGGCAGCATATTTAACGGAAAAGAAGGCTGTTGCTATAGATTACATTGGAATATAATATTTAGCCATAAATAACACAGACCAACAGCCATTTTGGTACCTTAGAATGCCAAATGTGCCATTAGTTTTGCCCTATCAGCTTTAGTTTTGTGAGCTTACCTGAGCCCGCCATTCAACCCTATTCTGTGCTAACTCCATCCGCCCATCCCTCTCAAATCCTACTTCTCTTAAATCTATCCTAATATCGTCCTCCCACCTACGTCTAGGTCTTCCAAGTGGTCTTTTCCCTTCGGGTCTCCCAGTCAATATTTTTTAGATATGTCTTTCCTCCCCCATGCGCGCAACATGGCCAGCCCATTTTATCCTCTTTTTACTATACCCTTACTATATCCGGTGACGAGTACAGGTTATGCAGCTCGTCGTTATGCAGTATTCTCCAGTCCCCATTTTCATCTCTCTTAGGCCCAAATATTTTCCTAAGCACCCTGTTTTAGAATACTCTCAGATTATGTTCAGTGTTAATAACTATAATGTTTTAATTTTTTTCTGTTTAAGTAAGTGATTTAAATAAAACATCTAGCAGTTGAGTAAATAATAGCGGGGGAACCTGCAGCCACCTGCTAGTATCATATAATTTTTGCACCTCGTAACTAATTAGTGGTACTTACGAATATTGTTGCCATGGATCGTAACTTGACATTCCCGCACGCAATCTGGTTGCTATGAAAACAAAAGAAATCTCCGTGCGGTAAAAATTACAAAAAGCACAAGTGCCATAAGTAAAACCATCATAAATTTAGAGCCCGGATTTCCATGCAAATGCATGTTTTTATATACTTTGGTTACACTTCTCAAACTTTGTAGTTACACATTACATGACTTATGGATTCCAAATAAACATATTTTTTCCGTGCATGTTTGCATATTTTGACCTTTTTATGGCAAAATTCATGCATAATGCATGTTTTGGATTTTTGGGGCTTAATGTAGAATATTCGGACGTTTTTAATGCATATAAACCCTCATTTTCTGGTTTTAGTGCATAATATCAAGTTACCATGCATAACTGTGCATATTATGAATATGCCTCCCTAAAATCTTGGCATTTCAAAGAAACGTAAAAATGTTGTAATGCATTACCGTTGTTATATTTTGATTGACTTGGCAACAGAGTCTGTCACCTGCATGAATTTGAGAGTGCAAGCTACTGTTTACCCTAAATAAACAGTAATATAATACACAAGGCTACAAAAGAAAATGCCGACTCGCCGACCCCCACCACCTACCATTGAAAGAAAACTGCTAAACAGAATGTTCACCGCTTGAATTTCTCAGTCACTAGCCATTGTTGAAGACTTTGAATACTTTAGAATCGTGTTGTGGAGAAACGGGTGTGACAGTCAGGAAAAAACTTAAGAAGGTACTTAGTTCAAACCCTGATCTTAAACTTCTGAAAACGTGAAAGACGTATTATGTGGAGAAAATGTAAAAGACATGGAATTCGATCTCACCCTCAGTCAAATTTCTTCCCTTAAGTAGGCCTATGCACCTGTTACTTCTTGTGAAGTAGATAGATCCTTTTCTGCGTTCAAGAATGTCCTAACTGATAAACACACGAGTTTAAGTGAGGAGAATTTGGAAAAACTCGTTGTTGTATATTGTTTTAAGATAAATTGAAATATATTGCAGTACAGTGCGGATTTTTGATAGTGCATGTTTCGCCCTTCATTGTGCATATTTGGAGATACGATAGTGCATGAATGCATGCATATTTTTAAGTTTGATAGTGCATGAAAATCCGGGCTTTAATCATAATACAAGCCTTTGTGGAAGACCGGAATCAAGGCCCCCCAGTTTGTGGCGACTTTAACAGGACAAATATTCGGTCCCCATAACAACCAACATATGCGAATCGCTTTCTGAAATATAAAATCCATCTTCAACAGTGTATAAATATAATATTTTCAGCTAATATCTCAATTAATATAAATAAATTTATATAAATAATCATCGTGCAAGCGCCTCGTTTTTTTCAAACTCTTTCCTCGATCCGTATGCACCGCTGGCACTTGTATCGCAATATACTATTTACTTGTACTCTTCTACTGTAGGGCTTCGGTGTGCTTCACATGATATTACTGTGCATTATTGGAGAAGAGTACATTAGCCCAACAAAAGGAAAGGAATTCTCCTTCCTGACAGATGGTAACTTCCTCCCCCTCCAGGTACCGAAATTCCGATCTCCTGACAGACAGATGTTCAAGCGAGGGGGATGAGACTCCAGGTGCTGACTGAAGCGTTAAGTCACCAGTTGTGTGAAATCTAAGGCCATATCAAAATAATACCAGACCAAGCAAAGTGAATGCGACTGCGAATATGCAGACTCCCTTACCTGCTGGTTTGTACGTCAGTTCTTATCTGCAAGTGAGAAATTTACAGAATTTGAAATTGGCAGGTTTTCATAAGGGAGCCAGCCGGTAACATTGCGAAATTTATTTTTACCTTCCTGTTCATTTGGCGTATTTTGTATTACACTTCAAGTAGAATAGCAACCGGGGAAGTGAAAATTAATATTTCCATTTGCAAATAAATACCATTTCTCAAACAAGCACAGATTACACAACCCCATACACCATTTACACGCCAATACTCATGTCAATATACATAAGAACACAACAAAATTCCCTTTAGGCAGGCCTACAGGCTGAGGTAGATTTCATAGTGCTAAAACTCGCCTTATACGAGAGCTATCGAAAAACCAGTTGATTTGTAGAGTACTCATCAAGAGCTTTTTAACGATACCCCATTAAGACGTGGTTTCAAAAATTTCGAATTTCATCCCCCCCCCCCACCAACCACCCCCACTCTTACCCACAAAACCCCCGAATCATTGGTGTCACTGTGAACTCCATAGGGAGTACTCTAATTTATTCAAACAAAGTTTCTCTCTATACTTCATAGGAGCCGAGATATAAATATTTCAAAATTTCAACCCCCTCCCCCGACCCTCCCCTTCGGCCAATTTTGCTCATTAACGAACTTGTCCGAACTATTGGGCCTAGAAATAACATTATAAAATTTGGTTCAAATATCTTCAAAATTACGGCCGCTAGCGTGTAAAGATATATATATATAACAATTTTCTTTTTGACCGGGTGGTGGTTTCGTACTTAGGAAGGCATGAAACGTAAAGATATGAAAGAATTTTTCGAAATCATGACATGGTATCGATTGCAATAGGTAACGTAAATCAATCTCGGTCCATTCAAAACTATATTAGAGTTCCGCTATTCCAAACTAATTGGGACCGAACACCGTTCGGTTTAGCGGGAATTGGGAATAGGCGAATTTCATGAATAATATCAACGTATTGACTTGTTAAGGCCTAAATTAAGTGCGGAGAATTGTATAAATGGAGCCGACATGTGCTGTAAAGTAATCAGCTTTCACTCTAATTTGATTTCAGGCGTTTTCATCAAGCTTAGGCTCTATGTAGGCCTGCGTCCCTATTTCACTTCTGTGTATGACAATAAATGTACGTTTTTTTTCACGAAAGTCTCTTTAATTTCTCCTATTTATAAGTTTAAAAAAATCGGTATTTTTTCTGAAATCTGTTCGGAATAGGCGGATTTTCGGAATAGCGGAACTCTGCTGTATATTTTTCTAGTGCAATTTTTGTAGTCTTTTTGTCTGATTCTAGAAACATCTACCGCAATAGATCCTCAAATTTTCAGGGATCTATGTTTCTTAATTCCATAGGGAAAAACCTATTTTCTGACATTTTAAGTCTCGTGACAACTTCGTTCGGTGAAATTTTCTAACGTCTGGAACCCCATTGCACGTTTGAAGTCTTGATACTTCACCCAAACATAGTTACCATTTACTTTTCAGTCAAATTAACTACCGTTTAAAAACAATTGTTGATAATTTCAGTCTATGGTTAAAAACAATTTTAATATGACTCATGCAGAAAAAATATGTTCAGAAAAATCAATTCAATATTAGGAGACGTATTTTTTACCTTTAAAACTGCCCTTCTCTGTTTGTAGGTGGGTTATTCCATGCCAAATCATCCAACAGTGGTTGCATGACCATTTTAGAAAAAAATAATTTTTTGTATATGAGTTCATACATGTTTCAAGATATCAAAACAAGTTTTCAAAAAAATCTTTTGTTCTTGGTTTCCCAGGGGTGTCCATTTTTCAATCCTGGTGTAGAAGTATCACACTTTTTAGGGTAGCGTATTTGGGAGAAACTACATATATGTGATAGTGTTATATTTAAGTTCTATGAAAGTAATAGAAGGAGTTGTTTCTAGAAATAGAAATTTTAACTGTGTGGTACGCACATGAAAGGCTTCTTTTATGCAATTTTTCAGATTTTTTGAAGGGTACCCATAAGAGATATTTAAGCCCAAAAATAGTCAAAATCTGAAAAACGCTAATATTTGAGGCCAGATTAGAAATAAGGGATGTATTTTTAGACCTTGATTTTTTTTCACACACAAATCACATGCAGGTTTGCGCATAAAAAAACTTTGAATGTTTACAATACTTCCTTCTCATATTAAATTTGGCCCAAAAAGTGATTTTTTGGGGAAAAATTTACCCGAATTTCAAACTCCTATTTTCATATGAAAATTTTTGTAGGCTAGTTTCTCCCAAATACGCTACCCTAAAAAGTGTGATATTTCAGTTCTATAAAATTAATAGAAGGAGTTGATTCAAAAAATAGAAATTTTAACTGTGAATTAGGCACATAAAAGGCTTCTTTTATGCAATTTTTCAGATTTTTGAAGGGTACCCACCAGAGATATTTAAGTCCAAAAATAGTCAAAATCGGAAAAACTCTAATATTTGAGGCCAGTTTAAGAATGAGGGATATATTTTTAGACCCTGATTTTTTCCTCACAGACAAATCACATGCAGGTTTGAACATAACAAAAATTTGAACGTTTTCAATCACTTCCTTCTCATATAAAATTTGGCCCAAAAAGTGTTTTTTTGGAAAAATTTACCCGAATTTCAAACTCATATTTTCATACGAAAAATTTTGTGTTTAAGAAAACAATAAAGTATTTCTGAAAGTACGCTTCATTACTTACAAAATGGTTCTTAATTCAAATGTCTAACTCTTATGGCTGTTGAGTTATGAAAATATTTGTAATCAGCTACATTCGCAAAAAATGTGTTACACCAGGATTGAAAAATGGACACCCCTGGGAAACCAAGAACAAAAGATTTTTTTGAAAACTTGTTTTGATATCTTGAAACATGTATGAACTCATATACAAAAAATTATTTTTTTCTAAAATGGTCATGCAACCATTTTTAAAAAATTTGGATGATTTCATATGGAATGACCCAGGTCAAAAGAGTAACTTTTTGGAGATCATGATGCTTCTTTTTTTTCCATTGCAACTAATGCTCTCTGTACTAAGTTTTCCCTCATTTTTGTAGCACGTCTAGAATAATATTTTTTTGGACACGTGGTACAAATGTGTACAAATAGCCTGCTCTACTAACCTATACTAAGTGTATTTAATCTAAATTCGAAAATGTAGTTAACTATCTGCTATAATATTATGCAATATTAAGTATTAACTTTAATTTGAAAACTACTTAGGCCTGCTATGTATATAGCCTACTATTTGTAACAGACATCTAACCAAATGCAAGAAATTCGACTCAAAATCGAGAAAAAACTACAATCTTCACTTCTTCCCTAGGCCTATATTTTTGCCAATCTCAGAAACATCTAACGAGGTTGGAAAATTGATAAATTCCTCTCCAGGATTACTTTGAAAATGACTGGAACTTTTAAAATACGGTACATTTTTAAATACTTATTGAGAAAATAGTTTATCGTGTGCAGTGGAGTTGTGCCTTAGGCCCAGTTGCATAAAAGCTCCAGATATCTTCTAGCCTGGGCCTCTCAGCATGCGCTCAGGTCCCTGTGAAAGTCGAATTATAGACCCTTAAAAAGAGTATTGAGGCTAATAATTTTTGAACTGTTTGATTAAGGATTTGTGTCATTTTTTCATTATCTTTCTTAGTTTAACCTCTCCTATTGTAGGGACGTTTATGCGGCCCACGCCGCCCTTGCCTTACAGGACCACGACCTGTTGGAAGAGGGATTAGCTTTGGATCACATAGGCTACATACTTTTTTGACCGAAGACACGTAGGGCCTGCCCAATGCCGGGGCCACCTCCGAGACAACATTCATGCCGAACAAGGCGCGGGTGGGATGAAGATGATAATGACGGCCAGATGATATCCGGGACCTCAAGTTTCCCGACATTCGTCTCACAGGTGAGGAAAAACCTCACCTAGAAAGCTTGTCCCGATCAACAGTCAAACCTGGGCCCACTAAGTGAGAATAGCGAACGCATCCCCCTACGCTACAGCGAAGGACATTTTAAAATTAAAATGCAAAAGTTGAATTTTTTGAAAATTTTCTTTAAGTTTCCCTTACAAGTTGTTTAATATTAATGAGTGTCAATGGAATCTATAACTTATTGGGGTCTTCAAAATGTGCCAATCCAGCCCCCCTAAAATTATTTTATAAAAGATAGAGGTATTGATAACAGTTCGTCAAGGAAATAAAAATTAGATCGATTGAGATATTAATTCACCATTAAAAACGTTTGACAGTTTTGTAGTCTTTCGGAATTATGTTACATGCTTGTTTAATCTAAAGACACGAGACTGTTGCATTTACGCACACATCATAAATGCCATCAGCTTGGGCCGGAATCGAACCCGCGAACTTCGGAACAGTAAGCCGTTATCTTATTGACTGTTCCATCCGGGAGACTTATGTCGTTTTTTAAACTACTCGTTGTGATAATTGTGATTATGCATATTCGTGTGCGAATTGTGATTTTACCATAGGGGGTGGGATGCCTAATAGGTTTACTACCGGTACAAAAAATAAAATTTTGAATATGTACAGGTAAACGAAACAAATACTGCATCTAATATATAACAGCTTTCCTGTAAAAAAGGAAATTTTCGTTTTCCATAGAAGGAAAAAAATAGGGAAAATGTGTCTTTAATTAAATTTCAGTGGAGAAAGTAAAAAAATTAATAGACATGACACTGACAAGTTTCTTTCCATTAAGTTGACAATATAAATTGGTTACAGATTCGCTGAGCTCAGTATATAGACAAAACAGTCGGTAATTTTCTAAACAGTTCTATAGCGGCGTGAATATAGCAATTAGTGGGGTTCCAGTGTTATGCATTTTTTGGGTGCAATCTTCACAGTTTGACAATTTAAACAAAAGGACTATACAGACCATTTATTGCAGAAAATACAACATATCTATATCTAGAGGAAATAAAGACAAATTCCTATGCCAGAAAAATATATTTCTTTTAGCAAAACAAGATTAGCATCTACCTATATGAATATGAATGAAATATTTATGTAAATTTAACATATTCAGAGGGTGGGAAATAACTATCCTTGGCAGAGGGAGACGTCATCCATATCTAGTGGTTGGGATGGCTCGAGCCAGTGGGTGGGGAAACATCCTCCCCCCTACAAATCGCATGCTGACCGGTAGTGAATATTAACACATCCAGTAGAATAACTATGATTATCGTACATAAAAATCGACATCCATACATCGCAATAATATTTTTTTAAAATGTTGAAGCCTTTTTGAAACGTTTTGCTGTATTTTTTAAATATTTGCCGTGTCCCTTGTGTATGACGTCAGTCAAAACAAGTCGCCATTTTCTTCCTGCCCCAATCTGTTCCGCTTAGTTCGTGAGCACGCCCAATGTTATGCTGGAAACAGCGCTAACTGGTGTTGGAATTTGAAATCAACGATTTTCAGTCTGTTTCTTGTTACAAGCGAGTGAGTTTATGTGTGTGACAGAGTTCAAATAATTATAAAACGAAAGGTTCTACCTATTGTAAGTACATGCACCTGTTATTATTTTCTGTATAATATTCGTATGCCTTTATAACGAGTGTAAAAACGAAGAAATAATCAACATTCTAGCACCACAGATGATGGTCTAATTGCAGTGAAGTTCAAGGGAAAATGATAGGAATTTATAAAATCTCTCCTTAATATATGCGTATATTACTTGTATTTAGGCTGTTTTATTTTCTATTTGTCCATGTTTAACTGCATTACATCTATTTTGTACAAAACATTATATTTTGGGTAACAAATCTTGACATGCTGTAATCAACGGGCCACATTCCATTTCTATAGTATTCAGTGTCAAATTTCTTCTAACAAATACAGTAGCTGTAGTAGCGTATTGTTTACAAACAATTTTTATTGGC
Source organism: Ectobius pallidus (assembly GCA_964059195.1). Taxonomy (NCBI): domain Eukaryota; kingdom Metazoa; phylum Arthropoda; class Insecta; order Blattodea; family Ectobiidae; genus Ectobius; species Ectobius pallidus. The sequence continues at coordinate 120,016,455 of CAXKWD010000006.1, forward strand.
TTTTAAAATTTATTGTTAATTATTAACGGTATTCTCATATCATTAGAGTATGAATAATTTCTCGTAGGTTTATTATTAAATGTCAAGTTGATTTGAAATGTGATCTTACTTGCCTCACTGTAATTTTGTGTCAATCTCCAGACTCTAGTTGGTGTCTAAAAAGAGTGACCTACTGTATTTCTCGCCTGACATGTTGTACGAAATGTTTTTCTTATTTCAAAAACTAAATTTTGTGTCCTATAAAATTATGAATTTAAGAGATCTCGATTCATTCTATAACCTGTTAAAATCCCTCCAAATAGGTGTAGTCTAGATGCCAGGCAACTGTGAAAGGCTTTTAAGAATTTAATGTATACGCGATTTCATGCATTGCTGTTTAGTGGATAAAACTTTGAAGATTTAGGAGATTTTATTTTCTTCTATTCCTAATTTTACACCGTAGCAATTATACTCGTAGTGCACAACTTGGTCCATTTATTATTTTTTACCCATTTACATTTAATTCATACTTCCCTTTGCAATGGGATAAACAGGTTCTGGTTTCTTTAATTTGCTGATTTAAGTGGTTGGCTATATAAGTAATAAATTTGATTATTTTAGTAGGTTATGTTGTTTAATTTCAAATAAGAACTTAACATTTCCGTTGTTTATGATATTAAGCTATCAGTGCAAACAAACAATAAGAACGTGGTGCTAAATAAGTACAATATTATTATCCTAAAGGAGTAATTTAAATAGAGTACACATATGTTGGTTATGGATATGGGATTTATACCATTAGAATGGTAACACCAAAGTAAAGAGCAGAGAAATTGTTGGATGTCTTGTATGAGGATCTTTTTCGTAGAATTTCTAAATTTGATAGGCCTATTTGTTCTAGTTTCAGATTAAAAAATGTAAGGTTATGTCAGAATCTAGCCCAAGTAAAACTAATTGGGAAAAGTTATTCATCTGTTATACATCTGTATCTTACAGACCGTTTCAGGAGATTGATTGAGGTTCACATATTTTCAGAATTTCGTAACATGAAGATCGTAAAGTTGTCAGCTTTAGGCACCGACCGCTTTTACCCCCCCCCCCGTAAGATGTAAGATGCTAAAAGGCCGTACCATTTCAGCAGAAGAATTAGGCTATATGAAAAAATTCTACTGACTTCAACGGGTTCGAACCTATGATCTTTCGGTTTGAAGCGAATTGCCGCACAGAACTGAACCACGGAGTATCCCTGTTTTATTGAGGACGGACTTTTACCGTGTCATTTATCTTTTCAATCTATATCGATGCTATTTCATGGTAGTTTCTATTGTTCAGCAGATTAATTAGTTGATAGGGAATCGAATTTATTACATGGCTTACTAACTTCATTGTAAGGGTAGCCGGGGATATGAGGGACCTATTACAGTATATCATAAAGACCAGGTTTGTGCAACCCGAGGTCCGCGGAGATTTTTATTGCGGTCCGCGGAACAAAAAAAAGAAAACTATATATACCTAGGTATATTATAGTATCAGGTTCAAAGAACGCGCGTTACCGCAGGTATAAGTTGCAAATCTGTTAAGATCAAATTTAAAAACAATCGTTTGCCACCTTGATCGAGCGTCAACTATCAAACTTTCAACTTGAACGATGTTATTTTCAAGCTGATTAATTTCTTCAAAGCCAGAAAGAAAAATTACTTCTTCAGATTCTGACATAAATGTTTACTCAACTTAGAGAGTTTTAATTTTTTCCCTATTGGGCCACATGAATCTATTTATTTTATTTTGTAGGCCACTACCAAGTACATGAACCACGTGATAAGGTGCAGCATTATTTGTGTAAGATACATATAATTTTTTTAAATATTTTAGTTTAGGCTTGAGGTGTATAAAGAGATTGAATTCTCAGACGGTATTGGACCCACTGATGAAACGTCCCTCCCGAAGGACCCGCGCTGAGCATCTTTATACGAGCCTTCGTATTTTGATATTAGATCAGGCGCTAACGGCTGTTTTTCTTTTTGCCTTTTCCTGTTCCTCATTTGATACGCAAGTACTGTACTTGGAAGGGAACAGTGTCATTAAAAGTCGTTATATGCATTTTCAAATACGCAATAAACTTCCTCCATAAAAAAATAAATTAAAAAAAAAACACTTTTCTGTCGGATCTGGATTTTTAACACAGAACTTTTCCATGTAAGTCATTGGCATTACAGTCTCTGTGAAATAAATAATAATTATGATAGGCTATGCCTACTTCTTGGTTCAATTATTTCAGTACGAAGGATCGATAATAAACTAATTCTCACTCGACTGAAAGTTAGGGCCGTGTATGCTAATTTAATAGTCTTCAGAAGAAGAGAAATTTCTGTTCAAATTTAAATAAAAAATAGATTCTCTGTCGATGCAAGCAATTTTGAATAACAGGAATTGATTTATGCTAGTGTTTCTTAATAAAAAATGACCGGACCAGTATTGATATTAGCCTACACACGGCCAGTGTGAAAGAATTATCGTTCCAAGTGAAAAGTATGTTTTAATAATTTAAATAAATAAGATTTTCATCTTTTAAAACTTCAGAATGCATTCTGCCAGGAATAAGAAAAATCGTGTGCTTCTATGCATGCAATCTGGATACACTTCATTTGCAGTTATTGCTGCATTTTCACAAAAGTCCACGTTATCACAGATTGGAATTTAGAACACGAGTTTTTTGTCCACATTCCAGGAACATTTGTAGTGAGTTTATCTGTGGTGTGTTAGGATAAGGGGGAGATAATGACATTCCAATTAGTAGACTCTGTTTCGAACATCACTTGTACTGTGACCTCGGGGTTACAGATAATCCAGAAACACCGCGAAGTAGAATTACTCATACCCCAAGTTCACTTTTAAACCAATGCCAACATAAATTATACTCGTAATCTTAGGAATAAGTCACGAAAGCGGAAATTCCAAGCAGTTATTTATGAAGAATGGCTTTACTTTTATTTTCGTCGTAATTTCGAGGCGTTATGTTGCGTTAGCTCTCGTACATTCCTTTCAATCCACGTATGCTAAGGTATTGTTAAGGTTGAACAACGTTATAGATTCTTTTAATTTAATTTATCAGTTATAATGCGTTTTCTTACCTTGACCGGCCTAGATGAGTTCAAGGATCAGATAAAATTTGTGCATATTTAACAGTCTCCTCTTCGTTGAAACGCGAGTTGTAGGAAAAGGAAGCTAAGAAGTTCCGTGGGCCTTGCTTACAACTACCCTTCAAGCGATTTCTGTACAAAGTTGTGGGGATTTATAGGAGCAGTTTTTGTACAAAATTTGTTTATATTTGTACTTCTTGCGTTAAAAAAATGAAGCCTTTCCGACTATCACTGAAAGCGTGATCAAAAGTCCACAGACAGTTAAAAAAAAAAAATCGACCATATGCCTTCGCGAGTGATTTCTGTCTTCTATATTATCTACTAGCATGTGCCCGCGGCTTCGCCCGCGATAATTATTTAAAAAATTAAGAGCATAATAGTTAAATATTTATTAACACCTAAATCACGTGGACAACATACAACGATTAGATAGCGTCGCCTGGTAAAAGCAACCTCAGATTAGAGTTCCTTGGCCCAGAAAACCCCTGTATAGTGAGTTTCGTCCAAATAAAACAATGTTTGACCATATTTAGGGCCTACAATATTCAAGCGATCGCGAAAGTTTTATTGCCAAGGTATGACAAAAATAGCCAAAGCCAACTGTAATTGATTTGACATTGAAATGTATAGGCCTAACTGAAAACTGATGCTTCTAAAACGCAAAAAATGCACATTTTCTGCCCGTTTTTCACTCATAACTCACGAACGAAAGTGAAAATTTAAATTCCGGCTTCGAGGTGCATTTTCCGACCCTTCATTCCACCTATGTTTAAAATTTCAGATCTCTGCGTTGAGTAGATTTCGCTGGGCATCGCGGACAGACAGAAGGAAGATAGACACTTCCTTTTATTAATATAGATGTAGCTGTTGTCTTTATTTATTGCTTTTGTTCGTTTTTTGTATTGTTCTTTTGCAAAATTGAAATGCTTGTGGATAGTAGTGTTGCCTTTGTCAGCGGAAAATTTCAGTTTTTGCAGTTGCGGGGTAAACGATTAACAAGTTGCTCCCGCTGACAATAACATTGGTATAATAATACCAGTACATACATTTTAGTCTAAGCCGATACTTTTACTAAATTATCAGTACTGTACTCGATGTTTTAGTGGATCCTTTCCAAATTATCAACTTTTCAGGTAACCCAGGAATACAAAGAATGGAACGAGTCCTTCGTATATTCATCCTGACATACTTTACCTGACGCCACGGACGCTGTGGGCCTATTTATTTAACTTCCCTTAGTCGTGGATAGATTTTAAAAACATCTATACGGTAATAGTCTTCCCAGGCTACTTTATTTTATGTTGTATGTACGATTAACAACCATTACAATGACTATTGATAAAACAATACACCAATAAGCAGGTGTTTTTTGCCAAGACGGAGGTGTCAAAGACTCAAATTCGTAGGATCACGTGGTCAGATTCTACCAATCTGCCAATCTGAAATGAAATTCTTGGAGATTTTCCCACTTGCCCATTGGATCATACATCGTAGAGTTCCTCCCTCGCCAGTTCTTTATGTTCTGTGAGCCATTGAGCTATTGAGTTATTTGCTTAAGGAGAGCAAATTGAAAGACCACGAAAGGTGGGGTTAACAAGAAGAAAAATAAGTCCGAGGGTCAAAAAGAAAAAGAACACGAAGGACGTTCAGTGACTCATTAAAGGAATTTAATGACGTATTGTATTCCTTCTTGAAACTCCCCTTTGTAAAACTCACCTCTTCGGATATTTAATAGCAGTGAAGTAATTTTATTATTTTTCACATTCATACTAATACAGGCAGTATGATATTGAAAAACCTGTCTCCTCTCCAGATCTTTTTTAGTCTGCAAGGTCACTCAAGTGCTTTTATTCTTGCACGCATCGTCGACATATCCTGTACACTTAGACAAGTTCCTACGTAAGGCATTATTAATAATTACATCACCACGTTTATTACTCTTCACATTCTTGCATATCAAGTAAAATGGTGAGAGGAACTTGAAAAATCCATAAATACTCCATACCGGTCGTGTTCCGTAAATATTATAAACAAATTTGAAGTGTGAAGAAATAGCCGAAGATTCATTTGTTTGCTCTTCGAGGAGCATTCAGATGATTTTTACCATGAACTCGCTCTCGGTGGATCGCGTGTTCAAATTTTGATCAGGTCATTCTGAATGTGGGGTCTTACCTGAACTTTCCTATCCATAATGTCGGACTGGAGTTTACTTACCCCAAACAGTAAATTGTAAATTAATAAAATCAGGTAAACTGATGTAACAAAGTGCCAGTATGCTTTTGTTTAATTAGTAAAATGTTAATTGGAAATATGATTTGCAGAGAATAAGTTATTTTTGTTATCGATTTCCGAGTTAAGCTGCAGATCGATTCATTAAGCAGGACTCACGGAAGAACAAAGGTCTAAAGTTTGATTCTTAACCTTAATTCAAACTCGTGTACACTGATATAAGACATTCTTAAAATAATTACGTCAACATTTCACAAAATGCACCGGCGAAGAACTCCACTTAATGTATGTTGGCCTAATTATTTCAGAGTTTATGTTTTTTGTATATGTATAACAGTATTCAACTTGATGAACGAAATAAACGTCTGACCAGTTTGATAATAAAATCTTCCAATTTCGTTATTATCACCGTACGTCTCAGCTTAAATGCGAAGGAATGTGTCATGGCTAACTATTCCAAAGCCGTATATGAAGAATGTAAAACGATATATTGTCAGGATAACAGATTTGCATTTGTTAAATTCTTAATAATATATTACCATAAAATAGGCACTAAATTTGGCATTACTCCGATACCGGCCAACTGATTTTATCCAATATCAATAGACGTCTTCCCACGGACATTATAAATGCGTATACAAAGTTTCATGAAAATCCGATAAAGCGTATTGGAGTTACCGCGCCTTTAAAATAGACACTAAAACCCATGGGTATACCAAGTTTCATGAAAATCGAATAAAGCGTGTTTGAGTTTGGCGCCTTTCTAATATAATCTATTAAAATAGGCACTAAATTGAACATTACTCCGGTACCGGTGAACCGATTTGGTTCAATATCAATAGGGTTCTTCCCATGAATGTTATAAATGCGTTCAGCAAGTTTCATGAAAATCCGATAAAGCGTAATTGAGTTATGGCGCGTACAGACACACAGACAGACAGATGGACAGGCATTTTCCCGTCCCCCATAAAATCTCATAGAGTACCATACTGGCACTTAACAAAGCACATTATATAGAATAATTAATATTATATAATACTAGCTTAAAAGGCCCGGCGTCGCTCGGGTTTTGTATTTTGTTAAAGCGAAAATAACTTATGAAGGACTTTCGATTTTCAAACTCTAGGTCTTTAAGGTCTTTATATAGGTATTAAGAATTTGAAATGGGGAAGAACGACTTGTCACACACAAACTATTCCCTCAGAAAACGCTAGATAGGCTATAGCTTATTATAGCTTATAGCAGATCCCCACGGCTTCTCCCAAGATAATTAATTGAAAGATTAACAATTAAGAGCAAAATAATTAAAGTATTATATTTATTAACACTTTGCACGCGAAACATTCATAGGTGTAAACTAAACATTTGATAGGCCTAATTAATGAAACAGCTATAAATCCGGCTTTGAAGTGAATTTCACGATTAGAAAATAAATGGAAAAATGCAGTATTCGAAAGATTATGAGAATTGAAATCGATTAAACTCACGATAAAAAAAACAGTGCGTAAATGTATTTGACAGACAGACATAGTACATTAGTTTTTATTTATATAGGTGAAGAATGGAATAAGCCTACTGAGGCCGTGATTTCAATATTCATTTGTCCAGACTTATAATTCCGTTACATTTCAGGCAGATTTAACGACCCTACATAAGATATTTTAATTACGATTACATATAAAAACGTTGTAGCCAGGACCCCGAACTAAGCAACTTCCCCGGAATTTTCTGTAAACTATATTCTATGTCAAATAAAATATGTTTAACATTACCTTATCGACATCTATGGCTTTTATAATAACCTGAGATATCCATTGCCTTCCATAGCGATCGCGACGATATTATTTCCAAGGTATGAGAATAATAGACAAAGCCTTCTGCAATTGATTTGACAACTGAAATGAATAACTCAAAATTGATGCTTCGAAAGCGTAAAAAATGCACGTTTTCTTGCCGTTTTTCACTCATAACTCGCGAACGAAGGCTAAAATTAAAAATGTAGTATGACAGAAACCTTCCCGGGAATGTACCCAACAACTTCCCAAAGTTTCATGGTGATCGGATGAATGGTGTAGTAATGCATAAAGGACACACACACACACACACACACACACACATACATTCATTTATATATATATATATATATATATATATATATATATATATATATATATAGATTATATTAATATTTATATAGAGATTTACCCTAGCACCTAGCATATATTTTAATTTCCAAAAGGCATCTTAGTTTGTCTGTAGGCCTATGTCTGTTTTTAGGCATATAACCGAAAAACGACTGATCTAATTTAAATGCAGTTTATAAAATCAAAAGGTACAAAGGCTATACCTTATTACGTTGGATGGTATAAAAAATCCGCAGTATCAACGAAGTCAACAAAAATGGACCGAAGAAGGCTTCTCAACATTTGTTTAAATTATGAGAGCATTAAGGGCCTATTCTTCAAACAAATGGATAACCTATAACAAACTTTCAAGTTTGGATCTTCAAATTAAAAAAAAAAATTAAAAGTTAGGACAAACTTTTCAAGAAAATTATTTGTTGTTTATCATAGGTAATCATAGGCGTAACCAGGCCGACCATATGGGGGGGGGGTCTGGGGGTATGGAATACCCCCCAGGGTGAAGGGGTTCCGGGGGTCCTCCCCCGGAAAATTTTAAAAATTTAGTTGCAAAATAACGAGTTTTAAGCTTCCGGGGGTCCTCCCCTGGAAAATTTTAAAAATTAAGATGCAAAATAACGAGTTTTAAGCTTCCGGGGGTCCTCCCCCGGAAATTTTTAAAAATTAATACGCAAAATAACGAGTTTTAAGCTTCCCAGGCTTCATATTTGTATTAAGTAATTTATGGGCAGACTTAAAAAATTATATAATTTTCCTTTTTTTAATCAATGGGGGGGGGGGGGGGGTTCAAACACCCAAACCCCCCCCCTCGGTACGCCTATGTAGGTAATCCCACGAGAGATTACGAGTTTATCGATAGCCTATATATTTTATTTATCTTATGATACTCGGGTAGGATTTATTAAGACTATTTCATGAATAAAATATAACGGATTTTGTAAATAATAATTAGTTTATTACTTTGCTGTCCATATGTGTAATGTGACAAATTACTAAAATATGCACATGTTTAATATGAACCTAATATGTTGCAGTATCGAAAAACTTAACAAAATATGCAACATGAGACCATAAATTTTCTGTATTTCCTTCATGTTTTGTACACACTTTAACATTAGCATTATGAGTGCATTATTAAAATTTTATTTTTCATAAACTTCCATACCCTATTTATTATGATCTATTCATGCCAAAAAAGATCATTATGGTCATGTCCATCAGTACAAAAAATAAAATAGTGTAATAAACATAAGCCCTACATTAATTATATAATCTGAGGTAGCTTGTGAGTACTTGTTCACACTAGAAGATAGTGATTTTCTTACTGTAATTTTAGAAGCCGTTTTATCAGACCCAGGGGCGTATTTAGCTACTTAAGCGCCCCTAGGCAGAGAGAAATATTTTCGCCCCCTTATTTCCACATGAATGTACCACAAAGTAACCTACAATTAGCATTGTTGTAACTGAAATAGTAGGCTAATAATAATAATAATAATATAATAATAAATAAATAAGTAATTAAATAAATAAACAGGTGCGTATTGTTGTCAATGTTATTCATTTCTATTTCATTGTGCGTTACATTAGTTTACTATTTTGAAGAGTTATGAATAAAATGTTTAATATATTAAAAAAAAAAAGCAGTAATAGCTTAAAGGCCGCCCCTTCAAACCTGCCGCCGTAGGCAGCTGCCTAGTCTGCCTAGGCTTAAATACAGCACTGATTAGATCTTTGCTTATTTTACCACTCTGTATAGGCTATGGGGGGAAAAAATTAAAAATAAATCAACGAATCATGGCTATCTACCACCCAAAGCGCAAATCGGCTGTAGTGCAGGGGCTAGACCTAATGCAGTAGAAGAATTAATAGAAACGCACGTTCGATCCCTAAGCGAACTTTTTTTCTTTATGACATTTCCTTCGATTGTTAAAAACTACATATACAACTTAAAATGCAGAGCAGGTGTTTTAATAAGATCGTATAAAAAGGTTTTGTTACAATTTTAGATGCTCAAGATGTACGTCAATAATAACTCCCCATATATCACATAATAGTCTATACCTGACTAACTTCTCTACATAATAGAGAATTAAAATTTAAAGTGTGAATTACTGTACCGGTATTGTATTCGCATTGGATCAGCTAGTCAGAATTTATGATCTGAATGTTGCAGATACAAAGTTTAATTTATTTTCATTTCAGTGTTACTTTTTGGAATTCAGTTCCGAATATAAATTTTCTGCGATGATTATTACAATATGATAGGTTTTTTGACGTTCAATAAAATCAGATTGGTGCTACAAATCACTTGATATTATGCTTTTAAGCTAAAATTATCATACATAAGACCACGAGTGCTTTTCAACTGATGGAATCGCTTAAGTGAGGATTGAAGAGGAAATTGTAACAGCTGAACGATATCAATTATCAAAATAGAGCACTGATTAGTTGATTTCGAACAAAATGTCGCTGGTCCGGATTAAAAGTGTCTTAAAAGTGTTATTGACATATTTATCGTTCAAATGGGACATTTTACATAAAGGAAGGATCGAATGAACAAGACCGATAAGAAAAAGCACACACGAGATATACATGAAGTTTAGCAGTTGCTTATTTAAAACGAACGGACATCATTATCGGAGGCAGTGGCGTAACTTTTTGCAACTGGGCTTTTGCCCCCAGTTACTTTTTAATCCACACATGAAAATATTCTTATTCGGTACATGTTGCTAAAAGTAAATTGTTATAAAAAGCTGATAATTATATGCAGGTACTTATATTTTATCTTCAGAACTCTGTATTTATATTCTTTTCTTTAAGTCAAAGCCAAGGTTTACAACTGAATACAATTAAAATAAAAGGGCAGTTATTTCTTTTCAGTATAAATGCAATCAGGAATTTCTCACAACTTTACGACTGTTTTAGGGCTTAAACAGTTCTTAATTTCAGCAATAGGTGAACTTGATGCCAGATGCGAACACCTATCAGATTTACGCGCGTGATTCACCGATTTACCCGACAATTCTCGACGTTTTGGTCCTTTCCAGCCCTCGGACCCCTCCGCGGTAGGAGATCTGCGAGGTTTAAGTTAGTCCACTAATCGGAGGGTTCGGGCATGGTCCAAGACAAAATGTACACATGGCCGTCCGGAAGGGGGGGGGGCAAGGTAGGGCCGTTGCCCCCCCCCCCCCCGGAAATTTATTTTACACATCAATCTGTAAATTAAATTACAAAAGCAACTAATGTGAAGTGAGGCTTAGGTTTCTATACACTATAATATAAGTTGTTTGTAACAGCTCACTACCTTAGATAGGGGCATGTAGGAATAATTAATTCCATAAACTTGAAATCATTTCCAGCCAAGCAATTTATTGTAATGGAGGTAAAGCAATGGATGTAGTCTGTCCCATTTTATATGAATAGAAGGCCTATCTGTGAAATTTTAAGGGGTAGAAAAAATCATGTGAGTATACTACATAAAATTTTTACTGTGTATCCATCGCCATAGATCCAACTTCAGTCTATCAAGGATGTGGATGATGGTGATAACAATACTAATAATAATATTAATAATAAAGTGGTTGTGGTAATAATAGCATAGTGATGGTGGTGGTGACAGTAATTTGTTCATTTGCCCCCTCCTTGGCAAAATTTCTGCGGACGTCCATGAATGTACAATAAAGTTTTGGGCAGAACTGCTTGCTGCTCTTGTGTGTGAAACTCCTTCCGGCTCTTCCTCCAATCTAATTTCCATAAACAGCCCTAATTTTTCCTTAAGACTATGTTTGGGTGAGGTCAGAAAAAAAAAATACGGCCTTCCCTGGTTTTCGAATTGGCTCTTTCCCGTGCCTATAGTTAGAATAGCCAGCTGAACGGTCGAGTTGATAGAATGTGGGCGGGGTCAGTGTGTGTGTATGTGTGACACATGCGTCACGTGGTTTTATCACTCTGGAATGTTGGATGAGATGCCAGCCAGCAATTGCATCATGTGCATTGTCTCTGTCGCGTAAGGAGGCCTCTGCAATTCCAGCACCTAAATTGGCCAATGGTGGGGGCGATATTTCACACCCTATTCTCTTTCAATTCGGATTGCTAAGCAAATTGGCACAGTCCTTTTATGTAAGGTATTTAGGGTTTTTTAATGTAAATTTTGCTATATTGGGAAAACCGAAATAAGAAATTTATATTTTGAAATTTCAATATCAATAACCGTTGTGTGATGTGCAGTGCTGTAGTCTCAAAATTTTCAGTTTCCAAAGTTCCGGGGAAATTTTTTGGAAGTCATTATATTTTAACTGGATTCTTGGACTGGAGTTAACGAAAACGGTCAATAGAGACATTATTAATAGATCTATTTAATTTATATAAGATATGCAAAATATTTCATTGGTTTCAAAATGACGCGGTAGCAACGCACTCACTCCAATAATGACACGAAAATGACAAAATAATGACGTAAATTTAAATAAATGCCCTAAAAATATAAAATTGCATAAAATGACAAAAATAACCTAATAAAAATGCATTTCTATAATCCAAAGGCCATGATTAGAATTTATCTACCAGTTGGCAATGTCTAGGCAGCATCAATAAAAAGATGACATGTCATCAGAATCCGGGCCCTGATGATAAGGATGTGTTTCAAGCAGCAATAATACTTTTTTTTACAGGAAACTATTTTCATCTATCCTGACTTCACATCAGGTTTTATTAAGTAAAATTATTTCTTCTTCCATTCTCCACTTCTTACACCCTGTAAATGTGGATTATTGATATATGCCATGTACCTGAGCCGCTTCAGTGATAATATTTTCACATTGGGTCAGTTTAACCAATCACCCTGTTCTCATTAACACGTTATTTCAGATTTTGCCTCGTTTGTTAATTGCCTTGTAACAACCATTTCATAATTACGGGTGGGACATTCTAGCATATTATGACAAATATTTTTGTTCATTATCATAAAAAAGAACTACAGTATTTTTCAATTGAGAAGCCAATTCCTTCACCGCCAATACGTGTACGAGCTAATAAGGTGCCGCTATCAGTAAGGGTCTTCCCTCCGTCTCGCCGTCTCTGATTGGACCGCGTATCTAAGCAGGAGAAGGAAGAAACGGCTGGTCATCTGCAAAACACTGTAGAACTCTTCTGCTCATTCTGTGAAATTTACAATGCCTTCTCCATACTACATGCAAAGCATTATTTAAAATTTATTTTTAAAATATTTTAAATTTGTTTCTCAAAATCTATTACGGGTGGGACATAATTTGGACAGTGATTTTAATGATACACAAAAACAGTTCATTTGCTGTTCTGGTATTACTGTTAGGGTCTTGATATTGTTATTAATGAAGGTATGAGGGATTAAATACAAATTATAAACTGTTTCCAGATTGTCAGAACATTTATTTAACTCATCAATAATGATTTAGTAAAACTATCACCATTACGGGTGGGACAAAAAGTCGCTGTATGTTATTTTACACAGTAATTAACCACATACTTTTTGAAGTTAATCTTATATCAAATTGTACCTCAAGATGTATATTTTCTCAAATCAAAATGACATAGCTGATTACTCTTGACTAGCTGGTATTAGAGAGTGTTAAAATCATGCTAAAAATGGCAAAAAAGTAACTCAACGCAATAAATAAATAAATCGACAGATTTTACACATGAAAAAACTTCAAATACACTTAATTCCTTAAAAAATATTCAGTGAATTTGAGGTTTTAAACTATTATTTGACCACTCAATTACACTAGTATTATAACATCTCTCTTTGAGGGAAAAATTCCCATATTTTATGAAAAGGCTGATAAATTAAAAACGTTTTTTAGTGTCTTAATGGGGCTTAATAATTAAATTTGCGTTTTTTAAAAACGTTTTAATGATTTAATAAGTATTTTAACCAATTTGTTATTTGGATATTCAATTATAATATAACCAATATTTTAGTGCACTTCTATCACCCTAAATCCTGTCATTTATTTGAGAAAAGTTTGAGAACCCTTGGACTAACAAGTAAGCAGTGCGTTAACCTGCGATGTCAGAGGAGTTGCCTAAACACAAGCACAAGGGGTACTGTGTTGTCTGTTATTTGATTACACAACAGAACAGACGCAAATGAAATCGACAGCTAAGACCTATTCAGAATCTACGTAGAAGTAATTAATTGTATAGTTAAACCTGTACTGTTACCACATACGACTTTCTTATGCATTCTGAATACTTCCTCTAGTCTTACCAAAGGTAACTCAGAATTCGTTGCCGAGTTTTCAGCATTAATTCAGCAGGTTTGAGATCCTGTCGGGGAAAATTCCGATCGATCACACATAGATTTGCCGATCACGTGATTTGAACCCACGATTTCCCGAATATGAATCGACTACTTACCGTCTGGGCCACTGAGCCCAGTTTCGGTTTTGTAGTTTTCTAAGTGAATGTTTTCTCAATTGCTCCTCTCCTAGGGAAAAGGGGACTTCTTATTGATTTATTTCACAGTGGCATTTGATACCGTAGCTCGAAAATGGAAAGTTATAAGAAAACGCAAATGTATTTTAAAATTAAGTGTGTTCTGGGAATGTGACACTACATCGACTATATTTACTTACTGTTATACCACTTAGGATGAAGAGAATTTTGTTCACGATTTTCTGAAGTTTTGTACACTAACTGCTTGACCTACAGTTTTATTTTGGGATTTTTTTTCATGAAAACTCTTTGAAGGGTACGGTGTTTAAATTAAAAAAAAAAAAAAAAAAAAGAAAGAAAAAAAAGAAACGTAATATGACGATCCTTTTCATATGTTCGCCATAACACTTTATTATGCAAACAGCCAGCAAGAAGTCGTTGGGAGGTACTAGTACTACATTAATCTCCTTGAGTCAAGGTCAAGGATACAAAAGGATTCTTCGCACCCCACTTTACGTAATGTAGTGTTGTAGGGCGTGCAAATTGCGTAATCGACTATTATTGATCCCATTCTAGTTTGATCCTAGTCAAATCAAAGGGGAGGAGAGCTCACAGAGAGTTCGCGGAAAATTCGCATCATGTGACAAAACGTGATTGGTCAATGTCATTAGCATGCGCCATTAGCAGGGTGTGGCTAAGGAGTGTTCGTAAGTTCATGCAACAATAATATCAACATTTACACCTGAAATAACAAGCTCTCACTGGCATCGTCATCATTATAGTGTATCAATAAGCAAACAAAACAAAGGATTCATTGTTCACGACGACCCTGCGGGTCAGTTGTACTGAGAATAAACAAACTAACATAAACACGGTGAACACGTGCGTTCTCACGCCTCTTTGTTTTGAACAGGATCGTTCTTAAATGGGATAGAGAATAGTCATGACAAAATGTGACGTCGATATTCATCCTTCTCTATTTGGGTTATTTATTTAGTGATACATGCTTTAGCTGCTATACAGTATAGGTCATTTCGCGTGTTTAGGGTGTTTGTGTACACTATTGCATACACGTTTGCCATTATAATTATCCCTTCAATTCATAATGTATCATGCGGGATACAATAGTTTGCCTTAAATTTGTAATAAAATGATGGGAAAGAAATAGGAAGAAGAACTAAGATTTATTGTATTTATTTTAAAATGCTTCCTTGATTACAAGGCTGCCGAAAAGACAAAGCTACCCGTCTATACAATAATATTAACAACAGTATATTAACAGAAATGATTACACAATAACAATGAACAAACTTAAAAAGAACCCATAGGTGAAACAATAAAATAGCAGCGTAAAGGTATACATAAGTAGCACTCTATGATATAAAATAAATTTATATATATACACACAATAAGACATTTTCCATCAGGTGTAAAAGATTTCAAGGCCAATACTAATGATACCTCAGAATGGCTATCGAACCCTTTAATGCTGATAGACTGGTCTGTTTTATTGTTTCCTTTGATGTTCCCAGCTTAAAACAGGCATTGACCACAAATGAAGGAATAGTTCCTCAAGCACCAGAAAGGAGCCCAAAAATTTCAGTTTCATCAAGGTTATATTTCTCTTTATAAAATGACACTGTTGGTTGGTAAGTGCTATTCTTTTCCTCATTAACCTCTAAGTTATAGGTTGGGCTGAACTGGCCTCAAAGTGAATGGTTGGGTCCAATATATAAACCTTCTTTGAGCCAGGCAATTATTTCTATACGCCTTGTGCTCCCTTGAGTAGCAATTCCTGGAACTTCCTCGTGTGTTATATATCCAGCCTTCTGGAGGGTACGTGAAATAACATATTAGCCTATTGTGTTAATTGTTTTATTTGCAGCCCGGCATGGGTTTGTATTATTGGGTGAGAAATTGAGTTCATACATTTAAAGGTTAATGTGCAGCGGTTACCTTTAGGTATGTTCATTTTTACCAATATTAAGTTTTAATGATAAGAGGTGAAAGCGGCGACGAGTCGTGGTAAATTAATATCCAATTCGGCATTTGCTTTTAAATTTTCTAGGAAAGTAATTTTTGGAGTAGGGTTCTTAGTTTGTTTCTTCCCCTCCATCTTATTACTAGGCCCAGGGCCCTTTCATTTCGTCATATTTACGTGACGTATAATTAAACATTTCACAAATGATCATAAGGCTGGTGACACCAATACTACAGTAGCCGGACACATTAAATAACACTTCATCCAGCAGAAGATATTTTGCTCTTTTGCATTTTATCTTGTAGCATTGTAATCAAGTTAAATTTCTGGTTAGATATCTTTCATATCCAAATAAATTTGCAAATTTTTATTTTGTGTTTTTAACTCATATAAATGAGTCCTTTTTTTGGGGGGGGACATTGCTTTATTCTCTTCATTATTCATTGTAATACAAAGTTTAGATTAGCTATTACACACAAAACGAACAAAAATAGTCAACTTTTATTTTGCATTTTTTGCATTTTATTCTCTACTGACCATTTTTTTTAAGGAAATTTTTATTCTTTCATTGCATTTTCCCTATTTTGCCTCTTTTTATTATTATTATTATTATTATTATTATTATTATTATTATTATTATTTTAATAGACTTTTTCAACATTTCAGACAAAGCGATCTCATAGTTCCTTTGCTATGAGTCATTCATTAATAAATATAGTAGTAAACATTACATATTAATAAAAAAGGTAATAAAAGTAATAATATAAAATACTTTCATCTTGTCTTTGTTTATTAATATCTGTTCCAGTATTATACTACTGTATGTTTACTTTTTTTAAATACATATTATTTAGAAATATCAAATAATTTTTTTTCAATTTTTCAAGTCTTCCATAAATTTAAGATCTTTTATGGGCCATTTTCCAGGCATATTTGGGCCATCAACTTCTGAGCCCTAATAATGTGTATTTCGAGGTACTGTATATTGTTAGTGCTATATTTCATTGAAGTTATTTAAGTATAGGCCTACATTAAAAGTTCACTGCTCTCAAGATTTTCCATAAAAATAGGAATACCTAAGAATGCTGTCTCTCTTGAATTCTAGGACATGAGCTCCTTCCTTAACTGTTAAGTGGCTATGACTCAGGAATTAGGTAGGAGTCAATTGAAATGAGTGAAATACTTGCATCAGCATCATCACAAAGGAATTTTTTACTCTGGCAGCAACTCCGTTACGGCCATACTAAAGTGCCATGTGTTCACCAACATTTTGTTAAAATCTTTCTCAAGATTGCAAAAATAAACCAGGCTTGGTGTGAATCTTGTAAAAGCAAAACTTTTTGTGCAGTCTATTTTAAAATTATCGTGGCAATAACTTTTTTCAATTAATAAAAAAAATAATTGAAAGCAATAAGCAACAACAAAAAGTACAATTTTCTTAAGAAATCACACTGTAACACATGCATCTTTGTACTGTATGTACTTGAAAAAATTCTCTGTTACAGTAAATAAGATCATTTAGTAGTTTTATTGGTAGGCCTACTGCTATTTGTCACACCCATTAATATGTTTCAATATAAATCCTTTCGCTAAACCTATATATTCGCTGGTGAAACTTAGATTTTATAATGTGCACTACTCCACTCGTTTTAACCCTCATGGTTGGCTGGTATTTTGTCATTGGAATTTGGTAACTCTACATGGGACCCACAGTCCATCCCAGAGGACTTCATGCTCAGGATTTTTACCTCCTGAAAAATCCATCGAAGGTGGGCAGGTTTGAATCTGCATGCCTTGGAACCAGAGACAGGTATGCTACCTCTGGACTACCGGGGTCGACAATTTAATTGATTTTAGGTGGTTTATTACATATAATTTATTGCAAATAAATATTATTATTAAACAAAATACAAATATTGAAGACAGAGTCAAATATTAAACTATAGATTATAAGGAAATAGTTCAGATAAACTGAAAGAAGAATCAATTGAATTTCTAGCCTGTCGTATGTTATAGCACATGGACATGAACAATAATATTAATTTTTATGAAATTAAAACAAACAGTAAGTTAAAGCAGGTTGTATATTGTACGAGGCGCATCCATAAAGTAAGTTTCCCTTTGAATGTTTACAGAAACAAAGCACAATTTCATGGAAATATTTATTGCAACAGACACAGCCAATGTTCAGCTATTTTTCAACATATTTGCCACCGGAATTGAAACATTTGTCTTACCATGGCATCACCTTTGAATACCTGTGTAGTAGAAGTGTGCTGCCTGGGATTTGAACCACCGTGTGACAACCACTTTCGCCTGTGGTGTGTCATTCTCTGTCATTCTTTGTCATTTTGTGAGGTATAGGAAAAGATGGAAATCTCTGGGAGTGAGGTCTGGGCTTTAGGGTGATTGTTGAAACACCTCCCAGTGGAACTTCTGCAGGAGGCTTGCTAGGAGGTGTTTAAACATTCATCCTACAGCCCGGACTTCGCTCCCAGTGATTTCCATCTTTTACTACACCTCACGAAATGACAAAGAATGACAGAGAGGCGAAGGTGGTTGTCACACGTTGGTTCAAATCCCAAACGGCACACTTCTACGACACAGATATTCAAAAGTTGGTGCCTCGGTAAGACAAATGTTGTTTCAATTCCGGTGGTGAATATGTTGAAAACTAGCTGAACACTGGCTGTGTCTGTTGCAATAATATTTCCTTGAAATTGTGTTTTGTTTCTTTAAACAGTTCCAGGGAAACTTACTTTGTGGACATGCCTCGTAAGTACTTGTTCCCATCAGTTTATGCCTAAGAGACAAATAGTCAGATCCGTTTATTGTTCAGACAGGGAGAGCACTGCTAAATAACTTGATTACTGAGGCACTGGAGCAGCTGCACTATTTGACCTTTGCTCTGACCTGACCTATATACCAGAGCACCTAATCTAGCGATACCTCAGTGCAACATTTGGACATCTTGGATTAGTCAGTTTTGAGAATGCCAGCACTCCATTATTCTATACCTCTTTATTTTTGCTATCATTAAAATTAAAAGTAGAGTAAATCTCCCAAATTCCATTAGTAGTTTAATTTTCCCACTGTAGCAGTCGATTAGGTTCAGTTAGGTCTATAGGCACAAATTAATCAAAATTGAATTCTTCTTAGATGTCCGACTGTTGCAATGAGGTATCTGGTTGGAGGATTCTTGTGTTTCCTGGTTTTGTACCTGGTTTTTATTCCTGCTTGTTGTAGCACTTTAACAAATTGTCCTTTTATACTAGAGAAAAGTAACAAGTGTATTTTCAATATAGGCCTATATTAAATGAATTAAATGTAGTAGTAAGAGATTCTATTTTATTGACTATTTGATATAATCGTCAGTTATTAGATATAAAACAGCCACGTGTAAGAATGTGATCAGCATCAACCAGCCGTAGTTCTACCTAGTTTTTATCAAATTTTGCTTTAACATTTCCTCTAAACATGATAAGTACATACATGATCTCATTGTATGAAAATATTTGGATCTTATCTGCTTTAATATCTTTGAGAAGCAGAACTTTCCAATGTGCATCACTGGGAGCTGTAGTCTAAAAATAAAATATAAAATAGTAAAATAATTAAATAGTTCTGTCTAGATTTAGTCTGTAAATAAAGTGAGTTACACTTACCTCTATTCATGAATCAGCGTAATATTTTATGGAACATTTCATTTTTCAATAAACAATTGTTGGATTGTGTTTTGTTCATAGACAATAACCACATTGATTATACGTCATGAATGCCTTTTAATTACATGATCTCTGTTTATATGGTGCACTAATATTCAGATACAATGCATTCATTAATAAAAAATCCATCATATTAATTATTTATCACATTTTATTTGTCAAATAGTCATTATTAGGGCCTGGTGTTGTAGGTTTAAAACTATTTTGTTCATGATAGCTAACTGTGAAATTTTAACACACAGTAATTATTCTTTTCGTTGTCATAGCAGGCACATAGATCAATCTCATAAAACCTAAAAGTGGCTAAATGACTCATTAAAAATTAAAAATGATTAAAACTTTGTCCAACTTTGGGGGCTAGGCGTGAGATTAATAACTTCTCACAGTAAAACATTCATGCTTGCATGATTTAATTTCAGATAACTAAATACGTTAATATTCACATAGTTTCCCGATTCCTAATTTTGAACGCCAGCTGAATTCAACGAGGCTGCAAAGAATGAACATATTATGTTCTTTACAACAACAGCAGATTATTTATTAAAATACAATGATGCAGTTATAATATTGTATACTTGTTAAACTGAGTATAAAATATTTCTATTTTTTATTCTTCCTGCAACAACTTCAGGTTGACAGGGTAGGCCTAGGCACCAAAAAACTAATGAGACCATAAGATATTCCAAAGGCATTTTGCCCCCTTGGCCCCCCCCCCCATGCCAGAGGCCATGCTGTCATTCGAGGCCGACAATACTTTTTTATAAGAAATCTGCATATGCTAATTGGTATCTGACTAGCAAGTTATAATAATAATTCATCATGTAAACAGCAATAAGAAGATGATGTAAGGTCATATACATTTTAGCATTATCCTGACCTTTGCCACTGTTATTTCAGCTCTTTCCCATTCCATTGATGCTTTCCTAATGCTATTGAATTTGTCATTGCTTGTGTAATTTCACTGCTTTGTGTATTGCAACTTGTGTTGCCGAAAACTTTACAGAATTTGTGACATTTATTGTTTATTTATTAATTTATCACAGCACCATCAGTGTTGTCAATATCGTGGATGGGTTCTTTTTCAAGAATATAATAAGAAAATCCTAGAGAATTTGTTTACTTTTACCTAATGTTACTGTATGTGGTGTATGTTTTAAAGAACACTTTCTAAAACCATAATATTATGAAGGAACCCTTATTTCGATCACTATTTCAAAACATAAAAATTACCATTGGTATTATCGCCGCACTCATAACGTTGACGGGCGGCTCGCTTTGTTCTCATATTACAATGCTTGTTGTTACTGTAAAAGGTTTTCTCAAAAGAAACCGCTGACTGAATTCGTGTTGCCAATTCTCTCATTGCTCAATGTCATTGCCACGTAAGTGTTTTGCTGCATCTACAAATTCCCGCTCTGTTTACTAACACTGTGCAGTATGGCAACTACTCCAAGCGGCGGCGACTTCTTTGATGTTAACTGTCAACGAATTGAGTGCGGCGATAATACTATTTGAGCTACCAGTTGCATAATATGGGATTTGTTTTGTTCTTCATTCTTAGACTGTTTAGTGATGTGATTAAAAACAGATTCGTTTTTCTTTCTAAGACATTTTCAAAACTTAATTGATTATGTATATCACCAATAAAGAAACGTTTTTCCTAATCCTAAATTAAAGTAAACAACATGTGCTTCATCTCATAAAGGGAAAGCCTACCATCCAACAGCGTGCATCATATACCTCCATCTTCTGACTTGATTGGCAGATAGCAAGATTAGAGAGCATTTAATCGGCATGATCTTTATTGATCTTTATTGATGGTTTTCATGACCAGAACTGCTACTTGTATATCAAATAGATTGTTAGCTGTCTAGGTGAGACTAAGTGCTTCCTACTCCAGAACTCCCTAGCTGGAAAGAATCATGAGGTACTGGGGATGTCTGGCACCATATTAATAATAAAATAGCTTACATTTTTTGTTCTTGTGTTTTCAGATGCTAGTTGACATAACAGCGTGAGAGCCCTAGTTTGGACAACAAGAACTGATATTTGTCATGCTATATTGAAGTGTTAGTTTCGGTGAAACATAACTACTTCAGAACATGAGCTCACTCCAACAAAGTCGCTTCATCCCCTTTACAAACAGTGTACAACGAACGCAGCTCCTGCCCAGCCAAAGTAATGACAGGAAAAGTATGTATTACCCTTTATTTATTTGATCAAGTTTTAGAATATAAAGCGGCATCTATAATTGAATATAAAAATATCTTTAGCTATCAACGTTCAAGAAACAGTAATATTACGTAGTTACATGCCCCAAGCGCCTTCAAGCCTATATAGGGAACACTTTACTTTTAAAAATAAAATAAAATGACTAGTGAACCTATGTGATTCTTTTGCATAAATCAGTAGATAAGGTCCATATATAAGAAGTATTGCATACTGTAACAAACTACCAGTAGCCATAAGAAGTCTCCAAAAGAAAAAAAAAAATTAAATCTGCCCTAAAAATTTTCCTCATAGGTCAAGCATTATATAAATAAGATGTATAGTTGTAAATAATTGTTAGAATTAGATAATTAACTGTATCCAGATTGTAATGTCATATGTAAGACACCTAAATTTAAATAATATTGTAATTAGGCTTTAGTTTATAATAACATGTATGCATTGCAAAAATAAAATAACCTAAGTCAAAATTAATATTATGTGTAATATCCATAGTATTAAAGCTTAATTTATTTACATGTAATAATGCATAGTACTTAGACTTAAGTAGCTAATAATATGTTATGTATTTCCTGTATCTAGACCTAAGTTCTAAGTTCTATACCTAGGATTAAGTTTATTAGAGTATACAAGTTCCTAACCTGTAAGATTGATAAGTAATGCCAGAAACTTGTACCCAAAGTCTTTTAGCAGCAAATAAATGTTGTTGTTATTATTATTGTTATTACTATTTATTACTGTTTATTATTATTATTATTATTATTATTATTATTATTGCTACTTCTATTACTGCTACTGCTACTATTACTAGTACTACTACTACTAACTTCTACCAAGTGGCATGTCATAAAACTTGGTAATACAGATTGTAGATGTGATGCATGAAGTTGTAGTTTGATTCTTGTCATTCCTCCACTGAACTTTTTATTATGTTAAAAAATGAAATTAACCATGTCCATTAATTTCCAAAGGTGGTGGATTTTCCCAGAGCTTAAGTGGCAGTGAAACAGACGTTTCAACTTCAAATGAGAATTTGAGCCATGAGGAGCGGTATGTCATTCGACATACACCTCGCCAGGAGCCTCAGGGTCAAGAGAATCTTAGCTCAAATAGAAGTAGTCTCGATGTGTCTTCCTCTTCATATAACACGCTTATCATTCATGGTGCTGGCGATGAACCATGGACAGGCAGGTGAGTTAAATTCACATGATATCTAGATTGATTTTTAACTTCCATAATACAGAAGAATCTCTCATAATCAGCAAGAATGGGTCTTCCCCAATTCTGGATCAGAGGTTTTTCTTGATGACTGAATAGAGACTTGGCTGTTTTTATATTTACAACAACAAATATAAAAGTTACAGCATGCAAAGTAATTTTGAATTTTTTCCATACTTCCGATGCTGATGCTACTTTACCAGTAGAGTGTTTTCTCTAAATAAATTCAACTAATTGTCGCAAGGAAGATTGCAGATTAGCATATAAAAGCCACAATATATCAATCAATGCTTTATGATGTTGTTACTTACTATAAGTAGTTATGATTGGACATATTGTACAGGAAGGCATGAATTTAAATATGATTTTGAATTGCAGGATATTTTGATAATGGTTATACCTGAATCAGAATTTCAGTAACATACTGTGTATGTATATATACAGAGATCTAAAAGACAATTTAATGTAAATACGTATTACTGATGTAAAGTAGGGAATTGTCATTTTAGAGTTTTAAGGTATTATTTACACTAACTGTAATAAACTGTGCACCAATACTGAATTTCTTCATATTGAATTTGTGGTATAAGGTTTTTCTCTTTACAATAGAGTCAACTGCAGGAACATTCTTTCACAGCACCTCATGGCACAGGCGTCAGCATGTTCCGTAACTCAAGCTGCACCAGCCGATACACGGGGTGTTTATTTAGTGGTGTTTATCTGACTGGCAGAGCTGAATGTTTTGTTATTGTTATGCTATGGCTCTATGAGGCTCTCAGAACAGGGTTTGTCTGTGTACCGTGAAGTCCAG
This sequence comes from Ectobius pallidus, assembly GCA_964059195.1. Classification (NCBI taxonomy): domain Eukaryota; kingdom Metazoa; phylum Arthropoda; class Insecta; order Blattodea; family Ectobiidae; genus Ectobius; species Ectobius pallidus. The sequence continues at coordinate 120,040,322 of CAXKWD010000006.1, forward strand.
TCTGTAACTCTGTGAAATTTAATTGTGTACTGTATTTTATTGTGCATGTAATGCCCAGAGTACAATAGTCTTCGTGGTACCATAAGACGTGTTTGGTAGGAAAATTATCAGTAAGAACTTGTGGCCTCCACATAGCCACATAGTCCAGGCTTAACAATGTGTGATTTTTATTGGTGGGGTACCCTTAAAAAAAAACGTGTGAGCAAGCAATCCTCACACAGAGCATGAGGCATGAAATATAGTCTATCAGTGCGGAAGAACTTGTGCGAGTTAATAATAATTTCGTCAGAAGATGTGAAGTATGTATGGCAGCAAATGGGGAACATTTTCAGCGTCTTCTATGAGCATGGTAAGTACAAATTGTAAGATATCTGGTTAATGCAGGGGCGCATGAAGGGGCATGAAGGCTGCGCAAGTGCAGCACAAGACACGGTACACATAGCTACCCGTTATGCAAGGCGCTGAGGAAGAATGTCCCTGTATTTATATTTAGCACATACCTTATTACAGATGTTTAAATTCAGTAAAACATCTTCAGAATTCAATTTGCATCTATGTTTCTAACCTCTTTGTGGCATAAACTGAAAAAGTGTTTTGTCTTTTTAACACCATTCCTCGTTGTTTTCCATTTTCACAGCATGCTAAGTATTGTATAGAAATGATCCCTGGCCTGACTGTGGAGCGTTATCTTGAGCGAGGAAGGACAATCGTGGAAGTTATTTCTACTCTCTGACGTGAAGACATTAGTTCCAAAATTCTCTAGCATAATAGCAATAACTTCAGCGATTGTCCTTCCTCGCTCAAGATAACGTTCCACAGTCAGGCCAGAGATCATCACATCAGCTCTATACAATAGGTATATCACTCACTAGGAATCAATAATACTCATAGGTATGATTCATGTTGCAGGTTATCAGGTATCCGCGATCTTCAAGATACAGGAACCTCTGGTTATTTGAACTCTCACTCTAATAACTACTCTGGGTCCAATAATGATGCGGGAAAAGGTGTGGTCCAAGGTCAGAAAATGGGTTCTCATTCACCATCTCCTTCACTGGGAAGTAACAAGGACCCTTCAGCACGTGCCAGTTTTGATGCTACCTCAAATCGACATTTTGATCCTAGTGTTCGTGAAATCACAGACATTCCCGATGACTACCTCAATCAATCACAGGTAAAATTTATTTATATATTTATTTATGCTGGCGTAGTTAAGGCCATAAGGCCTTTTCTTCCACTGCACCAGTAAAACTATACATATCGTAAATAATACATACTTCAAACAATACAAGAATTGATGAATTATAAATTAAAACTAAACATGCTACAGACAAAATTAGAAGGATTTAATTACAATTTTGATAAACTAAACAAAACAAAAGTAAAATTAATGACTAATAAAATGTATTTTCAATTTATTTCTAAATTGTGGTACACTTCGACAGTCTCTGATATGACAACGCAACGAATTCCAAAAGCGAGGGATTGATACTAAAAGATGAAGAATAGAATTATGTTGTACGTCGGGGAATAAGGAGTAGATTTTGGTTATGCATTCGTGAGGTCAAAAGGAGATTAAAACGAGATTGTAAATAAGAAGGAGAGGAAGATAATAATATGTTATGAAGGAAGATAAGAGAATGGATCATTCTTCATTGTTTGAGACGCATCCATGACAAGGTGTGAAAAGACGACGTCACGTGGTCAAATCGTCTGATATTACAGATAAATCTAACACAAGCATTAGTAACACTTAATGCTTATTCCTGCCAGATTCTAATGAACCTCATTACCAAGTAAAGTTCTGGGCTTTAAAAGGTTAATGTAGGTTTTTGTATGAATAGATAGTACATATTTTGTTTATCATACATAATTTTATGTTACAGGTGCTCAAGCATTTAGCAAAAGAAGTCAAAGTTGTTCCATCATCACAGTCAAGTGGAACAAATGAGAGGGAATTGTCTGTCCCATTAGTGGGAGATGGTGAATCTATGGAGAATTCTTGTCTGTCGGACCAGATAAAGAGGTTGTCACTTTCTCGCATGGGCCCTGGTGGTAGCAGCGAGAAAGAGCTTCCACACGAACCACTCTTACCTCTTGATTATGACCTCCGACCTCCCCCAGAGTATCCAAAATGGACAGGTTCATCTTCACCCATAACTGTATCACAAAGACACAAAATGAGTCCTCATTCCAGTATTAGCCCTGAGAAGATCACTCTCTCAAGATCACAGCCGGATTTGTCTCGTATTGGAACTGGAAAAGCTGTAAGTGAAGTGATTGGATGCAGAGGGATTGCCACAAGTCCAAGGTATGTATTTCTTTTTTCAATTTTTCATAACTATTTTCTTTCTTTCTTTCTTTCTTTCTTTCTTTCTTTCTTTCTAACTTACTTACTTACTTACTTACTTACTTACTTACTCTAGCAGTAAGTTAAGTTTTCATTGGAAGTAATATCACAGTATACGTATTAATACAGTAAAGAAACTCAGTCCGTTTTTCTGCCATACGGACATGCGCGCGCAGATTCCATGCGATCCTACCGGCCATTGAGTAATACTACAATCACTACTGCGGGAAGAATGGAAATAAATAGGAGTCTTGAATTTTTATAGCAATGCGTGTTTGGAAAGGATGCTATTGTTCTGCTATAAATTGCAGTAACAATAAAGGAAGAAATCCTGAATTGCATTTCTTCACTTTCCCAAAAGATCCAGAAAGGTAAGAAGAAAAATACGTAATATTTATTCTATGTCTGCTGGCTTACTCTTGACACATGTTCTGGTGTGGTTATGTTTACATTTACTTTAATGTAATATTTTTATCTTCAATTATGTTGTAATTTCTAACAATAGATACTAATGAAATGAAAATGTCAGCAGTCTATATCACGGTTAAAGATAACAATATTTAGGATGTCGTATTGTGATCGCTTAAGATAACACAATATTTGCTGCGGTGCAGCTTATTTCCTATGTGCATTGTAATGTATATGTCAGGGCCGGTTATGTATACAAACATGTGTGCCGTGTTGGCAGTCAAGAATGGCTATGTGAGCTCTAATGCACATGGCCATTTTGCAGCATGTAGCCGATTTTTTTTCTTTGCTTGCACAAACCTGACAATCAAAGATCCACATGCCCGGTTGTAAGGATCAATGCTAAGGAATATCAGTGCACATAACTCAATTTCGTAAAAAAGTGCACATAGCCGATTTTACAGGCGGTACGATATTTATTTTCTCGAACACGATGTAGGCGTAAAGATGACGAAAACATAATCTTACATCATAAATTCTCGGATACATGTGCCATTAAGGTGTTTGCGACAGTAAACTAACATGACATCATTATCCAAACCTAGGCAAGCAATAGGCTACTGTTAAGAAGCGTATCTAGTCCAAGGTTTTTCCCACCTTTAAAATCAACGTTTAAGTTATAAATTATATTAAAGAGTGACCTTTGAATATAGGTTTGTCACACTGCTCGTCCTCAACTTCATTGTTGAGATTGTATTTTGTTTCTGTATCTTACGGCTTCGATCTACCTTCAATTGTTGTAATGATTTCAGGTGTAAAAAATGGGTCATCAATAGTCGGCGAGAAGACCTACTAACAAAAACTGTAAAATATTTAAATGTAAATTGCCGCCTATGTTTGGAACACTTCGAAAACAGCCAGTTTATGAATTCCAATAAGATCTCTTTAATTAAAACTGCTGTACCGACTGTATACTAAAAGCAGTTTTGGAGTATTAGAAATTGAGAAATATTGATAGAAACCTATATTTTTATTTGAATTTTGTATTGTATCTTATGTAATATTGTATTATTTTTGTAAAATGATGACATTTCTATTCTAATGTAATATTAGGCTACTTTTAAAAATAAAAATGAGTTATAATTGGTTTTCCAAGAATCATCTTGAAGTTATTAAAACTTGTAATAAGAATAGCCCTAGGAACTGCAGTGCAAGTTACAGGTAAGTGGCATTTAAAAATTGTGCCTGATCTTAATTAAAATATAATACATGCTTCATTGTTTCTTAAATTTAAAATTCAGTTTTGAAAGAAGATTTTTTTCTCTTATTATAACATATTTTGTTATGTGTTTATGCATTTTCCCAAGTTATTTTATATGGTGAGAATGCAGTTTTACTCAACCGCCGCATGGAGCGCTAGTGTCGCCCAGCTAACAAGTTGTCATAGGACTTTTAACACACAGTTTCCTTACTGTATTAATACTTATACTGTGGTAATATATTTGATGCCCACTAAGTCCAGTTTGTATGTGTGTGCCTGTTCATCTGTGTACAAACTTCTTAGCTCAAAAAAACATATCGATTCACAATTTTACATTTTTATTGAGTTTCTCACACTTTTTAGAACTACAATAACAAAAAAATAAAAGATGTATAGGCCTAATGCATAAATAGAAAGTTGATGAAAGTGGAGTTATTATTGGTAAAATGATATGATGTGGGATTTGTAACACTTACTTCAGTTAAAATTGTTTTATTGGACTTATTGTTTACCATTCTCAGTCCAATAAGACCTAGTCCAATAAAACAATTTTAAGTGAAGGGTTACAAATCCCAACTCATCATATTATGTATATATATTTTAATTTTTATCAAATGGCTGAAACGATTTTGATTAAATGTTGTACTTTCACTGGTTTTATTTAGGATTGCAACTTTTATTTGAAACATTTGCCATATACATCATATAATTATATCCTTATAAATACATATTAACTATCTTTTCAACACTGAATACATTAAGCCTCACTTGAGTATATAATTTATACTTGCTCCAAAGATGTAGAAGCATACCCACACATATATGGGGGATGCCTTCTGAACCGATGCAAAAGCTGATGTATGATTGACCCCTATCTAGGGACAGGACTTAGCAGAAATATGCTTACTGCATACTGACCAATACAATGTAAAAAAAGTCAATATAAATTTGCACTAGAATTTTTCCAAGTTAGAAGGACATTTGTTACCAGACTCCACCTTTCTCCTCGAAATAAGGCATAGACCTATAATATAATGAGGAAGTTAATAGTGAAATTTGCACAAAATTGTGGCTGTGAACAGAAACGCTCTTTCCTTACCCCTCCTCATTATGATGTACAAGTACATAGCATAAGCAAAGAGTGATTAAATTTTTCTGTAAAAAGAAATTCATCTCCTCTTGTAAATTACAGCAACAAACTTGGAATGTATATATTGCAAATACATATTTTAATCAGATCTATAGATAAAATAAGTTCTAAATATTTGTTATTTGTATTTAGGATATTATTGTTTCTGATTGCATTCCTAGAAGCCTGATCATGAGTACAATTGGTCCCAAGGCAAAAAATAGAAAATTAAATGTTTACTAGTTGTGGCTAGGTTATTTCCATTATGAAAAATATAACACCTAATATGAAAATATTTTCATTTTCAATATGCACCATCCATAAGTTACAGTAATTTTTTCTTATATCATTAAATTCTGAATATTTCTTATTTTTATTTAATGAAATATTGTTTCTGATTCCAGACCTAAGACACATGGCCGTGAGGATATTGAGCCCCAAGGCAGAGAAATATGGCCTCCAGCAGAGATGGTAGAGATTCTAATGCACGAAAATAGCTCATTAAAGGCAGAACTGGAAACATGTTATCAGAAGGTTTCCAAGTCACAAAAGGTATGAATCATAAAATACCTGTAGCTTCATTACAGCCATTGCAAGAGGAAATAATCTGTTGGGTATTGTCTGCATAATGAGAACTTCTTTTGTTAAAAATTATGATTAATATTATGTTGAATTTACTGTACTATAAAAGTAAGTTATGTTTTAAGTTTGTTTTATGTTTTAGTTAACATAGGTTAAAATAAGATTTATTACATTCCATAGATTCCAAGTAGGCCTACATGTCAACAGACAATTTGAATATGGAACAAGTCAGACTTACAATGAGCACCAATTATTATACTATTGATACAGTAGCTAAAACCATACATAAATATATATATAATATACCATTAGTAACTGAGTCATTTAAGTATGCATAAAATCGTACTCATTGCTTCATTGATTTTACTTTTCTTATAGGAAACGGTAAAAGAAAAAGCATATTGTATGCATAAATACAATTCTTCTGTTATGAAGCGAATGCTAGCGTACTGGTACCGTAGGTTTTACTGTTCGATAATAATCGATTTTACGCTCTTCGGGCATTTCCGTTACTATTCGTGACTACCCGAATGCTGAGCATGATTGTGAATGTGACGAGAAAACATTAACCATAAATTTCATTATTTTTTTCATCTAGTTTCTAAATTCCCCATCGCAAAGTCTGCCTAAGTTGTGTCTTCACTAGCTAAGCAAAAGGTTTCTAGTAAGTACAAATGGGTGCGTTTAAGAATATCCAAAAAAGGAAAGTCTACAAACCTTCATTCGTGGAAAGAAATTTTATCCGTTACAAAAGCGACTGCCTTTGAAACACTGCTGTGGTGAATCACTATTTCTTCACCTATTCCATTCTGAAATCCTATGTCTGCCATGTATCTCAACGAAATCTTAATTTTTTTGTTCGGAGGTGAGGGCTGCTCTTCGTCTTTTGCCACTATACCTAAAAAGTAATCACTCAATCATTCAACTTTTTTTTTTTCAAATCTATCAAGTTTCTTATAAACAGTAACTGACAGTGCTCTTCTATCATTATACTTCTTTTATCTCTTATTTGTAAACATGCGGCCAAGCAAATTAACACCAACTATTCACTAAGCAATTGAAGCCCCAACGATGCATGCTACGATTTTTCGTAGTAAAACCTACAAAGCAGAGTTCTATACTATACTTTATGCATACATTTTATAGTTTATTTTAAGGCTTGAAGGAAAATCTAATCATGGCCAGATTTTTTTGCTAAGAGGAAAAGCTTTTCCTAATTGTTTTATGCATACAAACCTTAGCATTGCCTTAGAAAAGTAAAAGTATCTACTACCATTTTATGCTTACCACCTGTAGGGAGTTGGGCTAGGTAGGAGTCTAGGATCCCTAACATATAATGAAATAAATTTATCCTACTAAAAATATTCCTTCTGGTAGCTGGTTGAGCAGTGGTTGATATGAAATAATAGTATAATAATTCAAACAACAGAGTTAACAATTTATTTGTATATAAATCCAAGTTGCATACAATATAGTTACTGTATTGGTCCAGGTTTGGTTAGGAGCAAGAAATATGTCCAAGACTTCGGAAAATTATAAATGCAGAAATTATAATAATTCTTTCAAAGTTGAGAGCTCTTCACATTCGAGCTATTACAATGGGAAATGCGAATCCTGCACAAAGTGCCAAATGATTCGGTAATTATACAAGCCGCCAAGTTGTGGTCAGGTTAGTGTATTTAACCTTAATGTTTTTCATTATGAGTACTTAACTTTTGATTTGTAGAGAGTATGTAGGTTGTCCTGGACTCGTTTGAAAGTATTAATAAATGCCTAAGATCCCATCGGTGAGGTTATGTAGAATGCTGAAGTTGCTGCTGGAGGCTGTGGGTAAAAGGCTTCTTTGCCTTAGAAGTCCAGGTCTAGAAGTTCTGGTAGACTACATCTTCTGCGTTGTGTAGAGTAGTACCATGAAGTCTCGGTACCCAAGTGTGGTACTGGGATTAAGGCTAAGGTGCTTGCCTTAGTGAAGTTCGATGAAGAATGAAAAGAGTCAAACAGGTTAGCCTACGTACCCCCTCTAAAATTACATTCGAGCGCTATCATTTTCTCGATCGAAGTAGCGTAGAAGCTTCTCGAGACTTCTATCTTGAAATACGGCGAATGTACAATATCTTCGTATTTCAAAAGATCTGTAAAACTAAGAAAAACTATTTAGCAAATTGTTTTATAATTAATGTTTATGAGTGTCTGTAAACATTTCAAAACATTGCTAAGCTTTCGAGATATTGATAGAGACATCGATCGACTCATTGAATGTTTGGTTACTAATGTTTAAGAAGTATGTTCATAAACAAATGTATAGAAAAGAAAATGCACAATGTGAAAAGGTTAACATTTCTCCTGAAATGTTACACCACCCAATAGATTACTAATACTGGGATTTAATAATGTATTTATGTACTGAATAAAATGCATGCATACATAAATATTTATTAAGAGCAGTTTTGAATGATAATTTATTTCCTGATAATGCTTTTATTTCATTATGAAGACGACAAAAGAGGGTGTTACTTTCATGATGATAAAAGATTAATGAAGCTGAAGGTGAAAATGAAGATCAAGTTTGTGTCTTAAATTTCATTATTCTTGTATAATGGTTTCTTGGGCTTCCAACTGAGTGAGTAGGAGGATTGATTCTGAGCTTTTGGCTACTTACTCCACTGCCATCTTCTCTGGTTGGAAGCCCATGAAACCATCATAATATTCTGAACACTGGGAAAGCCTCAAGTCACACTTTGATTATTCACATAGAAGGTCATTAGTGATAAAATATTTTTGCAAGGGAGGGTTAAGTTTCAAATTTCTTAAATAAAGTTTTGCATGCATATGAAATTTGAAGGAGAATTTTGGCATATACCATCCTCTTTTTACCATAATATGTAGGTGGAACCAGTTAAACTAACATCTGTATTTCGTTATTATAGCTGGAACAAGAGATTGGGAAAGTACATCGTGCTCATGAGGACCTGGTTCAATCTTCAGAACGACGGGAACGACTTGAAAGGGCTGCCAGAGGCCGCCTCCAGGCAGATTTGAGAAGGTTACAGGAAGTAAACAGAGCTCTTCGGGAACAGATGGAAGTCCTGTCAACTCAGCTTCTTACAGGACGATCGCAAAGCCAAAGTGACATGTCTGACATGGCGGCAGAGAACCTTAGGAAGGAACTTGGGAAGCGGGAAATTTTCATAGCACAGCTCATTACTCAGAGTAAGAACTATTATTTATAAACTTATATTAGATTAAATGTTATTATTCTTTTATAACTTCCCTCAGTTGCGGGCTGCCAAATGGCGAAGTATACCGAACATTTCATTACAAACACTGAGAAAGATAATATTCACCCTTTTTGTGGATATAAAAATATGTTAACTTACAAGTAAATACCTTCCTAAAGTATACACAGATCCTCTGATTGCAGCAACTTCAGTGATATGAAGGAGATCTTGATCCAGTCCATAATTCACCAAAACTGATGTAATTTTTTTAAATTGCGTGTCTTGCCCCTATCATTAGGCCATTTACCAAGATCGCATTAAGGTCACAAGAACACACAATAACTTAAAGTAATGTTTCTTAGCAAACTTTACAGAATTCTCATCGGTTGACTGGCACCAAAGTAATGCCCAATTGGGGCCTAATTTCTGAAATTATTAAATCATTCATTAATCATATGCAATTCATTTCTCATGTTGACAATATCATTTGCAGTGTTCTTATAGGGGTTTGGAAGTTGGAAATAATACTGAATGTTTTAAAGAATTGCACTTGAAATTGAAATTGAGGAAACTGACATCGGAATTCACCAGTTTATCTACCAGAAGTACGTCTATCTGGAAAGTATGTAGGCCTAGTGAATATAGAGAAACTAGTGCAATGAGAATCCTCCAAGAAAGGTTCTAAAGCCACGCTGTGTCTTAGATAACCTTGATGGCTTTATGAAAAGTGCTATTTGAAATGAAGCATATAGTGACGGAGAAAAATAAGATGTGGGATTTTGATTGCATGTGTGGTCAACAAATTAATAATCAATTTAGGTGAAAGTTCGAATGCTGGTTCTAATATGGAAGTCAAGCCAGTGTCAGATGATTTGGATTTGGGAGTTACACCACTACCAGAGAACTTCGATTAATGTACGTAGGTCTAATTATTTCACAGTAATATGCCTTCTGTTTATAACAGTACTCATGTAGTACTCATTAAAAATGAAAATGAAATTTTCAGTTTGAACAACTAAATACACAAATCAACAAGTCTTATTTTTAACGCATAAGACATCCAAAGGATAATACAATGCCACGTGGCCAACTCACTTGGTGACAAAATATTCAAGAAAGTTCTGAATTTTAATTTTCCCCTTCCAAACAAACTTTGAAATTTTTTGAGTTTTTTTATTGCATATTTGTATTGCTTCAGATGTTTGAGAAAAATAAAGGAATAGGCCCGTTGTTGACTTGAGGAATTTGTTGTAAAATAGTTCCGTTAATATTTCTAGTTATCCCACTTTTTCCTTCACGTATGCTTATCAAACTTTCTCAAGAAATCATGGTCTAAAGCTCAATTGGTTCTGAAATATGATCTATTAACTCCATCTGGCACTTGTTTACATCAGTTTACCTGATTTTATTAAGATGTGCGTATGTTTATGAAATGAACAGTTAATAGGTTAGGTTAATAGAATTAACCTAAATCTATTTTTAAGAAATGTAAACCTTTTTTCTTCTGGGTTATTATTCTTATTATTATTATTATTATTATTAATTATCATCATCATCATCATCATTAACAAATTACAAATAGCATTTGATGCTTATAGTCATACAAATGAAAATGTAAAAATACTTACTTTTATGCATAACTAATTGTTTTGTGGCTCATTTTAGATACCAGAAATAAAAAATAAAAAAAATCTTGCTTAAAATTAAAGAATAGTACCTAATTACATAATTTTGTGACCAATTTTTGGTGCCTAAAGTGTAAATTTTTCTTGCGTAATATTCTGAGATCTAGTAATGACTTAAGATAGTATTGCAGCTAGGAACCCAATAGACTTTCCTTCAAATCTTCAATTTAAGCTTGAGGTTCTTTTAGCAATCTAAAATCTCAGATCCTGGATCCTTGGCTTGAAGTCTTTTCTAGTCTACCCATGATTAGATTTATTCTCCATACAAACTGTGTCATCAGCACAATTTAAAAACAACATATAACTATATTAACATAAGAATAAAATAAAATTGCTTCCAGTGGATATTTATTTGTCTTTACAACAAAACACACAACGTTTCGGTCATAACCATAAGACCTTCATCAGCACAGAACACCAATATTATTACTAGAAGTGAACAGCGCATGTCAAAACTCGGAAACAAAAAGCGATTACAGCGCTCCAACGGGTCGGGCAGTTAAGCTGTAAGAATGAAAAATTTGCGTGCCAGAACACATGCATGAAAATGCATTCCAAATTCTGTAAAACCATAGCCCACTAGTATTAGCGGGCTACGGTAATGACCATAGCCCACTAATACCATCAGGCTATAGTGATACAAACAATTATCTTTTAAAAGCATTGAACACAAAATGCACTAAATGATGAACACCTTAAATAAGAAAAAATAATAATTTGCAAACAATATGCGTCAGATCTTATAAAAACCGTAGTGTAGAATACCTTCTAGAATTTCTGCTACTCACAACATACATGTCTCGGTGATTGCTGAAATAAGTATTACTTTAGATGACTTTATAAATAAAAAACAAACCCCCTTGATTAATGAATTATATTTATAAAAACTGATTTTAAAAATATTACATTACCATAAATATTAGTAGCTTCCTGTCACTTGAATTTCTTTTACCTCAGTCATACACAGAAGTATGAATTTTCTTTCTATTTTCACAAAAACTAGGCGAGGCTTGAGATCACTTCCCACATTTGATTGGGAATTCACAGGGATTGGGTCTCTGTAAATCACGAGTCGCAAGCTGCTTTGGGATAACTTGTCTAGTATGGTTAACGAAATCTTTCTCCAGGAAGTGGTCTTCACACATGAAATAATTAGCACAATTCACATTATCATCTAAATTGCACTGATGTTTCAGTTGGTTCACGTTTGATTTTTTCGGAAACCTGTAGAAATGTTTGTTTTTGTAGTTCACGTTGGATTTCATACTGAAGTATTTACTTCCGCAGCCAGGGAACTTACAGGAATATTTCACTCGTTTCTGAAACAAAGAATACGAAACATTAATCTTAATAATTCGTAGAACATGGAATAAATATTAATTCAGGATTGAAGTAGTTAATGTATTTTAACTTACCTTCGCTACTTGACATCTTTATAATATGTTAATTATATCTCCTCCTTTTCCAAACACTAATGCATACAGATCGTTGCAGAAAAAAAACCAGATATTACGCCTTTTCGTATATTGCTGTCATATGTTTCGAAACAAACCTGCCGCCATGGCAACAGCGATCACAATGCACCAAACCGGTTGGGCAGTGAACTAATGAGCTGTTGCTATTCTTTCAATGTTACTTTCACCCCCGTGTTCATCAGGTGACTGTTTATTAAAAGACAAGAGAAGAGAAGAGATTCTCAATTGTCTGTGCCATAACAACCACTTCAGTTATGAGTGGAATCAGCACAATTAGAATGGCAGAACATATAACTAATTCATTCACCAAGACATATGAGTGTGAATGTATTTGCATAGCAGATCAGTTGTTACTACTTTACAGATTTATAAAAATAATTTTTTTGATTTTAGACAAGGAACTGGTAGCAGCAAAGGAACGACAAGAGATAGAGCTGGCTGCACAGCGTGCAACTCTGCAGGAACAGAGAACTCACATTGCCATTCTTGACACTGCCCTTACAAATGCTCAAAGCAATGTTGTCAGACTTGAAGATGAGGTAGGCATTTATTGATTTAATGCTTTTTTTAAACCTAGGATTTTATAACTATAGTCAACCCTCAATATAATGCCCCTCTTTACAGTGCCGCCCTCGCACTATGCCAATAAATTCAAGTGAACGGATCTTCTCCCATATAAAATACGTTAGAAACCTCGTTACTGTGCTAGTTCATTTAGTGCCAGTGAATATAACTCAAGATTTTTATAAAATATAACTTGCCATGATTTTTTCCAGTTGCAAAATTCTTTTAAAACTGGCATGAATGTTAGGAAGATTATTTAAGAATCATACTCTACTGTATTTCCAAGAAGTGAGTGTTCCTCTGCCACTAACTGTAAATCTCCATTGGTTATACCTTAGATTGAGGTTTTTAAGGAAATGTATATTTTCCTCACATTATGTAATTTTTGACACACTTGTAGGACAGATAAAATCATAAAGTTTGGCAGGAATATTGGCACATACAATTGCCATAAGCACGCAAAATTTGGTGTGTCTAGCTGCCCCATAAGTAAGGAAAAATTGGCTGGATAACCGTGATGTCATTCACATCTACGACAGTCTAATCATCCACTGATTAACATTGACATTTATGCATTTCCAGATGAGCTAGATACTTGAAATTTGGTAGGCTTATAGCTTTTAGCCTGTAACCAGTGTGAACAGTCCAAAACGTTCAATTTTTTTTATTTTCTCCTTCCAAAATCAACTTTGAAATTTTTTGAATTTTTTGACTGCATTTTTGTATGGCTAGATGTTTTGACAAAAATAAAGGAATAGGCCTACTGTTGACTTGAGGAATTTGTTGTAAATTCATTTTGTAAATATTCTAGTTATACCACTTACTAATTCACATATGCTTATCAAATTTCTCAAGAAACCGTGGTCTAAAAATCATTTCTGAAATACGGCCTATTGACTCCATCTGGCTCTTTGTTATATCAGTTTACCTGATTTATTGATCCTGAAATAACCCACATGTATAGGGGTGGTGAAGAAAGAGTTCTGTTTTATGATTTATTCTTTTGCCGTTATATTCTAGTTGTATTTGTATAATAATATTTGTTCCAGTCTCGGAAGAAACAAGTTTATGTAGAAAGAGTGTCTCAGTTACAAAGAGCATTACAGTCACTTCAGATGGCAAGTGATCGGAGAGAACAGACTGAAAGAAAGCTACGTCTGCAGCTTGAGAAGGAGCTGCAGAATGAACGAGCACGAGCAGGGGGTGGTTGTACAGAAGGTGAATCATGCTCAGGTGGAAATGGAGGGAATGGGTCCCAGGGTGGAGCTGAGGCTGGAGAGACTGCACCTGAACTAAAGCGAAAGCTTCGAGAACGAGATGAAAAGATTATGAGGCTTGAAGGAGAAGTAGCAAAGTGGGAGCAACGATATTTAGAAGAAAGTGCTCTTAGACAAGCAGCTATTGATGCAGCTAGCATCCCGAAGTGAGTAAAGTAATTGCACATTGGTTTTATAGTTACTCTTTTAAAGAATTTGGTACTGTAATTTATAAAAGCTGCTATTTGATTCAGTAGTCATTCCAAATTAAGTACCAGTAGTTAATATGTTTAGTTGATTTGGTACTAGTAATAACTTAGTTGTAAAGTAAAAGTTCGCTTTCATATAGTGACCATTCCATTCATATGACACATGTTTTATGCTAACCAGTAACGTTTAGCAATACCTTCGATATCAATCAATCATGATTTTTTATTTTATAAGTTTAATATGTTTTCTTGGAATACAAGTATGCAATTTTATCTGATAAATCATAAGCTCGTTACTGGAAATGTAGATATCAGTACGCAGTGAGTGCATAGAATAAAAACACATCACTTTATATGACAAAATTTGTTCGGAAATTGAAAATTTATAAATATACATTGATTAAAACACAATTTCAATTCGGTGCAAGCTAGTTCTTGTGCTTTCATTCTTTTCTGATGTTAGTTTATCTGAATGAAGTTAACTATTTCTCATATGCACTGTCTGGTTACAATCTGGTAACTCAAATTGTTTCATCAATTCACAGTACCATGATCTCGGAGCTGAAACATTAGTTTTTATATAATAAAGTAAGAAAGTAATTATTATTGATATAATCCTGATGCTGGTCTATCGCCACACAGTTGGTCGCTAAATTTGATGTAGTATGGTGCGTCGAATTGTAGAAGTTCCACGGCTATTATGTGAGACTCTTCAGGGAACTCGTGTGGTCGATTTAAATTTAAACAACTTGTAAATTTTAACTGCAGTTTATTTATCACAACTACGCAGATAATATGCCACTATAATATAATGAAGCTGTTGCAATGAGGCGGCAGTACGGGTAGATCTGTAATGCGTCTGTACTTGGCGAGTGGCGAGCGAATAATGCGTGCTTGGGCAGAAGGGTTGCCATTTATATAACCTTTTACTTTTAGTTCTCGTGAGCCGCGATATCTCGCGGTTTACAAGTTCAATCCCATAATAATTCTGGTTCTGCCATTGGCTGATTATTCAACTCTAGCCAGCGTCCTTCTTTGAAAATTCAGTTAAACGAACTCATCGGGGAATTCCCTTTCACAAGCGTTACTAGCTACACCTTAAAACATAACAGGCACAAGTACAGCGTCACCTTGATTGCATCATGATAAACTCCCGAAATTAAGCTTTTCTACATAACTAATCAAAATTTCGATATTGAAATACTAATTTCTGAATTAAAATAAGCTTATAGGCTATTGTAATATCTTATTACAGCTTCAATCCCTTACATTTTATTCATGGTATAATATTAATAAGTCTCACTCGAGGTTATGAGTTTCATCAGGTAAATTCGCTCCTGCTATGCAGTCATGAATCTATCAATAAACGCTCATGGAATTACCTATAACAGAATTTGTTATATTGTATACATGGAGTAGTTTCTTGTTCATCCACTTTTTGAGATATTTAGCATTGGTTTCCTTCATTTTCTTCAAAATATTTATATAGAAAGACTTTACAATTTGCACCCAATTATCAATAAATTCACTAATATTAACACACATACTTCACTAAAGAAGGTGTTTTACCTTTGGGCATGTCTCAGCAACTTAATCTTTCTTGTACCTTATGAGTCAACTATGTTAAGTTTTGGGACTAGTCTTATTGGAGAATTCCCATCGGTCGAAATCACATGTAGGCCTACTCTCACAAAAGATATTCCATGCTTCCTGTTAGAGCTGATATTATAACTTAATCAGTGTCTTGCTAAACATTGTTGAACATTGTTTAAGCAACAAAATTAGTATGTAACTTAGGCATTTCTTAACTAGATAGTGTCTAAGGTTTAAAACGGGTAATCATTTTGCAATTTACCCAGTATGTTAATTTTGCAGATTCCAGAACGATGGTATTCTATGTTTTAAAACCAATATGTAGATAACCACAAAAAAAAAATTATCATTGCCCAACATCCTAATCTTTAAATAGAAATGAAAACCACTATTTTATTAAATAGGTTTTTAAAGATTACTGTAGGTTTTAAATAAATGGCCCTTAGAATGTCATAATTTTTTATTTCTGAACTTTGTACTAGTCCTTGCTGATTTTAATGTGCCTACAAATACAAAATTCTTACAGGGATGCTAAGATTGCTGCATTGGAGAAGACGAGTCAAGAAACAGAGAAGCTGATTGCTGAAGCTCGATCAGAGAAAATCAGACATATGGACGAGGTTCATGCTGCTCAGAAGAAAGTAGCTGATCTAGAATCTAGGTATGCTTGGGCTTTTTAACTTTTTTGTAACTTTATTTTATTTGTTGTTTACACTCTTGTCCTTTATACCTGCTATATATATCAGTTCTTAGCAAAAAACAAATTTTCTTTAATAAACAGTATGTTTCAAGTAAGTATTGCTATAAAAATTCATTTTAAAGCCATTAAAGGTGAAATATGTACAGAGGTATTATATTCACCCTTGTATTCATTATTTAATATTTTGTTTTTCCAGGATGAAGGATTTAGAATCGAAACTTGCTGAGCGAGATGCTATGATTCGAGTTCTTCAGAAACATACATACGAAAAGGATGTTTCTTCATCATCATATCAAAGCATGCTGGGGCGATCTCCTCATCACACACCTCATCCAAGTTTACATGGTAATTCTGACTTAGGAACAGTGCTAGGTACATCGGTTTCTAGAGAAGAACTAGGTGAGACATTGCATATATGTAATGTAACTGTCACTTTTGTTGAAATTTTTACTCTTTACTATGAAAGTAAATTCGTTATTAAATCCGATTTCCGCGGCTTCATATTCTCATCATATCGTTATAGTCCATAAAAATTGTGAAACTGTCACACTCCTGTTGCTTTAAGTAATTGCTCTTGTTACTAAGTAACTTTTCATATACGCTATGTTCAATGCTTTGTTCTTCGTAGCTCATATTATACTAGCACAGTTCTTCAGTCTTTGTACGTAGCTTACTCTTAATTGGATACTCCAGATATATTTCTCAATGAATAATTCAGCCTTTTGTTTTTCCTTGTTAATGCAAGCATGTGTGCATGTATGAGTGTGTGGGTGTATGTGCATGTGTGTTTGTGTGCCTATATGTATTTGTGTCTGCATATGTGTTTGTAGTGTGTACATGTGAATTGAATATTTGTGTGCTGGCATGTGTGTGTGTGAAAAAGATAATACAAAAAAATTACTTTCAAGTTATACTCTTGAGGATGTAACATGATTCACATGAGGAATATCAATGACTTCCTCATACCCTTACTAAACTAAACTAAACTCCGTGGCGCTACATCCCTGAAATGACTTGACCTACCACCCGACCGATGCGTCATCTACCATAGGCAGATGTCAGAATTGGGGGGCATGTGATCAGCATGCTGACACCCACGGCCTTTAATGGTTGTTTTTACCTTAGAACTATGTAGGTTCAATCACCAGAGGTAGCTGACGATCATAACGGTGATTGAAAGTACGTAGTTCTAAGGTAAAAAATTAAGAAGTGAAGTTTAAGTGTGTTACAAACCATAATATATATGTTATGAGATCACTATGTTCTTCGCTTCTTCCCAATATCAGTATCTAAATGAATAGAGATTAATACACTAAACTTCATTTTCATAAAACTAACCTGAACTTATTTTGAGAGACCCACTCATCTTCAGCAAGATTATTTTTAGCTTTCTGTTCTCCTTGGTTAGCTGCAATAGTAAATTCCAAAATTTTGAGTTGTAAAAATTGTTGGAATCTTTGTTTTATTTTACATATCAAATTGCTGATCCTGCAACATTTAACACAATAACGATCATGCAATATTTAAATCTATTTCCCTCGTAATATTTAATTCTGCAAGAATACTTTCTGCTGTTTTCACTTTTGAAAATATTTCATTACCAAGGACAAAGATTGACCACCGGCATGGTCTTATGGTTAGCATCGCTGACTACAGATCTGTCGTTCCAGGTTCGATCCCCAGTACCTCCTCGGATTTTTATGAAGTAGGGAGATCTGTAATGGGGTGCACTCAGCCTCATGATTGAAATTGAGCTACTTGATAAAGAAGTATAGTGGCTCCGGTCGCCTATGGTAGATGACACAGCGGTCGGGTGGTAGGCATTGTCCCTTCAAGCATGCAGCGCCATAGAGTTTAGTTTTAGTCAAAGATTACATAATGTATGTACTATATTTCATGCAGTTGTTTCATTCCTATTTTTCAATGTCTAAAAAAACAGATAATCTTAGTCTGTATTCAGTCTGTTTGTCTGTGTTGTGTATTGAAAATAATATTCCGATTTTGCATTTTTTAAAAATATACCATGTACATTCGAGGCAACAGCAGTCTGAAAGAAGTCCAAAACTGACAGCTTTTCTAAAGTGTTAAACAGATGACTCACTTCATTACATTAAGGGATGACAGAAGTATTGATTTAGCATTTTGGTAAAGAAATGCTATTTATGGATTTTAGTAAAAGGACTGAAGCATAAAGTGTGTTTTAAAGCCCCATTAACCATTGGCATCCTTTAAGGATTAAGTAATTGTCTGACCCTACAGGAAAGCAATACACTAGGGAAAAAGACTATCTCAGACTCCATGTGGAGTCCAAGCTTAAGTGTCAAAATTTAAGGAATGCATCCTGATTGGTTGCAAACAAATTCTGTTGGCTTTAAAACAAGTTCAGTGCCTACAAAACAAGTTGAAGACCCGAAATATATAATGTTATTGTGCGAGGCACCCTCCGGTTCAAGATATTCATGGTGGTCTGCCAACCGCCTTCGATGTTAGTGGTTAATGTGGCTTTAGAATGCACAATACCTTAAAGTATACCTGTGCAAAATTTTATGCCGATTGGAAACTTGGAACAAGCTGCTGACCTATTTTTAAACCTCAGAGCACTTCCAAATACTAGTTGTGCATGCAAACTTTAATCGCCGTTTTCCCATCTTCAGTTTGCCTGTTATTTTGCCACATTCAACATCTATCTATCTTCTACAAAAATAAAGATACAGCTAAGAAGTTTTTTCACTATTTACTTTACAATGCATGCAACAACACATCTTATTAGATTTTCTGTATTGGCCTTAGTTCTTTTTTTTTTTAAATATTTATTATAATCTTATAACAGTCTTTTTAGCTTTTAATTTCTCTAAATAATTTTTTTTAAGTATAAACAGTATCAAAGAGTCCATCAGTGAATTATAAAGCAAGCGTCAAAGAATCTAACATAAAAAATTCAGGTTCATATTTTAATATCTATTGGAGGAGATTGATTTGAATTTTGAAAAAAAAAAATTATTGAATTAATATCTAAAAAACAAATTGAGTTATTATAATGAAATTCTAAACTTTAGTTTAAGTTTACATTTTAATTAAGTGTGCCAATTTCCAAGTTTTTAAAACACAGAGTTTAGAAAATCACTCTCAACACTTCGGTCATCCCATCCTTATAACAACTGTCCATGCTAACAATATGTACTAAGTGGTAGTTAAACTGTGTTGTAGATCCTGTCTCAACAACGGGTGTCTTTTCTACGGTTAGCAGTGTGTTAACAAGTAGCTGTAGTACTGGAATCAGCTCATATGGAGGCAGTGATTCTGGAGCTTACCATCATCCACTCGGCTCAAGTTATAGTGGTCGCAAGTATGGGAGCACGACAAATAAGAGCTTCGACGACACAAAAAAGTCGCTGGACGATCAGTTGAAGGAGCTGGACTCTCAATTGGACTCACAACTGCTTAGTAAGGTAGGAACACGAGCTCAAGTAAGCAGCTCAAAATCTGCAAGCAACTTGATAGGTAAAGAGCTGCCACTCCTGTTATAGAATGTTTGAGGTTGTATTCCTTTTTGTTGTGCTGTGTGACTAACACAATCGCTATTGTCAAATGCAAGCCAAACTGTTTTTATGCAGAATTATTAGGAATTTCATTTTAGAATTTCTCCTTGAAAAGACCCCTGGTGAAGCTGGATTTTATTCCGAAGGAGCTTGTTCCATTCTCTCACACTTTCACAAAATGATTTTTTTGAGAAATTACTCCTTTCCGAAAAGAAGAATTCTCAAAGTCAGTTGGACGAAATCACTTAAAATTTTTCACTTAATTCAAGACTTAAATTGTTGGAGAGAAGTCTATTAATATATTCTCTTGATTTTGGGTCATTTGTTGAGGCATTACCAAAATTTATTGCTACAAATAGTCACATACTTCCAGCTTGAATTTTCGTTATGTGATACAAGTTGTTTGCTGCACTAAGTTGCACTTTCATCACTTATCTAAAATCAATTACATTCCCATAGCCAGACACTATAACATTGGAATATTCTCTGGAAGAAATGCCTTTTGATGGGAAAATTTACATTCTGCAGCAAATGTTAATATGGAAAGTTCACCAAGCTTCACTTATTACTTGGGTATTTTCACTTTAAAGCATTATGACTGTCGATGGTCAAGTCAGTTGATGATGGAGAAGTCCTCTGAAACATGTTCTAAGGTAAACATATCTAATAAGTGAAATTGTGTGAACTTTTGATTTTTGTCCAGGATGTATCTTCCACTATATAAAATAATAAACAACAACTTAATTCAAGTTGACACCTAGATTTAAGGCCAGAAAACAGCGCCTTCACTTTCATGGCACCAGTAACCTTTGAAACTTCTTTCCCCAAAAGGCATTTAGCTTATTTATTTGGTGTATATTACCAGTAGATGCCTTTACATTAAAATTAATATTGCATTTAGAACACAGAAAAAATTTCAGTGCAGCCTTGTAAGGATTGTTTAAGGATCTTTTTATGTAGAAAGTCTATAGAAATACTGGGAGAACTGTATTTAATTCACATTGAATAACATTACAACATTTGGCTCGAATTTATTGAGTCTAGTCCGTGTAGTTAGATATTGGGTTAAAGTATTTTACACCGTGGAACTGGTGAAATTCTAGTTAACAAGTTGTACAACGAAAAGCAAGTCATAGTATAATTTAAAATCTTAGTATTAAATCTTCATCAGTTTAGGATATGTCCTCACAGTACTAAAGATATGTTAATAAACATAGAGATGTTGTAAAAAGTTTTAGAGAAATGTCTGAACAGGCTTGCATAATTTCTATTGGTACATAGTCTACATACTAATGAAAGCCAGGATTAACTTTTCTTCTAAAATTTTAATGGTAAAAGTCAAGTTGCTTATGATCATTTCTTACGCCTTGGTAGCCATACAAAAAGCATAGGTGCCACATACAAGTTTCCTCGGTGTAAAGCCTTATCTGCCATAAAAAGTAGAAAT
This sequence comes from Ectobius pallidus, assembly GCA_964059195.1. NCBI lineage: Eukaryota > Metazoa > Arthropoda > Insecta > Blattodea > Ectobiidae > Ectobius > Ectobius pallidus. The sequence continues at coordinate 120,061,738 of CAXKWD010000006.1, forward strand.
AGGAAGCATATACCAAAGTTAGACGATACATAGCTACAATACGACAGTTACCTTGTGGAAGTATGAATAGAGTTATGAGGAATCAAGAGATAATGGAACTTAATACAGTGAAGCAACAAATTATGTAATTAACAAAGTTGTTGACTGTTAAACACTTTTGGCTTCACTTTTCCTTACATTTTTGCAGGACGTACGTTTCATGAGCTTTGCCCACATTTTCAACTGCTTGTCAACTGTCTTTTTTCTGCTTGGAGAACACTGGCGCCTTCTGGTTTTGGTTTAACAAACTTCTTGATCAAGTTTTCTTCTAGCGGTATTTCAAAATTCATCAGTTTATCTTCATACTTTTTCATATAAATCTTTTCCCACACTTCCAGATCTTTTTGTTTATTAACTGATTTCAATAGGTTGGCTTCCTTAAGGATCTTTAAAGAATACAACATATCTTTGTCTGCATACAACAAATACAGCATTAACAATTTAACTAAAACCAACCATTGTGGTAAAATACCCAAGGAAAAGAGGCAGGTATCTACCAGATAAATTGTTCTAAATGCAATGAAACATATATAGGTAAAACAAAAAGGAATATAGACACTAGGCTGAAAGAACACCTAAGGAATATTAAAGACTGTCAAATAGACAAATCAGCAGTAGCAGCTCATTGTTGGAATAAGAATCATCACATCCTTAAGGAAGCAAACGTATTGAAATCATATATACACACTTAATTCTGTTTACCACTCAACTTCACTTATATAAGTAATGACTTACACATAATGCATTTCACAGCTTCTTAGCTGCATCATCAGATGAGGTCAACTGCCGAGTTTGCTGGAAGACCGGTAGATGTCTCTGTTGGGCCTCATCTGATGATGCAGCTAAGAAGCTGTGAAATGCATTATGTGTAAGTCATTACTTATATAAGTGAAGTTGAGTGGTAAACAGAATTAAGTGTGTATATTTGATTACTTCACTGTGAATCCCGGTTACAATTTTTATTTAGTATTGAAATCAGTTAATAAACAGAAAGATCTGGAAGTGTGGGAAAAGATTTATATGAAAAAGTATGAAGATAAACTGATGAATTTTGAAATCCCGCTTGAAGAAAACTTGATCAAGAAGTTTGTTAAATCAAAACCAGAAGGCACCAGTGTTCTCCAAGCAGAAAATAGACAGTTGACAAGCAGTTGAAAATGTGGGCAAAGCCCATGAAACGTTCCTGCAAAAATGTAAGGAAAAGTGAAGCCAAAAGTGTTTAAGAGTCAACAACTTTGTTAATTACATAATGAATAGAGTTGTTTATATTGTCACTAACTTTGGAATGGCTCAGTATATCATTTACTATATTCTTCATATATGTGGGCTCTGCATTATAGGCATTATTTAGATGTTTACAACTAATTGTTCATTGCATGCCTGTGTTGTATGTCATAGGTATTCAAGTGTTTGAACTAACTTTATTTTCTGTTGAAATTTTAGACTATATAAGTTAGTATAATTTTATTTCCATTTTAACTCAGCCAAGTATAAACATAATTGAGTTTAAAAAGGATTGTGCCTGTCATCTTAACCCTTTTGATGCCACACGCCAATACAGTTGATATCGTTCTCACTGTCTCCTGAATGCCAGCTTTTGCACTCATTCTACCTGCCTAGTGTGCCATGCTTCTCTACGCAGAAATGCACAGTTGTTGAAAATATGTGTAAAGGATGGACTTTTGCCCCCCTGGGGGATAATTTTTCTATTTATAATGTTACAGATACACATAAATTGGATATGGTAATAATATGCTATGTTTTTGTTACATTTATTGCTATATAATATCGGTGTGATCATGATGTCTTTGTCACTGTTGCTATCAGATAAATCACTATCACTGTCACAGGGTAAATCATCATCAATTGAAATCCCACTTGTTCTAAATACTATCAGTGGAAGAGCCAGAAAATAATTTTGGGGAAGGTCGAAAGTGCTGGGGTGTTTTGGGGGTTACTGAATACCCTCAAGGAAGGGAGGTTTGGGGGCTCACCCCCAGAAAATTTTTAAATATTCAACTAATGAAATGAAATGATAAGAATCACATTTTACACTATTTTAGCACTAAAAAACTAGTTAGCAAATTTGTTTACCATACTCATGGTACAGTGGAAATAATATTCCTACATTTACAAGTTCAGTATTTTATTCAAATAAAATAATTAAATATTTGACAAAATAGAACTTAAAAAGACTAAATGAATATGAATATGAATATGAATTTATTTGTTCTAAACAACAACTTTACATCAGCCCAAATTTCCACTTTAGAGATGGATCCGTACCTACCTTACGGTTTCTGACGGATCCATTTCAGCACATTACATTACTAAAATATATCGCACAGCAGTACAACGTGTCTCAATTTAAACGTTAACGTTTGTTTACGTAAACAACTGGGTCTGCACACTATTCCCGCTGCTGTTAGTTCAAGCCTACTTCACTCTTTGTGAACTGCCTAGGGAAAATAATCTACGGGGCACTCGCTTCCCTGTACGATGGAGACGTGTGATTACATGTCATTTAAACATTGGATAATATTAAGTCATAACCCTCCTTTAACTACGTTATGCTTTACTAAATGTTATTAAGCTCATATCTGCTCTTGGTTATTAAACTCTCTTCTTTCACACTATTAACTTCACTTTCCTATTTTTAACTTCTACTGACACACTGATTTAACTGTGGCCTCCCTAGCTACGTTTTCCCGTTTGAAACATATTTAATTTTTTACGGCTTCTAGTGATAATTGGTGTTTCTTCCTTACTGCTTCCACTATTGCTGTCACTTGGTGCGTTCTTACTCCAAGGCCCCCGAGGAATCTGGAATCGTTGCGTCACAGGTGACGTGTTTGGTTTCTCGTTCGGCTGAGTTGTTGATTCTCTGCTGTCACCTATTGGTGACGTCGGTGCACGTTCTTTCTGGTTTCGATGTTCGTTAACCTGAGCCTCTACACGCGTCCTCTCCGTCTCTGATTTCGCAGATTCAGCTGTCGAGGTCGTAGCACTCGTGCTGTTCGTTTCCGCGCTGTTCCTTATATCTATCTTCCTCCCATCCACATACAGCTGTAAATTTCGAATGGTCGCCTTCTTTCCCTTCTTCCTTTCAAACTTCATTTTTTCTACTAATTTCCTCCTTGTAATTCTCTCCGTCGGAGATAGATCTCTGTTAATATATATTGCCGTCCCTTTCAATTTGTAAGATCTCTTCAGTGTGGCAAAAACCACTTGAGTAGATGCACATTTCGCTATAATGACTCTGTTTCCTGTAGTTTTCCCGACCCTGTGAGCCATTAGGAACTCCCATCCCTGGATCTGCACTTCCAATTTGTTTTCTAATATTTCGTGGACTTCTTGCAGGGCACTAATTCCTTTTCTCTCTTTAACCCCGTGGAAAATTAAATTTAGCTGTCGATCTGCATTTTCTATCTTCTCGATTCTTGACTTCAGTTGTTCCACTTCTGTCTTCATTCTTGCTATTTCCTCTCTAATTTCTTGTTTAACTTCTTTTGTTGCCCCATTTATTTTATTAACTATTCTTTCTTCCATTCTTTCAAGGCTTTTGATGACCTCTTCAGAAACTCCTGGCCCTGGATTCATTTCAACCCCTCCAATTATCAGCAGCACTATGATCACTAGGGCCCAGGTCGCCATGACAGATTGATCTTCTCTAAATGTCCCTTTGGTCCCTGCTCTCCTTTTTGATCCAAATGAGCCTATCCTCATTCTGTATACTTCGATTTCGATGGCCATGTCCCTTGTGTCGTTTTTTCCCTAATTCACTCCGCACCTCTTCCACACGTCTGTACGTTACCACTGCTTGTTTAGAATGAAATAGACTAAATAGAATTTTAGGTTTTGATTTCGGGGGAGGTCCGGACCCCCTGGACCCCCTTCCCTATGCCACTGAATACTATAATAATAATTGTGCATCATCCTTTGCGCCAACAGATATGTCTTGTACACACTCTACAAAGAAATTGTAATGAAATGACAATATGTTTCACTCACTAAAATGTCCCTGTCAGAAGGTCAAAGCCCTCACAAAGCATGTCCTTGAAAAGAATGAGAAACCCAATCTTTTGTCAAACGTGTCAAGGTACTGTCTACCTCAAAAAAATGTATATTATTTCTTAAAACTGAATTCTGCTCTGATTGGCACTGCCATATTAGACAGTGAGAACCAGGAACCGAGTGAATCGGCAAGTGGCATTTTAGAAGCAGTTCTTCAGTAAACAGTGTGGTGCTGAAAGGGTTAATATATAGTCAACCAAATATAAAAACAAAAACATAATAAATATCAGGTTTGATAATGACAAATGAGAAGGAAACGTAAAAAATAATGTCTTGTAGTTTTCTTTAATGGTTGACATATAATTTAAATCAATATAAATACATTTGTCATTGGATGAGGTAAGATGGAATTAAAATAAAACAGCAATTTACTATTTCATTCTAAACTATGTGTTGAATACCTGGCTTGTTCCCTTTTTTTTGTTATTTATTTATTTATTTTTATTAATTTTTTTATTTTCTTAGCTCACTGTGATACTATTGATAGTACGACTTTATCATATTGCTAAGAAATATTTGCCTCACTCTAAGAATAAGCATTCCTATAATTTGATACAGTAGAAAACTGAATTTCCACGGAATATTTAAGATATTTTATGTAGTTTGTAATATTAGTAACATTATCTTCAGAAAAGAGCAGCCTAGTTCAGTTAAAAATTACCTTTACAGGTAGTAATAATTTATTTTTAGATATAACATAAACGTAATGCCTATAAACTTATGTTCCCACTAGTTTTGCTAAACCCAACACACAAACACAAAGGCAGGTGGAAGCCTTCAAAGTCTTAGAATAACTTAGGAGAAAAGTTCCTCTGACGTTTGGACTTGAACCCAGGAACTTCAGTTGTCCATGTTGATAATCCGACCAAGCCAAAGTTGCTGATAAGGTGGCAGATAGAATCGTTTTCCTATGATTTCCCTTAATCCTCGATGTCACTCAAGGATTATTTTGTCATACGTACAGTACTGTGACGTACACTAATTTTATGATTTTGTGACCAAGCTCCCACTAGATGTTGAACAGTATTATATTATATTATAAGAAGGAGATATACATAACCTTTCCAGATTGTTAATGGTCAGCTTCACTGAAATACATTTATGTCAAGTACAGTATTGTAAATCACACTAATTTATTGATTTTAAGACCGAGTTTTTACTGTTATTGTACAGTACTGTATAAGATGTGGATATATAGGCTACTCATGAATCCACAGAATTTTATTTTTGTTGAACATTGCATGAGGTAACCACAAGAGAAAGATTCCATGTGATGCTGTGAGTCAAACTCTGGCTAGCACAGTTGATAGAGCATCGGATCAGAAAGCCAGTATCAGAGAGAATTTTTCTCCTAAATATTCTCATACATTTTAAAGGTTTCTTGTTTATTTTATGTTGCTTTCTTAACTCATCTTATCAAGACAAATTATTACAGATGGGTCATGTAGTTCGTATTGCTGATTGCTCATTTCTACACTTGCAATCCTGTATCATAAACCTAATTTCTGTTTTACTTTGCTATAAGGGATCTTAGGATAGTGGGAATGAAATTTTCAGTCCTTCATTTACTTAATGACAAGGGAAACATGGAAAAAGAATGCTTGTCTGTATGACGAGACTTTTTTTTTTTTTTTGTTTGTTTGTTTTTTTTTTGTTTTTTTTTTTGTTTTTTTTTTTGTTTTTTGTTTTGGGCCAGATGGTTCCCTCAAACATTCTTATTTCAGTAGTGGCAACTCATCAGTTTGAATACCATTATTTAAAAAGCGGTTTTTACAATCCACATTTACAAGCGTTAAGCATTTTGTGATAATTCTGCCTGTGTTTAATATTTGTGGATTGCAATACATATCTATACCATATTGTTGTCAACGGTAGACAAAAAATAATAAATTTAATTGCTGATGTATTTAAGGTAACAAATTCGCTTCTATATAATTTGAAGCCTATGAAGATTCAGTATGCTTATAAATATTTGCCTAGTACCTCATTTCAGTCGCTATTTTTCAGTAGTTCTCTTTTATGTTTTAAAAAGTTACTGTTTTCGAAAGAAAGTAAGCAGAAAAATGAAAGGAAAATAAGACGACATAGAAGGCAGTTTCTGACTGCTTTTGTGCAGATAATGAGCAGTTATAGCATGTATAGATTTTGCATGCTTTTCTTTAAAAATCCAAGTTGTGTTGTAATATTACATAAACTGTTTTCTTTGTTTATACCTTATAACTTCTAATATTTCCCCATCCTTTGGGCTGTGCAGTTTGTGTGAATATGTGAGATGTATGCAGGAAAGATTTTCACTGAATTTTTCAGTATAATCTCCAGAAAATGTTAACTGGGTTTCGAAAAAGGAAAATTTCTATACTTGTGTTAGGTAATGTAGTATTGACAAGTTTGCTCTAACTGACTTTTTCCTGTTCCTATGGTGGGGCATAGGACTTCCAATTGGAGGTTTCAATACGTAGATTAATTTTGTACATTTATTTTTGAAGAAAGAGGACAGAGGGACAGGTGGTAAACCCATCACCTCAGAAACCCTCCTCCAAAAATTAAGATATTACTTGGACATGATAGGGCCGAGGAATTTTGTCAAGAGACTCTAATTTTGGCTTGGAGTTCTTTTACCTGCCGTAAATTTACAAGATGAGACCCCCAGCTTAAAGTCCCTCCCGGAGGACTCCATGCCCAGGATTTTTACAAGTTTATTCTAGATCTTACGTTATTAATTTAGTTTGTCTACACTTTACCAATTAAAGTAAAAATTATTTTGACTATTCTGTGCCTGATAAAGGCATTAATCATGTTTGGCATGGAAACTTCTCATGGTCTAATGTTCAGAGCTTCTGTGACCAGCATGGTCTAATTAGTAATTATTTGGAATTATGAACCTCCCTGGATACTAAATTCATAAATCACCACCTCATCTTGTCTCATCTCATCGGAAAATGTAGCATGTCTAATAGGTGTCCCAATTAGAAAAATGAGGCTACACTTCCACAGAGCCAGGGGAGGAATACCACAAACCGTAACAAGGTAGTGATGGCCGAAACAAAAACAGATATTTTGCATGGAGGGTTAAGTACATCTGTGTAAAAATGTGCTAAAAAGGGAACGTGCTAGTTATTTTATGCATGCTTCCATGTGAAATATGTTATTTTTGTGCACATGAGTTTTAGAGCTGTAAAAGATATTGAGCCATTCCAGATTTTATTGAAATCTCATGACCCCATAGGAATACTTATGTTCAGAATTTTTTTTATTGTGTTGTTTATTTTACAGATAGGATGGCACTATGTCAAGCAAGTTTCATGAAACATCTTAACAATAAGCAGTAAATAATAATAATTATATAATAGGATCGGTGTTTAAATTATTCTAATTTAATCTACGAAATATGTCAAAGTATTCATCAATTTTAATATCTTTGCTGTTTTTGCTCATGACTTTAGACAAAATAGGAAGAATATAACGGGAATGTACTGTGTGTTGTTAAGCTTAATTGACTTCTGAAACACTTTATAGATAAGGATACAAATTTTTTATAATCCACTGTGATAAATATATTGGGCACTCAGGTTCAGTCTGAAATGAGACTTTATATCTACTATTTTTCTATATACTTTAATAAGCATTGTTCTTTGTGTAGGCTATTATTTAAAATTGTCCCCCAAAAGCTTATGATGAATTTATAGGAGTCACTTTACATAGATGCAAGGTGCTATTATTATGTAGTTGTAATATATAAAATCACACATTGATAGTTTAACAATATTTGAGAGTTTATAATGTATGGTAATTTCATTCCAGGGTTATACTGAACATGAACGGTGTAGTTTGAAAATCCATGACATGCATTTTAAACAACATTCTCACTTAACAATTTTGTTTACAACATATCAAGTCCTGAATTATTCAGGGAATGTGTAAGCTGCTTAATTTAGAGAGCTTATGATATATTTTATGTTAATAAAAGAATACGACAATGTATTTTTGAATTTAGTTTATTACATTCTGCCTGCTGTTTAGAATTTAGCCATCCTCTTCTGTTTACCTTATTAGGATCCATGCTTTAAACACACGTCTTACTTATGACTTGAGAAATTCTCTGATAATCTTTCCTAATTTATTTAGGGATACACGTGCAAGTTAATCAGTTGTGTAGATTTTGCTTTTCCCTTAGATGTAGACATCTGCACAGCCCTCCCTTCTGACCGCATGATGTGTGGTGTGCCACTAACCCTAACCACTCATCATTGCTCCTGGAACCATCCCGACTTTCGTATCTCTTTCTTTCTTCCTTTTCAGCGGGGTCTTTGCTGTTTTCCAGGATTCTCTAATACAAGCACTACGCCGCGAAAAGGAAAAATACCCAAGCCATTATTGGCGGGTGTAGGGGGCACATCACCCCATCATCATTTGTTTGAACCTGGTTTTCTCCAGGGTTTAGTCCCGAATCGTTATGAGCAGGGTCGACCTGAGGAAATCCTTCTGCTGGAAAAGCAAGGTCGCAGTTCACAGCAACAGCGCATGCAAGAAACATGTTTAGAAGCCAGTCCCAGTAATGCTCGTAACCGATCAGGTAGCTTGCCTCCAAGTTCCTTGCCACGTCCTCGACGGATACACAAACCAGCTGGAGGCAAGGAACGTCGACTAGGGGAATATGGTAGACTGAGTGATGGAGAAGGCAGAAAAACTCCGGCCACTTCAGAAGGATCTGAAACTGCAATACCAAAGGGTCGAGAAACTCCACCTCGTTCTCACATCCCACCTCCGAGGAAGCTGGGTGAATATGGACGTCTTAGCGATGGTGAAAACCGTTCTATTGGGAAACCTGGCAGTACAACACGAGTGGGACCAGGTGGATCTGCAAATGGGTCAAAGGCAGGAGATGAAACCAAACTGAGGCTGTTCCCAGCCCCACGTCCGAGGAGAGGATCATCACTCACAAGAGAGAGCAAGCCAAGCTCTGTAGATAGCAGTAGTGCCAAGTCAGTTGCTAGTACTGGTAAGTATCGGATCCAGTTTTAAGTAGAAATGTGTAAACACCTTAAAGTCTTCACTAATAAGGAAAAATAAAATACTCAACATTTCATGCTACCTAAGTTAATATTGGAGCAATAGTCAGCTTGGCATTTCATTTGCTATCAGAAATGTATTTACCTCTAGCCTGGCAACTTTATAGACCTAGTCTTAACAGGTAGCTTCATAGCAAAGTGATTAGTTGTATGATTGCCAGCCAGTTTCTAATAAATGCAGTACAAGATTCCATTAGTTGTTGGTGTGAATTTTCTAGCTCCTTCCATAAGTTAAGCTATACCAAATGCTGCACTGAGTTGTTGTTATGTACTATTAACTGTACTTATTCTCTACCTTTGGAGATAATGCATGGATAACAGTCAGTCAGTTGCTCTTATTGTAGATAACATGAAGGATCTGAAAACAGAACTTAAAGAAATTTCTCTAACCATTGGTATAAGTCAAAATTTTTGTTGAAATCTTTTTTTTTTTTCACCATAAAATGTCATGAAATAAAGAAATTCCTGTAAATCTTGATCTATTTACAAGATTTATAATATTACTAACCTCTTTATCTAAAGAAGTAGAGCTGATTTTCAACAGAATATGTGTAATCGAATACTTTTAACCTAGAAAGTGAACAAAAACAAATATGCATATAAAATATTGACTTAAGAAACAGCTGATCTCTCGTACAGTTCTTTCTTTTTCATATTGACTTCTACCATGCTTGTGCATTATATTATCTAAAGTTGTATTGTCACCAGTACTTGTGAATTTGATAGGACTATTGGAGACATGTGTATTGTTTAAGAAACTGGTAATAAGATACTTCGAGCCCTAGTCAAAATCTGATATATTCTTTATTTGTCAGTACTTTCCCGGTGATTATTATTTATACCCCTTAATATTTTGTACAATATTGTCTTCAGCTTGTTAATTAATTAGAGATTATTGCAAATACTGCAATATTAATTTAGCCCAGAGTGTATGTGTTGAAGTACAGTATTAAATCTTATGTCTTCCAATAAATAGGGAATGTATTAAAGGTTTTTAAAGTTGCCAGTCTACAGTTGTAATAAATGCTAAGCTCATGGTATAACTATAAGCAGGGAAAAGTAAAGTGCCTCTGTAAGAAACAAGAATATTGCCATATCTCAAATGTAACAATATAATTAACTCCTTAATAAAATGGAAACCAGACTAAGTCAGGCATACACATGTTAATATAATAAAGTATGCGGAAAAAAGAAAGAAAGAAAGAAACATATTATGAACTTGCATTTTTCAGAGTGGGTGTAATTTTGTTATAAAGTTGCATTAGCAAGAAATTAATATCTAGGGACATTATTAGTTTTCGATAATATACTAATATTATTTTATTATTTTCACTTACCAGAATCCAATTAAGAATGATAGTACAGTGAAACCTGCCTAAAGCGGTCACCAGTCATTGCCAAAAAGTGGCCGTTGGTACAGGTGACTGCTAAATTAAGGTTATGGAATTTTCAAAATTGATGAAGAGGTTTGGTTCATTATATGATAGTTTCCTTGCTATCCTAGTCCCCAACGTCAATGGTGCGGTCTTTGAAGTGTTGTTTATTTAATGCAAAAAGGACACACTTGTTAACAGTTGCAAATTGAAGATATGTATTTACAACATTGTCTTGTGTCAGCCAGTAACGAGAAGCCTTGAAACGCTGACATTTTGTATTATTTTTACTATTGTTATTGGATTGATTGAGCTTGCCACATGCTTGGATTTGAGAGTGCAAACTATTGTTTACCCCAATAAATAATAATCCCGAGTGGGGATGGGGAAAAGGTTACTTCACAAACGAAAAGCACCTCACTCACGATGGTCTTTAAATTACCGAACTACACTTGTGTTAACGGATTTTTGACTTCCGAAAATCATTGTCAAATCTGTGTGAGGGTTTCAAGGATGAACAAAGTATTCATAGTGATTATGGTTGGCCGTTTAATTCAGGTTATTTAACAAAATTTGTGTGGCCACTGACCGCGATGTAAGGTAGCCATTATAGGGAGGGGAGTTTAACAGAGACTTTACTGGAAATTGAATTGGTTCCACAGAAAAATGATCGTTTATAGAGGTGACCGCTAATTGAAGGTGGCTGTTTAGGCAGGTTTGATTGTGTAACAAATTTGTAACCAGTTCTTCTTTATCCTAGAATTGTTAATATGCTTGAATATTTTTCAGTAACTCTAGTTATTTTTCCTCTTATTCAAGCAATGAAAAAATATTTCTGCTCATATAGACAATATTTTCCAGTTATTCATAGTCATACTGATATGATCAGTTTTTAACATTGAAAGCTTGACACTTCAGTAATGTCTTCCTTTATTATATAAACATGTAGCATTTGCCAGGTTAAAAACCAACACATCTCTAGCTTCGAACTAGTGGTGAAAATTGGAAAGCAACTGGTATGGTTGTGAATGGATTTTGGTTTGGGGAAGATAGCCTTCCTCAAAGATGACCCGAGTGTTTGATATTGCCAGAACCATCCCAAGATGACTAAACTCAGTCACAAAGAATTGTTGATATTATTTTAACTTGGTTGCAAGATAGTGTAATGGTTAAGTTTAATAGATTGAACTGTTTTCACAAAGGGTAATGTATTGAAAGATTTACTTGTTTGCCAATATGCTACAGATGCTGTGAAACAAAGACAAATGTACAGCATGTCCAGTGCCCCATGCATGTTTTCCTTTGATAAAATCAATTGACATAGAATAGTTATAGCATAAACATCCGAAAACTTAGTTAAAAAATAAAAAAGAGTAAATTTTGTTTGTTTGTTTTTTATTGTGCCTTCTTTTCTGAGGTTTAAGCTGACAGCGGATATTGTCCATGACCCTTTGAGACGAGAGATAAATAGAGAAATGGTTTAAAGGCCACTTGACAGTGCATTCATTTGATTTAACTTCCATTATTCCTTTATGGATGGAGAAAATCCACAAACAGGAAGGCATGCTGTTTGAAATCATTAACTTATTTGTGAATCTTGTTTTGTAAATAGCATACTGTATATATCTGTTGAGCATAACATCAAGAGAGTGAGATGATTATTGTCTTAGTACCATATTAGAACTGCCCTAGACGGGTTTAAATATATCTTAACATTTAGCCAAGGTGGGGATCCTGCCAGATGATTCTGTGATGGGAGTAGGTAGAGTACCATATACCTGTATATCCACATAACTCACACCATCATGTAATTGAAGCATTGGAAATTATAATGTAAAATTTTCAATTTCTATATTTTCTGGAATATTTTGTATATTTACCATTATGTTGTTAGTCAAAAGCCTTGCTTTCGTTGTGAATTATGACAATAGGGGTAGGTTTAGAATTTTTCTCAAATACCACAGCAACTGTTTAACTGTATATTTATAAGCTCTTCTACCTGCCGGGAGTAGGTTAATAGTTTATATTGTGCAACTGTTCCGCGTACAGGTATTTCATGTGCAGTCATTGAGATTAAGAGGTCCAGTTTCAATGATATAAAGTGCAGTAAAGTTACCATAAAGTCAAATATTGAAATCATACTGCAAGTTTTAAAATTAAAGTGATTGAATATGCGGAGTGAATCTGAACAAGTCTATAGTTCTGAGGAAGGTCAGTAATGGAGCACTATAAGTTATCACTCATGTTGTTTTTATTCAAGTAAATCAAACTTAAACAGTTTTTGTAATTATTTTAATAATCTGCATAAAAGTGTGTGAATTACACGAGTGAATACAGTACATTGAACATTTCTGTTGCTTGATTCACGGTAAACTCACTTCCTTGTATAGTTGATTCCTTGTAGTATTGGAAATATACATCCAAAGAAATGTCTCAGGGTTTTTAAAACTTGTCACAGCTTTTTTTTTGTTTTTTCTGTTTGTTAAAGTTATTGGAAGTACGTAATGTAGTGGATTTCAGTATGCTGTTTAATATATTAACTACAGAGTCATGCCTGTACTCTCTGGCAATATCAGTCATTTATTCTAGACTTGGATATTGATTTACTAGATTGTGGTTTTTATTTAAGGTTGCTTTCCAATTTTCATTGCTAAAGCTTTGATATTACAGTGCCTTGTTGTAAGACTGAAAAATTGCAGTAATTTTATAAAGCTGTCTACTTAATGTAGATAGCAAAACATTGCTATAACTGCAGTATGTTATATTCTAGTCTTGTTTGAATGAGGCTGTTTTTTGTCATTATTATTTAACATTTAATATATGTAAGCATTTTGTAAAAATGCAATTGTAAGAAATATTATTTAAAACGAACAAGTCTACCAGTAATAAAACTTAGAGATACTTTTTATAGAATGATGTTACAGTGATACAAATAAAACAACTTATAATTAAATTATATTGACTGTGTTGGATTATCAATAGAACAATATTTTAACCATTCTTTCTTCGTTCCTTCCTTTGCTCTTTTTTTGTGGAGTTTCCTTGGAAAATTTATAAAGCGACTGTTCCATTCATACAGTGCATGGACCAATAACATTAAAAATGCCTCAGGTATAAAAAAATTACAGTTTTTTATTTTACAGCCTATGTGCTTATAAGGAAGATTTTTATGCGATAAAACATTTCCTTGAAAATGAATGCGTCAAGATCAACATGCAGAGATTAATATCTCACCTATTTGGATTGTTGGCGTTGGAAAGAATAAAAACACATTATTTTTACAACTTATTTAGAAAAAGAAACAATTTAAATATGCATTGATTAACCTTTCAAGTATATGCTCCTATTTATGTAACATAAGTACACGTCTGGTGTATTCCATACATCTCACACAGAAGAATCTAAAAAAAAAAAGAAAGAAAAAAAAAAGATAATTTCAAATTTTAGATTTATTACAAGTACATTTACAGCAAACAGAAGCTGTTCTTTTGTATATGACTGGTCATAACTCTGTGAACAGATGCCATCTGCTTCAGAAGTATCCACTTCTTGATGCACCCCATCATCTATAGCTTGAGCAATAAGACAGATGATTTGAATTTTTAACTTACCATATGATCCTTCAAAATGTAATTGGAGACTGTGATGGTCTTCAATTCTATTGAGATACTAAAAATCAATATAATATAAATAGTTAATTGATATACTTATACAGGGTGTTTCACGAAGTTTTACCACCAGTAACAGAGCATGTTCCTGACGTTATTTGGAACAACTTTTCCTAATAAAAGTTTTACCTATCTCAAATAATTACGGAGTAATGTAGATATTTATGAATGTCTCGGTGTGAACAGAACTCAACGTAGCGGATATGCAACAATGATAAAGAACAGTCCTGATAAATTACGGAAAGCGACACGCGCCGTTCATACCCGCGCGTCAAAGTGCTTGGACGTAGAGGGAGGCATCTTTGAAAATCTGATGGCAAACTGAGATAAAGGGTGAAATGTATGTTAAGTATGTCAATTAAACCCATTTTGTTTGTTACTTTCAATTTCTGTGCCGATTTATTGCCGAATTTATTGCTATTTTGTCAAGAATGTTGAAACTTCAAATGCTTATAACAACGTTACTACAAATCAGATAACATTTTTGTATTTACATTTTTTGTTCCAAATATCCTCAAGAATGCACTCAGAAAGTGACGGTAAAACTTCGTGAAACAGCCTATATAACTGGACATTGTTCACCAGATGGCTCAGCTTCAAATGTCAAAGCCAAGTATTCATTTATAATGGTGCCGGCGACAATGTCACTGTTTAAATAATTTAAATAATAGAATTAACGTATTTAGTTAAGGTGGTGTATTTTATACACTAGTGCATGTACTTACAGGTTAAAAAAAATAATTTGGGTTCAGTACAAACGACTTAATGTCAGTGATCATTTGGTTACCTTGCTGGCAAGTTTTAGAAAGTATAGGATTGTATCCAATTTTTTCAGTTGGATTTGCTGTGTTATCCATTTCTTCCTGACACATTAGTGATTTCATTTTAAACAACACATCTCAGAAAGTAACTACTAATTATAATTTAATATGTTACATTTTATTTCTGTATGTACGTTAGCATACTCTTGTGACCCCAGCCAAAATATCGTAAAAATTCCTGTGTTATTTTTGTATGTTATCATGGAAGGTATGCTAAATATTAGCCACATGTAGGGACACAATCTCTAGAACCTTTGAAAACCACTTCTCTAGTCATATGGAATGTGAAATTAGAAATGAGAGATTTGACTAGATAGAGAGAAATACGAGGGATGGGGCATAAGTTATGGCCACTATTTTTCTTTTGAAAATGTGGGACCATTTTAAAATATACAAATGAAAAGGCATGGTTTGGAATGTGTGTGTAATGAAGATTATGGGTACTAGGACAGTGGAGGAAACACCCATAACATCCATACACGACTGCATGAAAGCACACATACCCACTCCTGGATCGCTTAAATTTTGGTATGGATGGAAATTATTCCCCAAAGCTTCCGTCAGCTTCTTATGGTATTCTCTGGCATTTCTCACTCGGATAGTATCTATTTTGACATAAGAATGCTGTTCACATTTTGTAATATCCCTTCTGCATGGCAGATGCTACACTCCCGTGACACACAACATCTCATGGTACCAATGCCTTACTTTGATAAAAAAAAAATTGCCCTGACTTATGCTCCACATTCCTCATATTACCTCTGTTGGTAATCACTAGGGCCTGAATTTTTAGGTTTTATAAAAGGTATTTTAGCCTTTTATTTTCGTAAGGCAGCCCTTTTTTGGTTTTTTTAAACAAACTATTTTAGCCATCTTACTAAAACATACTGAACACTAATATTAACACCGAAAATTATATTCTAATTTTGACACAGTTATTCTAGTTTTTTTTTTTTACGAAATAAACTTATATCGGCACTAGAAAAATAACATAAACAATTGAGATATTTACCCTTCAATGATACAATTATTCACTACACCACTCAATTCACTTCCTATCTACAAAAATAAGTTGACTGAATTTTTTCCTTTAATATACTTCTTTGTCGTTGGTTGGCAAATTGTTATTTTAAAGTTGAAACAACAATAGATTAGTTGCAGATTTCAAAGTATTGCAGATGGCTCAAGTTTCATTTCCTGCGATGGCGAGTGGCACGTTTTTGAGTTACAAAGCCAGGCGACAAATATATTGTTAATTTCAGTGCGTTGTATAAATTAATTTTTATTGTGTCGTTTCTTAAAATGCTTTAATTCACATATTTATTTTCCTTTGCATTAATTGGAAAATCTATTTAAAAATCATGTTTTTCTGCAAAAGTCCTCTTTTAGCCCCTAGTTTTTCAGCAAACGTCCTCTTTAGCCCATTTTAGGCCCTTTCAGTTTGATTTAGCCCTTTCTAGGTTCTATAAGATTCATAAATTCGGAAGCAAGGGGCATGAAAGGGAAAAATATGTTAAAATGTTCCAATTAGGAAGCTTGGGAAAAATAGGTTAAAATCTTCAAATCCAGGCCCTAGTAATCACTCATGTTTTCATCTCTCAGAAAATATATCTAGATATTATCCTCAGCTTATTCCTGTTCTCCCATTTCAGGAGAAAGAAATTCACAATCTTCCTGTTCCCATCCTGTTTCCTTCAGAGGTTTCATCACTGTAACTCTCATCTCTTGATATCCAAGAAACAAGGTAAGTTGCCATGACTTATGCTCCATCCTTCATATTTCATCTGCTGGTAATCACTCATGCTTTCAACTCTCAGAAAATATATCTAGATATTTATCCTTAGCTTAATCCTGTTCTCCCTTTTCAGGAAAAAGAAATTCACAATCTTCCTGTTCCCATCCTGTTTCCTTCAGAGGTTCCATCGCTGTAACTCATCTCTTGATATCTAAGAAGCAAGGTAAGTGCGATTTTCTTTTACCATTTCTGACAGATTAAGGGTGAAATTTCTTGGGAATGATTTTAAAAATGTGATTTTTTATTTTTGTAATACTGTATTAAGTATTGTTTGAAAACCCTAATTTTGTGAAATTTCCTTCTTTGGACATGTAAAAATGTTTAAAATCAGTCTTTTATTGGTCAGTTGTTAAAACTGCATGTACGAAAATAGATATAATGGAAGATAATAGCTACAAGGTGTAGTCTGTAACAGCCTCTTTGTTCAGGCAGGCTTATCAATATGGATTTTTTACTACCTATGATTAGAAGACATAAAAGTTCAAATTCCTTGAAATTAATAATTATTCTACACTAGCACATGCCCTCGGCTTCACTCATGATAATTAGTGAAAAAATTAAGAGCAAACTAATTAAAACATATTTAAGACAATTAATAATTATAACGAAACAGATAAAAATCCGGGCTTTGGAGTGCATTCTACAATTAGAACTTGCCGCTTGGGAAAAAACGACCTCAAATTAGAGTTCCCTGGCCCAGAAAACCCCTACATAGTGAGTTCTGTCGAAATGGATCAGTGTTTATCTATTTAGGCCTACATTCATTATTCCTCCTTTGTCATTTAAATTTCAGTTGTATGCATGTCTTGACATTATAAGCAAGTGAATCGACTAGGGTGAGCACACATAATTTTTTTTTTTTTTAAAGTAAAATTTAGCCAGCCATAGGCCAATTTTCCTGAGTGATTTATCTTGTTTACAGTTTAGTTTTCCATTTTTCCTTATTACACACAAACACTCGTGCTCGAGGCAGGACTCAAAACCACAGCCTCCTTCACAACGTATCTAAGGCACACGGCAGAATCAAAGCGATCGATAATTCCATGCGATATATTAAAAAAATTGTGATTCTTTTAATTCCAAGTTATGACAAAAAGCAGCAAAGCCACCTGCAATTGATTTGACAAATGAAATGTATTACTGAAAACTGATGCTTTGATAGCGCAAAAAGATTACGTTTTCTGACTGTTTTTACTCATAACTCATGAACGAAAGCGAAAATAAAAATCCGGCTTCGAGGTGCGTTCGGCTACCCTTCAGTCCATCCATGTTTAAAATTTCAGACCTCTGCATGCAGTATATTTCGCTAGACAGACAGGCAAACAGACAACACTTCCTCTTTTTATTATATTTAAATAAGGAAAGAAAGTAAAGTGATCCCTATACTGGACATGGAGGCCCTGAGGGTTCCAAGACTTTGAGGCTCCCAGATTTTAGAGATTCAGCATGTGAAGATGGTAAGGATGTCAGCCTTATGCATCGGTTGCCTTTACCCCCAAATTGCTCCTGATACTCATTTATGTTAGAGGCTGAGTCGACCCAAGGCCAGAGTGCCACAAGAAGAATTAGGCCATTGGAAAAATTCCAGCGACCTCATCAAGGCTTGAATCTGCAACCATCTGATTTGTAGTGCAGGGTCTCAACCACTATGATATGGCGTATGCCTACATCTAGATGAGAACAATTAAAAAATAAACTTCCAGCTTGCGAAAATGCTAAGTAAATAGGAAGAATGTAATAAGTGAGAATGGTGTGAGACAGTGGACCAGTATATTAAAAATAAGAGAATGAATGCTCATGACAATGAGAAGAGTGGCAGGCCATCTATGGTGTTTCACAAACTGGTTGAGAAGGTCAATTAAAGAATTAAGGAAAACAGCCTATTCACAATTTCAGGGTTTTCTCGAGTTTTCACATATCTTGTGCACAGTTCTGCAAAGTATGGTCACTGTTTAATCATTTGTCAAATCATAGGCAGTAGGGTCTTTTGAAAAGTGTATTTAAAAAATCTTGTTCAATGGCATATCTAGGCCTACAAGTGCCTCAAATTGGCTAGAAAGTATGTTAAAAATAGTAAAAAAATATAGGAAAAATTGTAAATAAAAGTGGGTCTTCAATTGAAAATGTATTTCATTAATGACCTCACGAAAGTTAATTTTCAGACTCCTTTAAATAGAACTATATGAAATAATAAAATAAGTTTTCCACATATATTTTTTAGAGAAAGATCTGAAAAACAGGATCTTGTTTCAAATAAAATGGCATATTTAATTCAAAATATCTCGTGTACATAATATCAAAGGTAAAATAATAATTATTTGAATTGTAGGATCGAAGTTATAAATCAAGTTCATAAGATCACATATTGAAGTGATCAGAGTGTGATGCTTGTCCATGACCGACCTTGTTCTCTGGTTTGTGCTTTCTGCAAGATAATTTGATGAGATTAGTGGGGTCCTGTATAAGCACTTTTTTTTTTAGATGTTAATTTCAGCATCAGTGCATTGTTCTTCAGAACTTTTTGAATGAAACATAAAGGCCATGTTCTTCTAGTTATGAATTGGTGGCTTGTTTATTGTCTGTATCTGACATTTCCATTTTTGTTGTTGGGGTTTCTTCTGTTGTTTCCATTGGCTCGTTCCATTCTTGCCTTTCACCGGTCCCCCAGATGAGGAAGGCCACTCCAGTTGCGACATACACTCCACCTCCAATACCCCAGATAAGTTGCCATTCTGCTAAGCCACTCTGAAATCAACAATACAGTGATAGTAATGAGATAAACTCGCTGTGTGAGTATGGAATCAGGCCCAGTGATATAGCCTACCATCCAACCATTATTTCGTATATTTCAGGTTTTAAACTTCACTGATAGGTTGGGTGTGGGCGTGGTTGGCAAGTATTGAATTTTACAACTATTAGTGAGTCTTCTCAAGAATATGAACGTGTACCTCATATCTGTTATTATCAGTCAGAGGAGTTTTAGTAAGTAAATGGAGCAATCATACTACCGCACAGAGTATAGGTGACATGAAGTACTGTGACGGAGATTGCACAAAAACCTTTTCGTCCAGATTTTTCCAGTTATTCGCTACATACAGATAAGTCATATATAAAAATCAGCGTTACAATAGCATTGTTTGTGGCGTGAAGGCAATAATTTCAGCAGCTTTATTTGAAGAATTTTCATATATTCAGAATAATGTCAGTATTTTTACAGTCATCTACACTAAAAATGAAAGAATCTCTTGAGACAATAGAAAAAGTTTTAAAAACACTGAGTCAAGTACGAGAGGGAACTGTTCAAATAAGGGAGACAAATTAAAAATATTCTAGAGAACAATACTAGATATGCAGGAATGCGTAAAACGAGAGATTAGTCAGGGAACCTCAACTATGATATTTCATGTATTTCTGCTCCTCGTGTGATGCGGAAAAATACTATGTGGTAATTGCAAGTGTTATACGTTCCATGCAATTAGAAAATACATCATTATACATTGTAACACCTGTAGCCTACTTATGCTGTAAAAGAAAAGTTAATGTAACTCTGATTTCTGTACATTAATACCTGAAATAAACAATGAAGTAATTTTATTGTAAGCCAAAAATAGCAATACATTAGCTTTCTTCCTCCTAATAATTATTTTTAGACAAGGTGTACCTGCTTCGGCGGAAGGGTGTACTCCCTTGAACTGTTGACAGAGTACACTGCAAGGTCACAGATGCTTCCACCTTCATTCAATGCGTTCCTAACATTTTGGCATAGTTACTAAAACTCCTCTGCCTGGTTATTATGTATAGAGAATCCTACCTTCTCGTGAGTAATTCCACCAGCTATAAAACCAGAAAATGCACTGAATACAGATGCTACTCCATTCTGAATTCCAAATATTGTTCCTGAAACACATGAAATCAAATTTTAATTAATTACAGATTCTCAGTTTACTGTGATATCTTACCAAATCTAATGAAGGAAAATAATTATATATTATATTTTACTTTTATTAGTTTCTTGAAATAATTCACAGGGAATGTTGTGAAATCCATTTCACTGCAGAAAAAACACTCTTAGTGTATTTTTTATTAAGTTTATAATTTTGTAAAATATTACAGTATTGGTACGAATTATATAGGGCTACTTTTTCCAGTATTGGAAAGAAGAAAAAAGATTTTAGCTTCTTCAGTAAGAAGATGATAGTTTATTAAGTAGTAATAGTTTGTAATGTAATTTGCTACAGTCATTGATAACTGTTACGTCATAAATTTGCACAACACATTTCATGTTGCAAGACCATTATGGAACAACACACATTGCACAAAGTGTATTTATCCATCATTTACTCTTGGAGATATTTATATTAGCACATAGAATGAGTTTATTAATCATAGTCACATAACTTTTACATTAACTTTAGCTCTCACTCTTTGACTAAGATTCACAATTTTTGGTTGAATTATTAATGCACAACATATTATGTTTTCCCACTTACTCCCCCAAAATGTTTATTTATTTATTTATTTAGATTTGTTCATCATAACATAGTACAAAATACATGTTTATGAACATCTGCATTTGCACCCTTGCATTCATAACAAGCACTCTATAAAAAAACTCAATATTCACAATACAAAGATATGCATAATAAATGTTACATAATATACAACATATATACAGACGTGTACATTATGTACATTAAGATAAATCATCCTCCAAGAATTCCTCAACATCATAGTATGCTTTACTTATGAGGAAGCTTACAAGTATTTGTTTGAATTTTTTCTTTGGTTCAGTATTTCTCATGTATGGCGGGAGTTTATTGAAAAATTTAGTGCCGATGTAGCTTGGTTTTTTTTTCAAAAAGCTTAAGTCTATGCCTGGTGATAGCCAGGTTATTAGCACCTCTAGTTTGGTGATTGTGAACATCCGAGTTTTTTGCTACCGGGGTTGAGTTATTATATTTTAAGTACAATATGGATCGTAGAATGAATATCGAAGGAACATTCAACAGCGATAGTTTTCTAAATGTTTCCTTACAAGCACTATTATATGGCAGTTTACCCATGTATCTAACTGCTCTCTTTTGCAATGTAAGAATTTTCCTAATGTTTTCCTTAGATGTATTGCCCCATAATTCAATCCCATATGTAATGTGTGAGTAAATGAGTGCAAAATACACAATCCTAGTAGTATCCGTTGGGAGGTATTTGACAATGTTTCTTAATACAAATAGTCCTGAACTGATTTTACTTTCGATTTTGTTGACATGACTGTTCCAAGAAAGGGATTCATCAAGAGTTCAGTTGGTTTAAATGAACTTTCCTGATGATTTGTATTTAGACTTGTAAACTATTTTGCCACATGCCACTCTTGGAGCAATAGCCTTTAACATGAAATCCTTTGTTTTATTTATTTTTAATTTCTTTTATTATCTCTTTCTTAACCAGCCTTAGCTCCCTTTTGAAGGGTTTATGTACAAATGACAATAGGGGAAGGTGTATGCTTTGGGTCAACACTAGACAAGACATGGAGGGACTAATGAAGGACCAACTTGATGCAGGAC
The DNA here is from genome assembly GCA_964059195.1 of Ectobius pallidus. Taxonomy (NCBI): domain Eukaryota; kingdom Metazoa; phylum Arthropoda; class Insecta; order Blattodea; family Ectobiidae; genus Ectobius; species Ectobius pallidus. The sequence continues at coordinate 120,084,138 of CAXKWD010000006.1, forward strand.
CTCTCTCTAGGAAACAAACACATAGGAACATTCAGGGTAGATGGAAAATAAATTCGAATTATGCATTCATATTCTCAAGTGAGGAAAACCTTGTGGGATTTGCACCATTATCCTCCCAGATGTGTTGGCCTGAATAGCACATTGAGTATGGCAATGGCTTCCTGTGTTCAAGATCATGGGTTCATTCCCACCCCAGGTTGATGACATTTTATGTGTGCATAAATGTGACAGACCTATGTCTGTTATATATGTTATAACAGAATCCCCCGATAAACCCAATAATAATGACAGTGGTATAATAATAAAAAAACTAAACTCCATGGCTTGACATCCCTGTAGGGACTAGGCGTTATCATCTGACCACTGCGTTATCTACTCAAGGCAGATGGCAGAGGTGCATGTGGTCAGCATGTCAAGACTGGCAGCTGTTTTTGATGGTTTCCATGACTGGAACCGCTACTTCTTAATCAAGTAGCTCAGTTTGAATCAAGAGGCTGAGTGCACCCTGTTCCATATCTCCCTGCCTCAGAAAAATCCGAGGAGGTACCATGAACCTGACCGAACCCATGCCTATGGATCCATAGCCAGTAACACTGACAACAAGACTAATCAGGTGGTCATGGAATAATAAAAGAACGCTAACGGAAAACTAAAAATTATTACGGAGCCATCTAACACCATTGCTTCAAGTTAGCTTTTGTAGAAACTAGAAACAATGTACTGGTATTTATCTTAGAACAAAAACCCTTTATTATGTCATTAGAAGTCATCAAAATTATGAAAAAAATGTAATGAAAAAATCAATGGATGACAAAAATCTAATACTTCAAACTCTTATTTATGAATGATTAAAAGCAAACACATTGAACACATTGTACATAACATATATATTGAATATACACATATATATTCAATACATATATATTATTATAATATAATACATATATATTCAATATACACATTGTATATTGAACACATACCTGCATAGTTGGGAGCTAAGTCATGAGCATTAGCCAGACAGCTGCCTACAGCAGCTCCATTGAACCCTAGGCTAAGTGTGAGGAAAGTAAGTGATAGATAGGGACTGCAACCAGCCACTCCCACCAAGAACAGGAACACAGCAGGCACCAGATGTGCTGCAAGTACAATAATCATAATTATGTATTATGTCCATAGTACAAACTCTTTTTACTTCTTCCCGTACCATAGGTGGAGGAAGTATTGTGTTCAACCCTGAAATTCAGAGTAGAGTTTTTACCATAAATACATGTTTTTCAAAATTGTGGATGTTAATGATTTTCTCCTAAATAAAACTTAAAATATCTTTAAGGAGTGCCCCTGCGTACCTCCCCGAAAAAAACCAGTGATTTTATCTAACAATTAGCTCTTGAATATTGAATATGCAAAGAGAATCAATTCTTTAATGATTGTGATGTTCTAATCTAACCAATAGTAAAGGCAACGGCATAATTATGGGGTGGCAGTTGCCACCCCAGAATTCCCAAACCCCTCTTTTTGCCACCCCAAAAAAGTTTTAAAAATGCTTAAACTACATCATTTTAATGCCAAATTTTAAAAAATTTCCATACCCCTCAGACCCCGGCAGACCTTGCCACCCCAGTTAAAAAGCTGAAATTACACCCATGAGTAAAGGGATAGGGATAGAAGCAATAGGATAAGAGGCACCATGTTCAATTTCTAAACAAACTTTTTCACATACTGTAATACAGTTTATGGTAGGCCTAAAATAGGCTTTGACTGCCAGGGTCTTGTTCGTTAAAATCTTCCAGGCTGTTAGGCCATGGTCTCAGGTTGGTTGCTCCTAGCGTTTCACCCATGACTATCCTCATAGGTATAAACTGAGACAAAATTGCTTGCTGGTGCCCATGTCAACGTTTTCATCTTAGGTATGATGTTTTAGAAGAAGGTTTATTTCACATAATATGTGCATTGGCAAATTTATATAGAATATTGTAGAAAATCATAGAAGACAGACTACGCTGAGTATATAATATGAAACGAATACGTGCCTTTTTACATCCATTCCTAATGTTAATTATGGATTTCATAGCAGGGATAACTAATTCTTAATTTCAACAACTCATTTATCCTCTCAGGGTAATGTGTTCCCTTCCTTAGAAAATATGAGAAGATACTGGGATCAGTGGCGCCAACTTTTGAAGAACATTGGGTGGGCTCAAAAACATTAACCCGAAAATTTGTAACCACTGGCCGACAAGGTGGAAGGCAACCGTGCTACCAACACCTCCCGGGTGGGACTCTAATTTAATTATTCAAAGTTTATAATTACGGGGACCTTTGGAGGAAAGATATTAGGTAACAACTAAAATAAAATAAAATAAAGTAAAATAAAGTAAAACATGCAATAACTATCGAGTAGCACTGCATGTTGTAGGCCTACATGTACAGTACTTCTCCCTATAAATTCTTCAACAAGCAAAATCGAAAGCCAACTTTTCCCCGTTATCCGTATGTAGGGTTACACTTAGAACAGTAATGTGTGAAATTAACTCTTCTCTATAATATTGTTGAACGTAATAATGTCTTCAGTCTTTTCAAAGCGGAAAAAAAGCATTTCGGAAAATGCTGGGAAAACTGACATTAACAGAGAAAATTTGTCGTAGGCTATAAATTTAAAGGATTCAGAAACAATTGCAAACGATCACGATCATACCGTAAGTTAATTGAAACAAGGGAGATCATGTTACTTGTGTAAACGCTTGTATAAACCTATAGGCTAGCCTAATTTTGGTTTTGCACCGACTAAACATGATTTTTTAGTAATAATAGGCCTAATAATTATTATAATAGATATTTAAGATAATTCACAGCAAATTATTGGGTGGGCTTGAGCCCCACGGGCCCATATAAGTTGGCGCCACTGACTGGGATCACTTCCAGACCTCTAGATACAAAGTCCATTACATTTTCGACTATCCCACAGTTACTGATTCAACTGATTTATAATGTCATCTTCTGTTAATATATTCCATTCACCCCATTCTTGGCCTTAGTGTGGAAGCTGTGTATGAAGCATGTAATATATCTTGACATAATGATAGATCCAACTGGACTTTCTACACTTTTTAAAATATACTGTGTACTTACAAAATAAAGTCATTAATTTTCGTAACCGTGTAGTGGACATTAGATGTCTTGCATGTAGAAAATCTGTAATTGCACTGAAAACAACCCCAAATACAAGACGTCCCAAGTAAGGTAGAGCTGATAATCCTCCTGTCTGAAAAAAAAATAAATAAAAAAAAAATTTAATTAATTAATTAAACGACTTAAGAATCTTGGCTTATGAATGAAGTATTACAATAAGTAGTTTTTCAACCCTTTCATATGAACCATAGATAGAAGAAGCCATATATTTGATCCCGAAATTTATGTATGTAAGCTGTAAAATTAAAATAAATAAATACCAGTTAATAAAACTACCAACATTTTATATTCTACATAATACCTTTTGAGGATATGACAGAAAGCATGGTGAAACTTTCTGTTACCCTGGCCAGGAATCTGCTTGTCTGTTTTCCATTCTTTCAGCAGAATTGGACAAAAAATTCCCTAAATGATTTTTTCTTAAGGAATGTTCAGAAGACAGTTACATGATAGTCAAGCTAGAAAATTTTAGTCCAGTGTTATGTTTTCAAAGGAAAATTGAGAAATGGATATTTACTGTGACTATCCCTATTACATATCTAACTTAATATAAAAATCACTATTACTCATACTATGTAGTTTTGCACTTAACATCTTCAAATTACAGAAGAAGGCTTTAAGGATAATCTTTGGTGCTGATTGGAAAGCCCACTGTAAACCTCTTTTCATCTCATCTGGTATTCTCAGCCTACCATCTATATATATTTTACAGTGTTTGTTATATGTTAAGAGTAATTCTGATAACTTTAAAACTTATTCTGATGTACATACCTTTGGCACCAGAAATTGCAATAACATTTTACAGGATCAATGCTTGTTTGCAACAACCAAACATAATTTTAGGTACATGTCAGTGAAAATGTTTAATTCTCTTCCGGTTGCTACTAGAAATTTAACTTTTAAACACTTTAAAGGCTTAGTACTGATGAAACTAAAACAAATCTGCTTATACAAAAATGATGAATTTTTTGAGGTAGCCAAAAACTTTAAATAATCTTTCAGTACCTACTATTTGACCTACACATTGCACTTTTTATTTATTTATTTATTGTTTTGTAGTGTTGTATTGATCCTGTATTTCTTTGTATTTCTTTGTATCTCTTTGTATTTCTCTGTATGTATTTCTAAAATTATTCTTGTACCCTTGTACTATAATAGTTTGTTATATTGTATCCTATACCACATAACTGCGGTCAAAATGGATTAAATAAATATGAAATATGAAATATGATAATAAAAAATGTGCATCTATAGTTTCAGTTACTAAAATACCCAGATGCCCTGAACCATGCATTATTACCTGTATGAATTTAACCCTTGGTCCGAAGGCGTGGTCTTGTGGTTAGTGTCGCTGACTACAGATCCGTCGGCCCGGGTTCGATCCCCGGTACCTTCTCGGATTTTTCTGAGGTAGGGAGGTCTTGTAGGTGCACACTCAGCCTCGTGATTCAAATTGAGGAGCTACTTGATAGATAAGTAATGGCTCCAGTCATGAAAACCACCCTTAACGGCCTTGAGTGTCTGCATGCTAACCACATGCCCCCCAATTCTGCCATCTGCCTATGGTAGATGATGCAGTGGTCGGGTGGTAGGTCAAGTCCCTCCAGGGATGTAGCGCCACAGAGTTTAGTTTAGTTTTAGAACTTAACCCTTAGAGCTGGTTTACATGCTAAGCATGCAGAGCATATGTTCCATTCCTGTGCTGGTTATATGTTCCAGGAATGCATTAACTCAAATATCTCGATCATGTATTGAACAATTCTTAAACTGTTTGCACAAGGATGAAGCTAAATCCTCAATCCATGAAAGGAAATAATTTTTGTTCTGCCATCTATAAATTTGAGGAGGGCTAGGAGTTTGAAGGAATTTTTGGTCCCCACAAACCAGTTGTTTCTTTCACTAAAACTTTCCTTTTCAATAGGTGGAAGGGCAGTTAACTCTTGCAAATAAGGTCATCCAGCCATAAATCTTCCCCTATTTGCCTCATCTTTTAGAGACACACTTCATAGACAACATATCACCCACAGGGAAGAATTCTGAACTTGAGAAGCAATGCATATTGTGACAAAAGAATAAAAGTAAACAGGTTATTACAGTATAAACTAATGACTACTCTTAATGATTTTGTTAAATTTTGTACCCCTAGATGCTTTTGCTGAGACTTAAAACTTTTATTCTGAATATTTTTTCATAGAGGTTTTCTGAAGTGGTATCCATCTCTTTCACAAATTCAAGCAGACAGTATGGCTTTGCATGAAGTTGAGATAGCTAAAAATACACTCACCCAACGTGATGGAATGTGAAGTGAGAAAATCTCGTTCGTGCTTTAGGTAGATATTAAGTGTGCATTTTACATCAATAAAAAAAAATGATAAAAAATAAAAATTAAAATAACATCAGCAAAACACGATGCCCAGAAACTCAATAAAATGTTTCTGGAGTGACTGTCTGTATGTCTGTCTGTGTACATCTGTAGCAACTAAATGGTTCATTGTATAATTTACTTCATTCTATCGAACCGACCAGAATTTGGTTTCTGTAAACGAAATCTTATAGGTACTTTCCATAAAAACTTTTGTCAAAATTTGGATTTTTTAAATAAATGGCTTTAACGTTTTTAGTAAAAATGCAAATTTTGAAACATCTGTCTACGACTACAAAAATGGCTATATTCATTTTCCTATAAAAATTACTTATGGGGTACTTTACCCATGTGCATTTTTTTATTTTCCTAGGCCATTTCAATTACAGTAGGTGTTACATGAAAACTTAGCATAGTAAAGTCGTAGAGGAAAATAAAATACACATTTTTTGCTATAAACATTTCTTTATAAGATTAATAGACACTAAGATAAACACAAAATAAGAACGACTTAAATTAAGAATGTCAGAACATACATTAACTAAAAATTAATGGTATTCTCTTGTTTCCCACAGTAACAATAAAACTATAAACTTTTGAAACTGGTATGACTACTTACTTGTTGAATATCAAATCCTAGGGCTTCTTTCAAATACTTAGGACCATAGCTCATGGGGAAAAAGAGCCCCCAGACATCACCAATTTGAAGTAAAACTGCAGCGAAAACAGGAATGGATGTGAATATCTTTTTAGTAGGGAGCTTTGGAGACTGAAACAAAAAGAAGTTGATTCATGTATTAAATTCTCATATTCTTGTATTAATCAAAAGATAAGTTCTGTATATCAGTGCTGAGTTATTTTATGCTTACCTCTTTGGAGATATCTTTTCCAATAGCACTTTCAATATACTGCAGTTCTTTCTTTGAGATGCTTGGATGTTGTTGAGGTGTGTCAGACATGAAAAAAAACCAAGCCATAGCTACAACTAGCATGTAGATGGCAGTGAAGTAAAATGCGGCCTCCCATCCTAGTGAATTCATTATAAGTCCACATAAAGGAAATGTGATCATTGTTCCAAAAGTTCCACCTGCACAAAAGAAACACTCAGTCCTAGATCGTGTTTGCAACAGTTAAATGATTATCATGTTTGTCATTAAGATTTCGTGTTCGTGGGTACATTTGATTAAATTAATCAGGAAAACCCTTCTGTAGTGTCAATATAATACATTAATCTTTAAAGTATTCAACTCTGCATGATTATTGTAAGTAAAATCTTACCAAATTAGTTATGTTTAAAAGGGGATCCCCTAATTAAGTAGATATTAAGTATCGTAGATAGTGTATGATAATTGTATGTATATATTTCTCTCACTTAGAACTTGTCTTTTTCCATTGCTGCAAAGCTCAATGACAAGAAAATAAAATAATAATAATTATTATTATTATTATTTATCATCAGCTAAGAACTACTGACAAATTTGTTTCTTTGTATGAATTTTGAAATGAGATCATTCTCGTTAGGGATGTCAAAATTTATAAGTCTGTCTTTGTTTTTCTGGAGGTGTACTTTTTCCCAAACAGTTAAAGAGGTTTCTGAACACATTTCAATAACTTTGCCCCACTATTGAAATCATGTCCCTTAGACCAGAAATGATGAGCCATTGCAGATTTTTCTCTCTCTTGGTATTTTATATTTCTCATGTGTTCCTTATATGCTACTTAGACTTAAATTTCTTTGCCAATGTAAACTTCTTCACAGGTTTTGCAGTCAACTTCACAAATGCCTGAATTATTACTTGGTGGGATTTTGTCTTTTATTTCTGATCTTATGAGATTTTTTAGATTGCACTGCAAACTTCACTTCTTCTTCTCCATTTCACCCAACTTTGGGGTACGTTGAATCACTTCTTAGTGTTTTGTGTTTTAATTTTATCCCAGTATCGCTCCATTCTTTCTGATCTTGCTTTTCTTTTGTCTTCACTGATCTGGATCATTCGTTTGGTTTTGATTTTGAATTAGAACCTCTCTTTCTTGACTTTGTTTTTTTTTTTTTTTTTTTTTTTTTTTTTGCAGTTTTATTTAAGAGTATTTTTCCTGTAATTTTGAGTTCTTTTAAGTCCTTCTCCATTTTCGTAAACCAATTTGGTTTGGTCTTTTTGTTGAGGAAATATTCAAAGATTTTTTTGGTCAGTCTATTTGGGTTCTGAGGATGTGTCCATAAAAATCAATTCTTCTTTTCCTCATTGTGTCTGAGAGTTTTTCAGTCTTTTGGTAGAGTGTTTCGTTTCTGATGTGAATTAGTTTGTTGTTATGGAACTTAGAACCTAGGATTTTCCTTAATATCTTTCTTTCTTTGATCTCCAATCTTCCAATTTGGCCATGATTGGTGATGGACACTATTAAATATAGCCTATGTTATTTTAGAAATGCTTACCACTTTGGAGATATCTTTTCCAATAGCACTTTCAATATGCTGCAGTTCTTTCTTTGATATAATTTGGCCTCTTCACTGTGAGTTCCGCAAACATTATGTATGATTATATGTTATTTTACTTTGCTGTGAAAGGTTCCACTTGGTAAACAACTATACTGACATTTAATTTTGTAGTTAACCAAAATACATTATATGATTTTATATATCTTGCTTGGTCTTTTTGTATAATAGGTGTAGGCCTACATACCTATAGTGCACCAAACAAATTTACTCTTCTCATGAGGAGGAACCCATCTTGCAATAGCTGCATGCATTGCTGGATACACAACACCCTGAAATTTTAAAAGAATTATGAAATGGAACATCTAGGAAAAATTCAGTTTTGGATTATTTGTGCCTAATTGGGACCAATGGACTGCTCATCCACCAATGCATTTTGAGAGATTTACTGTACTTGCATTCCACTGCTAAACCAAACAATAATAAATAAAAGAAAGGAAAATATTTAAACAGATTGGTCTGTTCAAAACAGTGTTTATCGAGATGTCCCACTATTGCACTGAGATTGACTGTGATACTACATCTGTACTGGTCAGTTCCCTTTGTGTACTCAATCTTCTGAGTAAATTAATTACACATGCATTTGTGTATTTGTTCAGACGATAACTAGTTTTCATTATAAAACTAAACTAAACTCCGTGACTCTGCATCCCTGAAGGGACTAGGTTTACCATCTGACCGCTGCATTATCTACTATAGGTAGATGAAAGGATTGGTCAGACCCACGGCCATTAATCATGGTCTCCGTGACCGGAGTCACTACTTTTCTATCAAGGAGCTCCTCAGTTTGAATCACGAGGCTGAGTGCACCCTGTTTCAGACCTCCCTACCTCAGAAAAATCCGAGGTATCGAGGATTGAACCCAGGCCTGCTGATCCATAGCCAGTATTGCTAATCACCCGACCACACAGGTGGCCAGTTTTCATTTTACTTAATTCAGTATTCAAGTTTTTTTTACTTATCTATGTCTGAAAATCTACATAAATAAAATTATAAGAGTTCATGCACCCATTAGGCTACTCTTTGCAATTTTCTTTAAAACAGCTCTAACGATTTTGTTTTAATTTTGTTTCTGAAGCGTAACACTGGCCCACTCTCTCCAAAATAGTGCATAGGTCCTGAAAAATCCATTGACACATCGCATAAGTACTATTCGTTTCTTTTTTTCCTTTCCGACTGATCAGAGTTCTCCATCTATCTCTTTCATTTCCTGGCTTTTCTATTTAGCTTTTCTTTGTCTTTTCTATACAACACAGACCATTCTCCAGCTAGCTTTTCCCAGGAGATGGCAGAGGAGCAAGCTCAAAAAAAAAGCCTCATACTCATCCAGTTGGAAACCCAAGAGACCATCATTCTTTCTTAACATCAGGAAAAACTTTAAGCCATGTGTTAAATTTTGTACTGCATATTTAATCAATGAAGCTTCATCTATTTCACAAAATAATGGATGAAAAAATTACATGCAAAAAAAAAAAAAAAAAATGGTAAAATCGTGAAAACAACTGTTTCTTAAACATTTTACTAACACATAAATTTTCATGTATCAGAAGTTTAACGTATTAAATTAGTAAATTAAAGTCCTTTATTTTTAGTGTAGATGATTAAAAGTAGAAGATACCATAGTAGGCTATATCACCTATTAGATTCACTTCATCCATCAGATCAATACAAATTGATATTTATTTATTTATTTTATTCTGCCAACTACAGGAATAAATCCCAATTACAGTTGGCGTAGTCTCGCCAATACATGTTGTACAGTATAAAAATACAATACAATAAATGAACGAATGTGTGAGGATAAAGAAAAAAAAATACATAAATGATTTACAATAACTACAATTAATTTAACAAGACAATCTAAAAATTAAGCCAAATCATATAGAACATATAACAGTTTATGAAGAAGTCCTATGTACTGATTATTGGACACGTCAAATAATCACTTACATACTAAACTTACTATGAAAGAAATTAAAAATCAAGGTGCATCTTAAGGTCCGGAGCGTCTTATAGTCTGTAAAATACTTTTAAAAATTATCAATTAGGAAATTAATTGATTAAAATGCATATGGTAAACCTGTTGTTAATTTTATTCAGTCAGCCGTCATGATAAATAAACTTCATTCTTTCATTTAGCTAGTGCTATTCGTTGGTTTTACTATTAACTCTTTTTAATCTTTTTATCTTCACGTAAGTTTTGTCACTTGAAGGATGACTTAACACTTCTCATCTCTCAAGTACTGTAGTTGTATAACGATGTCAAATACAGAACAAACAGTTAAATGTAAGGAGACATATCAGACAGAAAAGTGATTTGATAGTACATGTCAACTGGCATATACAGAATTTCTTATCTATAGACCATTGTCATTGTCAATTTGAAGTGGATTCTGACTACCTTTCAGTTTAATTAATAAAATTATAATGGTATTTTTATTTCATTTCATATAATTTAGAGAGCTTACGCCTCGGCCCGCTATACTAGATTCGTCTGCTAAAGTGTTATTTTGCATACTTGATACATTAATAGCTATTAGAGGATGTTTATGAGATCTCCAAGACTTCACAAACCACAGCTATAGGTGTTAAAAGAAAGATCATCCTATGACAAGTATGGCATCTGATCACCCTACAGATAAATCATAATACCTTTGAAAAAGATTTTACCTGTTATGATTATGCATAAGAATAATCCATAAAAAATATTTTAATTTCCTTATTACATCTTAAAAATTCATTTGGTTACTATACTAAATCACTTGTTTTGAATTTAAATTATAATACAATACAATACAATTCTTTATTCGCCAGTATAATATTCATGCGTACATATGGTTTCGTTAAAGTTACCGTACATCTAAGTTTTAGCATAATTTACTATAGATATCTTGATCATTAACTATAGCCTATACTTATCTGACATTTCTAAACTCAGTATGGAATTGCTTGCATGAAACCTATAACCAGTATCACTGACATTTTAGATCTCATCTAAAAGAACACGAATGTGCAAATTTTTGTAACTTTCAAGGATTATGATGTAAACAGTTTTTAAAAATTGCAGATTTTATAGAAATAATTTCTTCTTTGGTCAACCTATGATCAACGAATGGTCCTGAAAGCCAGAATCTGAAGTATTAATATTAGCATTTAACACCAACTGCCATAGGATGGGCTGTTTACAGAAACAAAACACAACTTCATGGAAATGTTTATTGCAACAGATACTGCAAGTGTTCAGCTATTTTTCTTAATATTTGCTACCAGAAATTGAGACATTTTTCATACCATGGGACCAACTTTTGAATACCTGTGTCGTAGAACTCTGCCACCTGGGATTTGAACCACTGTGTGACAATCATCTCCACCTCTTTGTCATTCTTCGTCACTTCTTGAGGTGTAGGAAAAGATGGAAATCACTGGGATCAAGGTCCAAGCTACAGGGTGAATGTTTAAACACCTCCCAGTTGAACCTCCACAGGAGACTTGCTGGGAGGTGTTTAAAAATCCATCTTACAGCCCGGATCTCACTCACAGTGATTTCCATTGATTTCTACACCTCAAGAAATGACGAAGAATGACAAAGAGGCAGAGATGGTTGTCACATAGTGGTTCAAATCCCAGGTGGAAGAGTTGTACAACACAGGTATTCAAAAGTTGGTCCCACGGTATGAGGTAGCAAATATTTTAAAAAATAGCTGAAAACTTGCAGTATCTGTTGCAATAAACCTTTCCATGAAATTGTGTTTTGTTTCTGTAAACAGCCCCAGGGAAACAAACTTTATGGATGTGCCTCAAAGTTTAATGTTTATATACAGAGGCGTAACGAGGGGGGGGGGTTGGGGGTTTGAACACCCCATTGATTAAAAAAAGGAAAATTGTGCAATTTGTTAAGTCTGCTTATAAATTACTTGATACGAGTATAAAGCGTGGGAAGCTTAAAACTCGTTATTTTGCATCTTAATTTTTAAAATTTTCCGGGGGAGGACCCCTGAGCCCCCCTCTCCCTGGGGCGTATTCCATACCCCCCTGACCCTTCTGGATGTTATAACCCCCCCCCATATGGTCGGCCTGGTTACGCCTATGTTTATATATGTTTCTGTTCTTGAGAAGAAGAAAATTGAACTCAGAATTTGATGACACAATTTGTATTGAAACACATCCATGACTCAGTAATTGATTCTAACTTACCCCACAGAGTCCAATAATAAAGCGAAGAACAATGACAAGTCCATAATGAACATCAGCACAAATGGGAATTATTGCTGTACACACACAAGATACTATGGATGTCCAGAATGTGATTCTTCTAGCTCCATACTTTTCTGAGAGTAGCCCTCCAGGAATATGAGTTATAGCATACCCAATGTAATAAATGCCAAGCATGATGGACTGTACCACTTGGCTCCAATCATACCTCTCAGATATCTGAAAATCCATGCAGGTCTATGTACATGAAAGTCAGAATATTCTAGGACATTTATTGAAGCATGATCATGTTTAAATTCCCTTTGACTTGGTGCATGATTCAAGTCACTAATTTTGAGTTTTTTTGGTGGCAGACTGAACTAATGAGGACAGTTTTTGTAAAGAAAGGACCCAAATTGTGTTATCATACCACAAGAAAGACAAATGTTATCTCATTTAGTCTTTTGTGTCTCAAAGGATCGGCATAAATGACATTCCATCCTATGTTTAGGTTCTTTCTCCTGAAATAGAATGAGCTTTAAAAATAAACTCATTTAATAGGGAGAACTAAGGATGTCTTGTCAGCATGGATTAATGCTACCTGTTAAGTTACTGCATGGCTCCAATCTTTTCATTTAATAAAGCTGAAATTTGTTTTGAGTTTATTTTATTCAGTCCATCAGATCATATTATTTACTATGGGACATGCTAATACAATTACAAATATGAATACTAATTTACAGTTGTAAGAAAAATATACAATGTGAATGATATTGCTTACAAAATACTCAAATAATCATTCATCAATAATTATATTAATTTACAACACTGATTTATAAGTGTAGCCTATACCATAAATATATAAAGATGCTGACAAAAACAGTAGGATTTCTTCTAATAATAAAATAGTTCATTTTGCAACAAGCCTATAAAGGCAGTTTTACGCAGCTTGTTTAATAATTAATTTTCATATGAGTGTCTTAATTAATTAATTAGCCGTAAGTTGCATATGACTGTTTTTGTTTGACCATAATTAAATGTTAAAGTTTTGAGATTTTAGAATTTCTTGAATTCATGAAACAAACAATTTGCTGACCTTGGCAATCAGCTGATGTTAAGTTCTCGACTTTTGTGATAGATGGCAGGTGATGGCAAGAAGGCAGTTTAGCACCTCTCTTGGCATTTTAACCTCAAAGCAATGCATATTAAAACACACAAAGTGAACTCAATTTAGTACAATATTAAAATTTACACAAACGTAATTGATTTTACGCGTATTTTAAATGCAGGTTGGTTGTTGTGCAGTTTCAATTGATGCTTTCAGGGCTTGAAGACTGTTTCGAGTTCAATATTAAATGAAACCACAACAATGTTTTAATGAAATTCTGAATCTTAATGGATATCATTATGATACTGTTACATTGCAATAAGCATTTTATAGTATAGTTGAAAAAAAAAAAAAATTATAAGAAAATCAATTGAATGGAAGTAAGAAACTAGGGGATTAGGAGAACGGTAATAAAATCTGTTTTGATTAAACAGGTGTTGAAAAGGCAGTCACTATACTTTAATGTAGGAATTAAATAATGAAGATAAAAGTATATTTTACCTACATCACTAGGTGGAGCAACTTTATGTACTCTAGTAGTGTTGACTGAAACACACTTTGGATCCCCAACAATAGATGTTTCTGGTGGAATCACCATGTTGACAATAATTACACCCATGTTTGAACTGTGCATATACGAAGCAGCAGAAATAAAGAATAATAAAACTCCCAACACTGCTCGTTTTGGAATCCATGCTGTAAAATGTAATTACATATTATTAACAGTGATTTTTCGTAGAAAGTAGCAAAACAATTCAAATTAAGCCAGATAAATATATTCTTTTGTGTAATAATTATTCATGAGTTCATAATAAATTTTAATTAAGATTTGTTATTGCCATTTATAAGTAGGCTACTTATTATTAATATGAAATGTAATTACATAAACTTTAAATTATTGTCAAGTTATGACATTATAGGTACTATATACCGTACATAGGCGTACCGAGGGGGGGTTTTGGGGGTTTGAACCCCCCCCCCCCATTGATTAAAAAAAGGAAAATTGCATAATTTTTTTAAGTCTGCCCATAAAGTACTTAATACAAGTATAAAACGTGGGAAGCTTAAAACTCGTTATTTTGCGTCTTAATTTTTAAAAATTTCCGGGGGAAGACCCCCGAAAGCGAAAACTCGTTATTTTGCGTCTTAATTTTTAAAATTTTCCGGGGGAAAGCCCCGGAAGCGAAAAATTCGTTAATTTTCATCTAGATTTTTAAAATTTTCCGGGGAGGACCCCCGGACCCCCCTCTCCCGGATGTTATAACCCCCCCATATGGTCGGCCTGGTTACGCCTATGATACCGTATATATGCGAATCTATTGAACATTTAAATCTAATGTGGACTAGATTTGAAACTTACAATCATAAAAAAAAAAGAGTTTGTTGGCAAATGCATCCATTAATGGTAGGATATTTTATTTTATGCATTTTATTTGGTACTTTAGCTTAATATTTTATTTTATATAGCAGTGGATTTGTGAATGCCATGAATAAAGCTTGATAGATGGTTTAGGGGGGTACACCATAGCGTAGTGGTTGAGGCACTGCGCTACAAACCGGAAGGTCGCGGGTTCGATTCCCGATGCGGTCGTTGAGATTTTTCAACTGGCCCAATCCTTCTGGTGGCACTATGGCCCTTGGGTCGACTCAGCCTCTAACAGAAATGAGTACCAGGAGCAATCCTGGTTAAAGGTGGCCGGTGCATAAGGCTGACAACCTTACCACCTTCACGTGCCGAATGTCCAAAATCTGGGAGCCTCAACCTTCTGGAACCCTCTGGGCCTCCATGGCCTACATAGGGATCACTTTACCTTTACCTTTAGATGGTTTAGGGCGTTGGGGGCAGGGTGTGAGACAATAGATACCTCTGCAAGGAACCCCGCCGCCTTTCAAAATAATATGCTTACTTCAACCTGCGTTTGCACATAGCGCTAATAGGCCAAAAATAATGTTACAAAGTCGACAATTTCAGCAATGCATTGTTATGTAGGTGATCAAAGTTACTGCAGAAGTAAGGAATGCACTTGAATCTAATGCATTGTCGAATCTGATGTGCACCCCAATTTTGAATGCTACAGATGGACCAAAGGAAGTATGCATTAAATTCACAATAATATGATAATTTACTTGCACATTCTTTTACCAGCTGTAATCTTCAAAATCTGTTAAACTCTTATTTAATTATATGTTTCATTGCAAGCAGCAGAAAATATATTGACTGGTCAGGGGTTGTACACCTCTTGTCTAAGGCATAAGCATGTAATTTTGATTCAGGTCCTATATAAAATTTTATTTAATCACCATCAGTTCCCTGTTCTCTGTCTTGAGCTGTCATCTGCAGCTAAATTTTTAGATGATGTACAGCACCATGCCTATAATGCTATTGTAACTAAACGCTGGCTACCCCAAGGTTGCATAAATCAGTCTAAACCTCAAGAAATACGTACTGTGCTCTTGTTTCAGAGAAAACTGACAAATTATTTGCAAGTGTTTGTCCATTTATAATTACAAAAGAAATTTGCAAATTAATTCAGCATCACACAGTGAATAATATGTTAGAAGTGAAAGGATTAAAAGAGCAATAAAATGGCAATCTCACCTTCCTTTTCAACAGCCATGTTAGAGTGCTTTTGGGCAGGATTTACTATACTCTGTAGAAAAAAAGAAAATATTTGTCATATCGGTCATTCACATACAACTACTGATATGCAACTTATATTCATAAATAATTTCTTTAATAAATAAATAAATAAATAAAAAATAAAAAAAATAAACTAATGGGGTGCTTTCTATGGCCTATTTTTCAATTTCCGTATATCTACCAATACTTCAATCTTTCAAGTTGGTGTGGCATTGGATAACTTGCCAACTCTCTGGACATTCCTGGTTTTCTTGACTGGAGTTGCTAGTTCGTTATTCCTCAATATTTTCACGTAAGTCTCTATACATTCCATTCCTGACAACCCTACTTCAGAAAACCTCCTGATTTGTACAGTGGCGTAGCAAGCTTATGTGGTACCCGGTGCGGAAAATGTCTTGTCACCCCCCCCCCCCCACACCCCATTTAAATTATTAAAAGTTGGAACAGTTCCAAGTGTTATTTTTTGGATAGTCAAAGGTAGTCCCACGAGAGCTTAAGAGTTTGTCGATAAATGCAGCTGCATCGAATTTATCTGATGTAGGTCTAAGTCGTAAACTCAACGGATTATGCAAAATTAGTAATAATTACATTGTTATATAAGAACAAAACTAAGCTCCGATATCATGGTATACTATGAATCAACCATCCATAAAGCGATTCGAGTTAACATGTTATCGCCATGTTGTAACCAGTGCTACCAAAGGTGAATATAAGACAGAGTTAACCTAATTCAGTCAATTTTGTTAGGATTAAGGAAAGACATACATATCAAGCACATTATGCTGTACATTGTACACTGTACTGTTAAACGACAATAAATGCTATTATTATTATTATTATTATTATTATTATTAATCTAAAGTAAGTTATAGACAGACAGGTATACATTGTTTTCCTGAGCGACATAAATTTAATTGTTAATTTGATATTATATTAGTGCAGTGATGGAATTGTGAAATAGTTTAAAAATTTTTGGAAATAAAGCGAACATCTAGGCCACAATACACTCCCGAAATTGTGCAAATTTTTATTTTTTGAGTGATTTTTTATATTTTCTTTTCCAAGCGAAATCTCGAACTTTTTAAAAAATGAATTTTGATAAAAAGACAAAATTTTGTATTTATGTCAGATACCTTTCAAGATGTGAACCGAAGATTGGAGACAAGTTTTCTTATTTTTACATAAAGAAAGTTTTCTCGAAAACGGGTCTAACGATTTTCTTTTAATTTTGCACGGGGGTTGCTTATACTAAGAGCTAAAACTTTTATTTGAAACACTTTTTCGAAATAATTCTCTGAAGGGTAGTTATAAGCCACCCGCTCTGAACGCGCTCTTTGCAATACGGCCTTTTGCAACGGAAAATCGTACGAAAACAAAATTTTGTATTTTGGTTAGGTACCTTTTGGGGATATGACACCAAGATTGGCGACAACTTTCTCTTATTTTTAAGGGGAGGCTAACTTTTATTTGGGCAGAGGAAGTTATGTGAATTATACATAGGCTTGCCAGATTTCTGAAATGTTCAACTGGGACACCGGAATGCCCCCCAGCGTCGCGGAAATTCAAGGGTACACACCCTTGGCGGGTTTTTAGAATGTTTTAGAGGGTAGTTTATTCTCAATGCTATGAATAAATAGTTACTGATTAGGAACCTAAACCAGGTGTAATAATAAATAGCATAAGCATATAAATTTAAACATTTTATTTCTAACATGTTAATATTTAAAATTTACTTAAATAAGAAGAAAGACTTTGAATGAGGAATACAAATTTGAACAATATTTACATGTACATTTCATTGGCTAGGACTTTTTTTTAGAAAGTTTTTTTGTTTTGTTTTAATCTTGTTGTAAAAATCTTCACAAGCTAATCCGATATTAATTTTACATGTCATCAAGTCTTTAACCGTAGATTCCTTCATCAAACCCCTATCATCAGTCCATGCGTTGTTCATCAAAGAAAATACTCTCTCAACTGGAGCTGATGTCGCAGGTACGCAGAAGGCATACTCAACAATCTTGATCAGATTGGGGGCTGCTATGTGATTCTCCTTGAAGTGACCAAACAGCCTGAGCTATTTTTCTTCAATGAAATAATCACATTTATGGTAGTCTTTTCTTGCTTCCACTGTTTTCACTTTTCATACAGTACAGAAATAAATGAAAAAGTAATTATCCTAAATAATCCTTCATAGTTAATTATTTTTAGACTTTTTTGGTCAACTAGAAAATCAAATTTAATTTTTACCGGGACGAGAAGTAAACCGGCCCGGACACCGGGATTTTGTCTGAAACCGGGACGTCTGGCAAGCCTAAATTTATACATAGTTTTTTATAGGTTGATCCTAATAAATTTCATAAACAAGTAATGTAATTATTTTATGGAACTGTATTATTAATAATTTATTCTTAAATATGCGCACATCCCAGTTCAAAATCTAGATTGAAGGAGACTTCGGAGTCAACTCACATTCGAAGTTTATTTTCGTCAAAGTCATGACTGCCGCAGCGGGTAGAATTGGTTGCAGCTTGAGTGATATAAAATATCACCGATTGTTGAAGTCTCATTTAAATTAATAAAACTGCAGAGACAAGCATCGGCAGAAATAAACACCCCTCCCCCTAATCATAATATTATTGTTCGTATCAACACAGCGGCCAGTTCAGCCGCGTTTTATTACCTTTCTTGACTGAATTTAAAACTAAAAGAAGTTTCAATACGCATGTTGACTTGTAGAAAGTTAAGCTTATTTAATTGTTTTAAATAATATTATTATTCTATTTAAATTCCCTTGAGCGATTTTTTACTTACAAAGACACATTTTTATTTTGTCACCCCCCCCCCCTCCCCCGAGTGATGGCACCCGGGGCGGCCCGCACCCCCCGCACCCCCCTTCCTACGCCACTGGATTTGTAATCAGAAATGCTAACCACTTTATCATAGAAGTGATCTTTTAAGGAAAATTCAGTGTTGTTGTGAAAACTCTCTTTTTAACACATTGGATATGGGGTATTGAGTTCTCTGTGTCTTAAGTAGCAAGTGCCATATAATCAGTCACAGGGATTTTTTTGAAATTCTCATGTGTTGGTTCTTATAGTAGGTTTTATAGTCAAAGTTTTTCATTATTTTCCTTGGATTCTTTACTTTCCTAAAGTTTGTTAATTACATTCTTTGTTTTGTTTAAAAAAAGGATGCACAGTTATGCAGATTGTTCAGCTCAATTCAGTTCTCTGTTAATCGTAGGGATAGGCCTACAAGATCCATGGCTTCATCATAATATTACAAAATTTACATTTAGGCCTACTAATTGTAGTGTAAAGGAGATTTACATTTAAAGATTAATTAAATATACTTTACAAATATATCTAACAAGAAGAATATAAAGAGTTAAAAAAAAATGATGTAGGCCCTACCTATTGTCAGCTATTTCTATGGAGAGAGACAGGAGGGCATAAAATCAATTAGGCTATATTAAGAAACTTATGTTTTATGAGTATGAATTTTAATTTCTTATTGATAATACTTGTGTTTAAATTTAGTAGAGATGGTAGTAACATATTATACATACGGATGCCCATGTGAGAGATGCTGAGTAAGCTTTTGGTGATTCTATGATAATTAGTATGGAGATCATTGGATGTTCTTGTATGATTGAAATTCTGAATTTTTTTGAAAAAAATTCGTTTCTACGTAAATATGAAATTTAATATACCATTCATGAACCACAGAATATTGTCTCTGTTGGACATTACATGAGAATATTATAGGAGAAAAATTCCTCCGACACTGGGACTTGAACCCAGGACCACAGTACTGCATATGACATAACTTGTTCTGTCTGTGAGGTAGACCATTAGGGCAATCAGGCATAGGAGAGAGGTTCCATCTGGTGCTGTGAATTGAACTCCGGCTTAGCTCAGTTGGTAGAGCATTGGCACGAATAGCCAAAGGTCCTGGGTTCAAGTCCCAGTGTCGGAGGAATTTTTCTCCTATAATATCCTCATGAAATTTAATGTCTCTAGAATATAAATGGAGGGGACAGATAGTACATGTAATTCTTCAAAAAATGTTTTGCTAGATGTTCTAATTGGTAGATCACTTGTTCTGTCTGTGAGGTAGACCATTAGGGCAATCAGGCATAGGAGAGAGGTTCCATCTGGTGCTGTGAATTGAACTCCGGCTTAGCTCAGTTGGTAGAGCATTGGCACGAATAGCCAAAGGTCCTGGGTTCAAGTCCCAGTGTCGGAGGAATTTTTCTCCTATAATATCCTCATGAAATTTAATGTCTCTAGAATATAAATGGAGGGGACAGATAGTACATGTATTTCTTCAAAAAATGTTTTGCTAGATGTTCTAATTGGTAGATCACTTGTTCTGTCTGTGAGGTAGACCATTAGGGCAATCAGGCATAGGAGAGAGGTTCCATCTGGTGCTGTGAATTGAACTCCGGCTTAGCTCAGTTGGTAGAGCATTGGCACGAATAGCCAAAGGTCCTGGGTTCAAGTCCCAGTGTCGGAGGAATTTTTCTTCTATAATATCCTCATGAAATTTAATGTCTCTAGAATATAAATGGAGGGGACAGATAGTACATGTATTTATTCAAAAAATGTTTTGCTAGATGTTCTAATTGGTAGGCCAACACGCAATATTGTTTTTCATATTCTTTTTTGAATTTTAAAAATCTTAGATGCTTTTAAAGAAGATCCCCAGAAGGGGATTCCACAGAAGATTAAGGAATCTATACAAATGAAGTAAACTATTCTAAGTGTCTGTAAGGAGCTCCTAACTGCTAACTGTAATATCAGTTTGGTTTTACAGTAGGCCTATCAACATTACAATGCAGATAAAAAAAATAAAAAAAAATAAAAACAGTCCATGTGTGATGAAATGATAAATAGGCCCATACTGTAAGCAGATATTAACTTAGATGTTCTTAGTAAATATATGAAATATATAGATGTTCTTAGTAAATATATGAAGGCTGTCAAGAGAGGATAATAATCTCTGGAATTCCATAAAAACATGAGGCAAAGAAAGTTGTGTTATGGCTGCTATGTCTTGTTCAATGCATTTAGGGTCTATAATTTTACAGCCTGATGCCAAACTGTCTTACAAAAACTCCTTCTACTAAAAGATAAGCTTAGGCCTACTGGGCAGCAATGAACTCCCAAGAAGACAATACAATAGGGGAAGTCTTTTAAAATATTCTCAGTAGAGTGGCTTTCAGGAGGACACAAAGAAAGGTATGACTAGGATGTACCCAAACTATGGTGGGCCTCCCGATTTACTTAAATTGTCACAAATGAAAGCAGTGGTGTTCTATCCAAGTTCTGAACCAATCATCAGCATGAGAGTGGTATGACCACTAGTCCTATGAAAATCTCTGGTTAAATATTCAGAATCAATAAAATCACTCACCTTACACTGTGAAAAATTTCACAGAGACTGCTGAAGCCATTAAAAATGATGAATTTCACTTCTTAAAATAAACTGAACTTCACTGTTGTATTGTAACACCATATAAATATAATATATTGCCTATAGTATATTACACTAAAATCAGTATTCTGGGTCATTTTCTCTTTTAAATGTTCTTCTTGTAAAAAATATTACTGTTTGGTTAATAACCCCTTTGCATTATAAAACATTTCTGATATTTTATTAGGGCTATATTTTGAACACCCTTATTTCTGAAGCTTGAAGCTAATCAGGTACAGCGACTGGTGTTATTCTGGCCAATGTAATTATAACTATGCTTCCATGCCACATTTTTAGTTTAAAACTGATTGCTGGCAAGTGCATGTGGATTTTATCTGACATAATTTTACTCATCAAAGGTAGAGCTCAATGTCAAGTAAATATACAGTAAGGTCATGGTCAGTTATATGAAATTGTGTAGGTAGTAAACAATAGATAGGCTGTCAGCCTGGAACCAGTATTCTTATCAGAAGTTTTGTACATTACTTTGATAGCTGAATAAATTTAGATTAAAGTGACACTCAAGATTACCATATCTGAACACAGTATGTAGAGTAATTTGCTGAAATCCTAGGCTTTCACACAATCTTTTGTATTTCAAATGAAGGGTCTTATGTTGTGATGCAGCTCAAAAATAATTTGTTAGGTGAAAAAAGGGTTGCCAGGTGTCCCGGATTGCAAGAGACAGTCCCTTATTTGTGTAAGGGGCACCAGTGCGTTGTCTCTTAACATTTTTCCATGAGATGTTACTTGTCCCATATTTAAAAACTTTTTCTTCCAACTGTATCCATGTTTCAACAAGGCTAAAAGCCATTGAAAAGGATAGTGCTTCCTGTTCTACACCTTTTGACTGCTTTGCTTCACTCAAACTACGTTCTTTCCATTTTCTGTCAGTGATTGTTGTGTTTGGACATGTCAGACATGAAGATGAAATTTCAACAAATGTCATAGAAAGTGAAGATGCCACCCACCAGTCCGGTAAGACTGTGTAATGTAGTTCAGAAACAAGAGATCTTGTTACAATTGCTTCTCCTTTCGCTAATGCAGTTCAACATTCTTGCCCCTTCGATACTTCCTCCCTCATGTACCACTTCTCCTCTCGCACATCTGGCTCTCGCACATCTGGCTCTCGCCTCTGATTAATACCACTGTACAAATAAATTGTAACAAATAGTTTTCGATAGCACCTGATAGTCATAGCTATGTATTGCAGTATGCTTCAGGGCTGGATCATGAAAATAACGCAGTAAAATAATTTCTATTCCTGCTGCAGGGATCTTTTAAATTAATAATTATTATAAATTTATAAAACTATCTAGACAGGGTTTAAATTTTGTGATTTATCAACTTATATGTGACCTTAAAGCTCAAACACTATTCTCAGTATAATTTATATATATATAATTTTATTAATACATAATATCTTGTATAATATAACATAATTTTTCTTTAAACTCACGTTGACAACTATATCTTTGGGGTTACTGCGATTATGTCGCTGTTATTTTCAGCTTTAACACCTGGCAACCCTGGGTGAAAAACACAATACTGGTACTATATTTCCTGTACCTATGCAGTCAATCCTCCATATAGTGATATTTTGGACCCTAGCAGATTACATTGTCATATTAGGCCTATTATTATATTGAGGACCTGTGATATGTCACATATCAGAAAGACTGCATGCAGAATACTTTGTACTCTAAAGGATAATTCAAGAAACAGACATGTAAAGAAACAAAAAACAATAAATCACAATTCCATATTTTTCTTTCCGAACTTAATGACTTCCTTTGATTGGTAACCGTAGGTCCTTTACACTCACACACTGAAAAATTACTGTTCATACTGGTTTAACATCAAGGCTCCTCATGCCAAGCTCTGAGTCTACTAATTTTCCAGAAATTTCATACTTGTAGAGGATGGGAAGAAGGGGGAAAAAAATACAAGCAAATTCACAACATATCTTAGGAAAAACTAAAACCAGTTGCTCAATAGGATGTTTTAACTGTATTGCTGTGCATGTTGAAGTAATAGGCCTATGTATGTTTTTGCACATATAAGGGTGATTTTACCCTGTTTTCCACCCCCTACTCAACCTCTTTCTCCTGGAATTTCTAAGAACTGTAACAGTTATCAGGCCCCAAAAAACAATATTGGTTGCTGCGAAGGACTCTAACTTGATATCAGCTACTTCCACAGGGAAGGGTATTTCTAAAATACCTCTATCGTGGTATTCTTGAATGAGTGACATTTAATGTTATAAAGATAGGAAATTTGCCACAACCAATAAAAAATGTTGCTAAATGTGGGTTTATCATTATATCGATCTTCGTTATACAGAGGTTTGAAAATAAACCTTTAGTTAGATATATATAGCCTATGCATTCATGAATCACAGATTATTGTCTCTGTTGGACATTACATGAGAATATTATAGAAGGAAAATTCCTCTGACATTGGGATTTGAACCCAGGACCTTTGCCTATCCATGCCACTGCTCTACCAACTGAGCTAAGCCAGAGTTCACTTCACAGTGCCAGATGGAACCTTTCTCCTATGACTGATTGTCCTTAACGGTCTACCTCACTGACAGAAAAGTTATGTCTGGCTTAGCTCAGTTGGTAGAGCAGTGGCATGGATAGCCAAAGGTCCTGGGTTCAAATCCCAGTGTCAGAGGAATTTGTCTCCTACAATATTCTTATGTAGGCCTATATCCAACAGAGAAAATAATCTGTGGTTCATGAATTCATATATATCCATCTTGAATGTTACTGTACAATAACAATGGAAGCCTGGTCACAAAAATTATTAATTAGTGTGCCTTACAGTTCTGCATATGACATAACTTGTCTGTCAGTGAGGTAGACCATTAAGGGCAATGAGTCATAGGAGAGAAGTTCCTTCTGGCTCTGTGGAGTGAACTCTGGCTTAGCTCAGTTGGTAGAGCAGTGACATAGATAGCCAAAGCTCCTGGGTTCAAATCACAGTGTCACAGGAATTTTTATCCTTTTATATTCTCATACCTTTAGTCGTTTAGTACAGATAGAGAAAGTAAAAATATGTCTCAGAATTTACACATCTTATTTAAGTAAGTTGCTATCAACATTTTAATTAATTATGTAAAAAGTTTTATAGGTCTAAATGTTATTCCTTTTATTTTCTGAAAGTTGATCTAAACATAACTTTATTATTGTTATTGTATGGGGTTCCACCTTCCTTACAGTGGTAATGACTAGAGCCCGGATTTGAAGGGTTTAACCTATTTTTTCCCCAGCTTCCTAATTAGAACATTTGAATGTACTTTTCCGTTTCATGTCCTTTGCTTCCAAATATATGAATCTTAAGATACAAGATATAAGATACAAGACATTAACAACATGTTTGAATTCTTCATGAGTATATTTCTGAACACTGTAAACATGGCCTTACCCCTTAAAACTCTATCTAGGAAATCTAATACTAAAAATAAATGGTTTACAGAAGATCTCCGTAACCTGAAAAAGAATTGCTTGAAACTGTATGTCACTTATAAAAACAGTGGTTCAGAAAGCTCAAAAAGGGCTTACTTGTTTCACAAAAAATTATACATTAAGGAAGTCAAACTAGCCAAGATAAACTATAATTCCAATCTTATTAATTCCTCTTCTAATAAATCCAAAGCTATATGGTCGGTAATTAAGGACACCTCTGGTATTAACAGTAAGCCTGTCTCTGTGAATCTTGAAATTTCTGCTGATGAGTTTAATAATTACTTTTTGAATATTGTTGATGAAATCTTAAGAGATATTAAAGTATGTGAACATAACTCATCCTATTACATGGAGTTGGTTGAAAAAAATAATACTAATAATAGGCCCACTCATAATATGAGGGAGAACAATGGTGATCTCTGTAGGTCATTCAATTTTAGTGAAGTTACAGTAGATACTGTATATAGTAAGATTTTATCACTTAAGAACAGTAAAGCTCTAGACATATATGGTATCAACTCCATTTTAGTGAAGATGTCAGCACCATATGTGGCTGAACCTATATCATTTTTAATCAACAAATGTATCAACCTAGGCTATTTTCCTGAACTGTTGAAGGTTGGTAAAATCACACCTGTCTTCAAAAAAGGTGACAAATCTGATGTTAAAAATTATAGACCTGTTTCTGTCTTACCAATTGTCTCTAAAGTATTTGAGTGTATTCTTAATGATCAAATTATCAAATATTTTGAAAATGAAAATCTTTTCTCAAATTGTCAGTTTGGATTCCGCAAGGGTCGATGTACTAGTGATGCTGTTATTAACCTGGTGTATGACTGCCTATCAGGACTTAACAAGAAAGAATCTACATGGTGTAAAATGTATGATTTCTCAAGAGCCTTTGACACTATCTCACATGTGACTCTAACTGATAAATTGAGATTTTATGGTTTTAGTGATGAAGCTCTTAACTTAATTCAGTCATATCTATCTGGAAGACTGCAATGTGTTCACTTCAATGGTATGCAATCACAGTTTAAGTCTATCAAACATGGTGTACCACAGGGTTCTATATTGGGCCCTATTTTATTTATTATTTATATAAATGATTTGCCTAGTGTCTTGTCTGTCTATAATAACACATCTAAAGATTTCCTAAATTCGTATCTCTATGCAGATGATCTGGCTCTGACTGCTGTAACTGACTGTGACCTCAACACCTTAAATCTCTTAAAAGTTAGTGATGATATTGTTCTAGATTGGACTGCAGCTAATTCTCTATATGTTAATGACTCTAAAGTTACTGACTTGAAATTCACTTTTGATAGGAAACATCAGTACTTCTATAAGGATGCTAAATTTCTTGGCATCGTCCTCCAAGGAGGTTTAAATTGGTCATCTCATGTTGTATTAATCTCTAATAAGATTGCCAGAGGCATATTTGTGCTTCGCAGACTGCAAAAATATGTGACTAGAGAGGTATTAATTTCTGCATACTATGCTTATGTTCATAGCCATTTAACTTATGGTACTCTACTTTGGGGTAATTGTAGTTCTGCACTTAACATCTTCAAATTACAGAAGAAGGCTTTAAGGATAATCTATGGTGCTGATTGGAAAGCCCACTGTAAACCTCTTTTCATCTCATCTGGTATTCTCAGCCTACCATCTATATATATTTTACAGTGTTTGTTATATGTTAAGAGTAATTCTGATAACTTTAAAACTTATTCTGATGTACATACCTTTGGCACCAGAAATTGCAATAACATTTTACAGGATCAATGCTTGTTTGCAACAACCAAACATAATTTTAGGTACATGTCAGTGAAAATGTTTAATTCTCTTCCGGTTGCTACTAGAAATTTAACTTTTAAACACTTTAAAGGCTTAGTACTGATGAAACTAAAACAAATCTGCTTCTACAAAAATGATGAATTTTTTGAGGTAGCCAAAAACTTTAAATAATCTTTCAGTACCTACTATTTGACCTACACATTGCACTTTTTATTTATTTATTTATTGTTTTGTAGTGTTGTATTGATCCTGTATTTCTTTGTATTTCTTTGTATCTCTTTATATTTCAATGTATGTATTTCTAATATTATTCTTGTACCCTTGTACTATAATAGTTTGTTATATTGTTGTTATATTGTATCCTATACCGCAGAACTGCGGTCAAAATGGATTAAATAAATATGAAATATGAAATATGAAATATAGAACCTAAAAAGGGCTAAATCGGACTGAAGGGCCTAAAGGGGCTAAGGAGGACTTTTGCTGAAAAACTAGGGGCTAAAGAGGACTTTTGCAGAGAAACACTTTTTTAAATAGATTTTCCAATTAATGCAAAGGAAAATAAATTTGTGAATTTGTGCATTTTGAGAAATTACATAATAAAAATAAATTTATACAACACACTGAAATTAACAATGTATATGTCGCTTTGTAGCTTGTCTTTGTAACTCGAAAATACGTACTGCCTCGCCGTTGCAGAAAATGAAACTTGATCTGTTTGCAATACTTTGAAATCTGCAACTAATCCATTGTCGTTTCAACGTTAAAATAACGAGTTGCCGACCAACGACAGAGAAGTGTATTAAAGGAACAAATACGTGACACTCGAGTCTATTTATTTTTGTACATTGGAAGTGAATTGAGTGGTGTATTGAACAATTGTATCATGAAAGGGTAAATATCTCGATTGTTTATGCTATTTTTCGAGTGCCGATATAAGGAATAGTTACTTGTTTATTGAAAAAAAGAAAGAAAGAAAAAAAAACCTAGGCTAATACAATTTTTGGTGTTAATGTTAGTGTTCATTATTATGTTTTATTAAGAAGGCTAAAATTGTTTGTTTAAAACTACAAAGGGGCTATTCAATAAAAAATAAAAGGCTAAAATACCTTTTATAAAAGCCTAAAAATCCAGGGCATAGTAATGACTTACAGTAAATGGTCAAGAGAAGTCCAAACCAGTTCATGAGCTACAGCACTTTATAATAGCACATACAGTTTCATTTAGTTTGTCTTCCAGCTGTATCCTTATCTGTCACTGTCCAGCCTGTCAGTCTACTGGAGGATCTGTGAATATGTAACCTTTGAGTCTGTAGAGCTTGCCTGATCTTTGACAGTAATATATAATGCTGTTAATGAACTGTTTCAACTACTGCACTGTGTATAATCAGCAGTTATGGCTGTGTGCAACACAATGAGGGGGGAGGGTAATAAAGGAATTAAGCTTATGTTTATCTTGATGTCATCCTGAGCAGCATATTCCTTCATCACACACTCCACATCCTCCATAGATATTTGAATTCTATTGTGTTTGCATGTTCAAAGTTCAGATGGGTAGAGGAAATGTTATTATATACGGTATACATAGGCCTACTAATAAATATTTTAATGTTATATACTAAAATGTATTTACTCTATTATTATTATTATTATTAGATATATTTATAACATATAACTGTGTAACGCATATCTTTATAACTTGTAAGGCAATAATAATAATAATAATAATAATAATAATAATAATATAAAATAATAATGATAATAATAATAATAGTAGTAGGCCTAGTAATAATAATAATAATAATAATAATAATAATAAACATTATTTTAATAGAAAAGAGAACAACATATTTGATGGAGATTGGTACCTAATATAGTCATACCTAATAGTCATAACTTGGAAAGATATTTCAATGAGAAAATAAATAAATATACGTCACTGTATGTAGAAGTTAAGGAATTGTGGCGACAAGACGAGGTAATAACAATTCCGTTAATAATGTCTACAAATGGAATTGTACCTAAACGGACGATGACAGGACTAAAAAAACAAGGAATGGGGACAAAAGAGCTTAAATTAATGCAAAAATCAATAATTCTAGGCACAACATCCATAGTCAGAGCATTTCTCAATGTACCAATATAATGCTTGCGAAAAACGCCGATGCAACAGAAGAACTCACAAACAAGTGATGAAAAAGAACAATAATAATAATAATAATAATAATAACCAGGAACTTGCTATTTACCGTGGGCTCATAAGTAGCAGAGTGCCGTACTATTGGTATATTCCAGAAAATGTACTTGAAAATACTGGCTTTAGAGAATATTATAGGAGAAAAATTCCTCCGACACCGGGACTTGAACCCAGGACCTTATGACATATGACATAACTTGTCTGTCAGTGAGGTGGACCATTAAGGGCATTCAATCATAGGAGGAAGGTGACATATGACATAACTTGTCTGTCAGTGAGGTAGACCATTAATGGCATTCAATCGTAGGAGGAAGGTTCCATCTGGTGCTGTGAATTGAACTCTGGCTTAGCTCAGTTGGTGGAGCATTGGTGCGAATAGCCAAAGGTCCTGGGTTCAAGTCCCAGTGTCGGAGGAATTTTTCTCCTATAATATTCTCATGTAATGTCCAACAGAGACAATAATAACAGTGACAATAATCTGTGCTTCATGAATATAACCATACTGGTTTTAGGCTATATTGGGACCAGTCAATAGTACTACTGGACAGGACTATACTAGCCAAGAGACCTGAACTCTACTTTACTTTACTTATTGTATTCACCATCAAGAATAGCAAGATGACATACCTTATTGATATCACCATTCCAAATACGCATAATCTCCAGCAATCATATGGCGAAAAATTAAATAAGTACCTTGAACTCGCCAAAGAAATTACGAAAATGAGGAGGCAAGAGAGAGAGATAATAATACTCCTTGTCATGTCTGCAACTGGTGTCATCCTGAAAACGCTCCCTAAGAATTTGAAAGAGCTAAGCATTCCAGGAAAAGGTGTCATCACAACAGTGCAGAAGGACGTACTGCTGGGCACGTGTGCGACAGTCCGGAGGTTCCTGAATCTCCCTTCAGCAATACAATAGAGACTATCATCTTTGCTGTGTACAGTCGATGTATAGTATAAATCAAACCTCCCTAAGAAGGAGTGAAAATAATAATAATAATAATAATAATAATAATAATAATAATAATGACAATAACAGTAATAGTAATAATAATAACAATAACAACAATAATAATAACAACAATAACAAAGATGATGATAAAGACGATGATGATAATTATAATAAAATCAGGTAAACTGATGTAACAAAGTGCCAGTATGTTTTTGTTTAAACAGTTATGACTGCAATTATGATATGCAGAATATGTTTTTTTTTTTAAATTGATTTCCAAGTTAAGCTCCAGATTTATTCATTAAGCAGGGCTTACGGAAGAACAAAGGTCTAGTTTTTTTTTTAATGAGATTAAAATCTTCCAGCATCACCTGAACTGTACAGATATGTGATATCATGACAATCGCACACTCACATAAAAATGTCAAAAAAAAATCAAATTGGCCGGTTTCGGGTTTTGAACCATGGACTCCAGAATGTGAGGCCAAAGCGTTACCATCTCAGCCACCGGGGTTATTTTAACGGTCTAGTTGAATAAGCGCTTGTAAATCGATAGTGTTTTTTGTCATAGCTACCTGTATTTTAATTTCCAAGGCCTTATAAGATAACAGTAAAACAATAGGCAGTGTTGTCAAGATAATTGATTTTCATTTTTTTTATAAATTCTTTCGAATACGTATATTACCATAAAATAGGCACTAAATTGAGCATTACTCCGAAACAGGTCAACCGATTTTATCTATTATAAATAGACGTCTTCCCATGGACATTATAAATGCGTATACGAAGTTTCATAAATATACGATAAAGCGTATTTGAGTTATTGCGCCTTTAAAGTAGACATTAAATTGGGGTTTACTCCGGTACCGGTCAACAGATTAGGTTCAAATTCAATAGGGCACTTCTCATGAACGTCATAAATGAGTATACCAAGTTTCATGGAAATCCGATACAGCGTATTTGAGTTATGAGTTTCTATTTGAGTATTTGAGTTTCTATTAGAAAGGCGCCATAATCTATTAAAATAGGCACTAAATTGGGCATTACACCGGTACCGGTGAACCGATTTGGTTCAATATCAATAGGGTTCTTCCCATGGACATTATAAACGTGTATACCAAGTTTCATTAAAATTCGACAAAGCGTATTTGAGTTATCGCGCGTACAGACACACGGACGGACGGACGGACGGACGGACAGACAGACAGACGGACAGACATTTTTCGTCCCCACACACAATCTCATAAAGTACCATACTGGCACTTAATAACAATAATAATAGTAGTGGTAGTAGGATTAGTAGTAGTAGAAGTAATAGTAATAGCAGTAGCAGCAGTAGTACTTGTTTTAAATAAGGATAAGACCGAAGAAATTAGGTTCAGCCTTTCTCAGAATGAAGTAAAGAATGTGAAACTACTGGGTATTTATCTGGATAGTAAGCTTGACTGGAATGCACATATTAACTCTTTATGTATTCGTCTCTCTAGAGTTATTTTTCTCTTAAGAAAGCTAAAACAATGTATAGGTCCAAACCTTCTTATTAGGGCATATTTTGCCTTCTTTCACGCACATTTGGCGTATGGGGTTACCTTATGGGGTAATACTCCTGGCTCTAAGACTGTCTTTAAATGGCAAAAAAAGGCCATCAGGGTTATCACGAGCATTGCACAGACGGAAACATGCAAACCTCATTTTGTAAATCTCAAAGTAATGACACTACCTGGTCTGTACACTCTGGGTACGCTCCTTATGGTCAAAGAAAATTTGGATCAATTTAGCCTGAGAGGGGACTGTCACACCCATAATACCAGAACG